>OY730194.1:92438158-93038158 GCA_963422505.1 Pseudognaphalium luteoalbum
TATGAGAGAAAAGAGAGAGAGATGTGTGTGTTTGTGTTTTGTAAAATGAAAGGGAAGATGGGAATTGGGTGGGGGTTTTGGGTAGCCGACCAAACCAAGAGGGGAGGGGATTTTTGTCCCACTTTTGTGGTATTTTACCCGTGTTTGCTTACCGATCGTTAAATGTTTTAATATTTTTAAATGATAAATTCTTAAATATGTTACCGAATATATTTTTACTTGAGATATTTTATATAAATAATTTAATTGAGTTATAATATTTTAACTTTGTTTTGTTTCAGTTTATGAAATAAACGTTTCGCACAAAATACTTCATAAATATTATCAACATAATATTTAACAAATGTTAATGTTATTTAATAATTTCATTTTATTAAATAATTTGGTTCACCAACCGTCGTATATTTTTGTCGCTTTTGTTCCAATTGTTTTGTACGTATTTACAACAATTTAAGAAATGTAATAATACACGTATTAAGTAGTCGGGCTTTGCTAGACTAATCTCTAAAATGTGTTGTGAATTCACTCTAGTTAGGGAATTAGCCTAAAAATGCATGTAATTAATATTTATAATTATGTCGAAATTGCGGGGTGTTACATGCATCATCATGAGTCTCCCCCTTTTTGAAAGCATCTTTAGTCTCATCATCATTATCAGAGGAAGTACTCATTACCACCTTGTATCTTTTCTTCTCAACCAAACGTGTAATCACAACCCTTTTAAGATCATCTATCCGTTTTTGTCAATGTTCAATGACTAGATCATGTTTGGCAATCACCTTCTTCTGCTTACTCACTTCTGTCCTCACATGCTCTAACAATTCTGTCAAAACCTGGTAACAACTATCCTTATCACCTTTATGGTGTGACCCCCTTGGTGAATCATGGGAAATAAAATCCTCTGCGTCATGCCTAGCATGATCAACAGATTCCCCTCTTATCTTGGTACTGGTTCCAGCTACAGGATCATCTTCAAGAGGAGTTTCACCTGCTGTTGTCACCTCTGATCGGTTCTTATTTATGTTATTCCTTTCATGCTCACCCAGTGGGGTAGTAGCAGTAGGGCCAGCCCTTTCAGAATGATCAACCTCCACCTCAGTGACCACCTCATGTGTTTGTTGTGGTTGAGACATCTGAACAGAGTGACCTTCACATGTATGGGTTTTAGCCTTTTTGGCTTTATGAGTGGTTAGTTTGGGGTCCCTAGCTTTCTTGGTCTTTTTATTAACAGTTGAGGGTTGGGAAGTAGTATGTGTTGCTACTTTGTTGTGGTTAATGGTTGTTACACCCGATTTTTTTTTAAAAAAAACATGTATTCACACTTATCAAAACAACCAAACCATTTTATACATCTTTCAAGGCATTAAACAGACACTAAAGAAACTCGGAAAAGGAAAACAGAACCAGCAACCCATTGTTGGGTGTATTTGGTGCAACCTTAGCTGTTTTTGGCACCTTTTTCGGACCCTCTCTAAACCACTCCAAAACACACATATAATATACTGTTACGAAGATATTCGAACATACTTTATTGAAAAACTTTTAGCTTTTTATAAAATGTATTTATGACCATTCAAAATTTGGCGAAAACCATTTATGCTTGTTGTAAGTTCAAAATACAGCACCAACATGTTGTTTTGCATCCAACTTTTCGACCACTTGAACACATCCATTTTCAGCAAACCTTATATCATTTTAAAAACATTCGATCATACTTTAACTGTACACTTTAAGTTTATTTCCCGAACACAATATACCATTATGTACAACCCCTAAAAATCACAGAAAGTGATTTTTCAACTTTTTACCCAAATTACCAAACGACCCATTTTTGCAATCCCTTCAAACTACACAGTAAAAACCTGCATTTTTGCTTCTAGGGACTGACATGTTTGACACCACAACTTACTTATATATTTACACCATTTACAACCAAAAGCTATAACCGCATCTGACCCGTTTTGACACTTGCAAGAACAAAAAGTGGGCATAATGTAACAAGTCGGGTAACCATAGCTACGATTCAAAAGATCACACTTGCATTACCTATAACAAGTGCTCATCCAGGTCCTTCCTTCATGATACCCTTCCCTTCCCGACGCTCATCCTTCTTACCCGACCCATTAGCATCTACAAATACAACATCGCTACGGGATAAGCTTATATGCTTAGTGAATATATAAGAAATTAGACATATAAATTTTCACAGCCATAATCAGCCCAAATCAAATCAGCTCATAAATGGATCCATTCCACCTTATAAAATTTACTACCTTTTATACAATACACATATTATAAGCGAGTATAACATTTATATAAAACTAGCAATTCACACAACATGTTAACAATCTATAATAATGCAATACAGCCATGATCTCACGAAATCTCGTACACGGATGTAATCTGATTCCATATTACCAACCTGCCCGTTTAATCCCCGTATACTCATCTTTAATTTTAAAGACGATAAGACAAGCAAACATGCCTTTAGTCCTTAGCACCTATGCAATTACACTACAAAAATTCAATAATGATATTAAAATCTAAGTTGGTCATTTTCCGTCTACTCAAAATAGCCCCAAACCCACTACTAACGGGTTTGACCTTCAAAATAAAACTAGTTGTCAAGCTTACTACTTGAACTCAAAATTTATGTAACTTTGATATTAATAAAACCCTTCTTATAAGACCTCTCCCAATGGTGACGGAAAGTGACCGAAACTGACGCGCTGCATCAGCGCCACGTCAGCTTTTTCACCCAACTGACATAAACTGACAGGCCCCTCCCAACAGTCATCCGTCAGTTTCCTGTCAGTTTCATATTCCATGGACCCACACCAATAAACTTAATTAAATAATACACAATAATTAAAATAAAAACACATTTCATTAAAATTAAAAACATTACAATCCTAAAAAATAAAAACATTACAATCCTAAAAAATAAAAACATTAAACTCCTAAAAATAAAAACATTAAACTCCTAAAAATAAAAACGTTACACTAAAAATAAAAGTACATTTATTTAAATTTAAACTAGCCTAATCCGAGCTCGATTCTTCATCTTGGTCCGCGGCCTCATTCTCATTCTCGTCTTCACCTTCATCTTCATTTGTCGTTTTGTAGACATTTCCAAATTCTTCAACGACTTCTTTGCGTGCCAACTTAATAATTTGTAATTCCTTTTTGGAGGCCTGCTTCGGAAGACTTTTGCAAAGAAAACTCAAAGCCTTAAACGCCGCCTTTTTGATGTTGTTTTTCTTAATCGTTTCAAGTGTGTCCGCGGCTTTTAGGGCTTGTCATTTAACCGCTTTGATGGCTTCGAGTTTTTCGGACACAACACTACTTCGTGACGAAGAACCGGCATCCGAAGATTGAGAAGTCTTTGACGCTTTTCGACCCGGTGGATGACGTATCGGGTCGTCACGGAACAAGGTCCTCATGTTGGCTTCTAGAGATGACGGGATGTCGTTCGAGCCAAGATCAGTGGCTTCGAATCCGGTTTCGGGTTGGAACGGGCGTTTGTTGCTCATCACGCCTTGCTCAGTGAAGAACTTTGGGAAATGTCTTAGAACCTCCCAACAACTCTCGTAAGTAAATTTCTTTCTCGTTTGGTTGAGAAAAGCTTTCTTGGCCGCATCCACTACGTCTTTATCCCCGGCACCGCTTTGATGGCAACCCTCCCTAAACTTTCTGTGATGGCCTTCGAAAATTCGCACGTCGCCAGCTATATTGTTCCATTTGCCCGTTAGTTGGTTGAGGTTACGTTTCGTCGGGACAATCGAATTGTAATCTGATTTGACACTTCGCCAAAAACTTTTATTTGTTTGATTGTTTCCGATGACTCCGTTTTCGGAACAATGTATCCACCGTTCGGCCAACATTCTCGCTTCGTCGTCGGACCACCTAACTTGAACCCGAAGTGGTGCGTCCGGATTTTTTCTTCGTTTTTACCCTTTTTCTTAGGGGCCTCGGGTTGGGTATCGGGTTCGGACTCGGGTTCTTGTTCGGGTTCGAATTGGTTTTCGTGATCGGAATCGTCGGAGCTGTCGAGAAGGTTTTGATGTTGGGTTTCGGGTACGACGAAATTTGGAGTTTGTGTTTTGTTAGTAACGGGTAGGTGTTGCTTGGTAGCCGTGTGGGTTTGATGAGGAGGTGTCGTGGTATGTGTTTGGTGAATAATCCGTGGAAGGTGTGAATTGCGGGTTTTGATACCACCTAGGATGTTGGTAATTTCTTCGTGGGTCGTCGGGTGACATTTGATACGGGTTTACAATTGGTGCAAAATGAGCAAAACCCGTCAGTGGAGGTTGATAGTTATTTGGATTTAGTAGCGGGTTGTTCACCAAGTTTTGTCATATATCGTAGCCAACTTGTTCTTGCTGATTTTGATTTGATTTGGTTTTGGATTTGGAATTGGTGTTGTTGTTGTTTGACATTTTTTGGAAGTGAAAGTGCTAAAAGATGAGAGAATTGGTGATGTTTGAGTGTGAAAAATGTGATAGATATGTGTAGTATTTATATAGAATTTAAAAAAAAATCAAAAAAATAAAATAAAATGAATGTATCCGTTGGTACCTTTTTTTATTTTTAATTTTTTTTTTAAAAATCTCCAACGGCTCATTTTTTAAATTTTTTTTTAATCACCTCACGGACCCACCGGCCCCACCGTCCAAACCCATTCACCTCGTCGGAAATCCTACGGAAGAAACCGATAGACCGAACCGACGGCGCCGTGCCATCGGTGTCGGTTCCGTCGGTTTCAACCGACGGAAACCGACGAACACCGTTGGTATGGGTCTAAGCATCCGATAAGCTCACTTGAATCAACAAAAACATTAATTAGTTAGTCTCAATTCAACCCATAACCAAATTTTGCATAAAACCCACTTATGAACTAGAATTTAATTTCATCAAAACGATACTTTAAGATCAAAATCAGCTCTTCCCACACTAATAATAATATCATTTGAGACTAACCAATCTATTTTTAGCTATCATTTCTGTCTCCAACCCATAAAACCTCCAAAACCCTCAAACTTCAACACTTTTAGATTATAAAATCACTAAATTAGGGTTTACCTTCAATATGAATGATAATTACAGCTTGAAATCACCTACTGAGGGTTGAGTTATGATTAATTCATTGTGTTCTCTTGCTAGAAAATCTCAAGACCGACCTCTCCCTCTCTAGTTTCTTCCAGGAACCTAAAGCGTGTGTGTGTTGACCATTTTTTATCAATAGACCAGCTTATACTCTTCTAAATACGAATTTACAGCTTTGGAACTCTAAATTTAATACATTAGTTACTAACAATCTTAAGTTAATTAACTCCGATACCTGTATATTTATCCACCTTTAAGTGTCACGGGTTTAATACGACACGAGTAATAATGTAAACATAATATACAATATCGCACTAGAATAATACTACTATGTATGCTTAAAATACATTATAATTTCAGGGTGTTACAATGTGCAGCAAGCATTGTTGAAAACAATGTTGTAACCTTCTCAAAGAATCCAGTGGTATGTCTCCTCATATTAACAAAATCTATTGGTTTATGAGATAAAACCACAAATATTTCGGGTTGTGCAGTTAAATCAAATATATATTTCTTTATTTAAAACTGTTTGCACAAACCTCGGATACATCAAAAACTTTTAGGAAGCAAATTGCTCAAGATTACTGATCATTCCACAAAAAATCATTGAAGAAAAATCGAACTGTTAGCCTATAGCTAAGTATATAATTGCATAAGCAATACCCTATGATTTCCGGCCGCAAGAACTAACATTCTTGATTGATTTTCATGCCTAAAACACTTAATTCTAAAGGGTTTTAACTACTTGATCGATCAAATCAATCGAAAGCTTCATTATTTGCGAATCGGTTGTAAGTTTCTTGGTGTTTCACATTCAATTTCGATTAGGCTCTTTCGAAACGTGATTATAAGTCTTACAACTCTGTTTCTATAGAATTCTAGGAGGGAGTTCAATCATACGCACGTTTGTTAGTAGATTTCTAAGGGGTTGTTTACTTTCCACTTAATGGTCTGTTTCCAGACATCTCTTAATAAAGACAGATAAATTGATGTTTCTTTTTCACTTAATCTGAAATGAATGTCTGTTTCTGAAATAGAAAAATGAATCCCTTACCAAAAAGAGGCACTTAATGATAAATATACATTTTTTTCAACATCTTATCTCCAATAGAATTTGAACACGCCATTTTTTATTTAAACTTTATATCATTTAAGTTCATTATTTTGGTCAAAACAAAAATTACATTTACATAAACAGCACTTGTTATAAACAGACATATTTATCCAGACAGACATCACATGTAAACAACACTTAATAGGAAAAAAAAAGTAAACAGCCTCTAACTCATTCTCTCGATTAACGAACGTTTCGTATCGTTATTCTAGTTCTATGTCCCTTGGAATCTGTTTATCGATGAATGCACTTAATGATTAGAATTAGGTGTTACAAAATGAAGATATATTGTTGTTATGATCATAATTTTTGATTGATCCTTGCGAAAAATGTTTTTGGTATCGAATAATTGTTAGACATAAATTGTGGTTTTGGACAGGTGTGGTCGATTTTGTGGAGTCATAAATCGGTCAATAATATATATTTTTGAACGTTTCTTGAGTCTAAAATTAAGTTTAAGATGTCTACTTTCAAATGCTCATGTCACAATTAAGTTTTGGTCAGTCAAATGGTCATTTTAAATCAAAAGGTCAAATCTGATTTTGTTAACAGATTTTTGGGTCAACTATGGTATTTAATATATCTTTCAATCTTTTGTGTTTTAAATGAAATATGTTTTGTGATAAACTTAAGATGTTAGCTTCTCAGAAAAGTAAGTCCCATTGAAATTCCAAATGGATTTTAACGTTTCAATGCCCCATCAGCAATGTGATTCGAACCATATAAGGTAACAAAAGTATTGTGAGAACTTGTTAGCACTACAAATGTTGATACATTAGTAATGTGAGATCACTAAGAAATGGGATTTAATCTTGAGAAACATCTAGTTGGAGTAGTGGATCACATTTCAAGTCACTTAGAACATAACAAACATAGATTTGTTATAATGTTGATTAAGTGACAACATAAACATATGAGACTTATAAGACACGTCGTATTGGGGTGGAATCAAAGATAACTTTGAGAAACGGTGAAACATGAGTCATTCATCAAAATATGATACAATGAAAAATCTAAAAGCTTTGTCTAGATTGTAACCTTCGTATATGAGTTGTAGATCATTGTACAGACTGATTTGGGAACCTTGGCTTGCCTTGCTTTTGAGGTGACTTTCGTGACCTCATTTTCTTTACTTGTTTTTCTTGGGAGGAAAAGAATGCTTAAATTTTATCAATTGTTTTCATGTTGTGAACTTACTTATTTCTTTTTGGACATATGAATGAATTGTGTGAAACTATGTGACAAACTATGTGGAATCTGATTGGTTATTGATCTATGTTGTACTTACATGCTATTCGTCTTGCTAAGGCAATGACATCATGCATCACACTTACATGCTATTCGTTTTGCTCATTTTGGGCAATGACATCACGCAACGCATTTATATGATATTCGTCTTGCTCATTGGGGGAAATGACACCACGCATCGCACGGATTGAGACTCTTATTACATTAATTTCACTTATGTGTACTTTTCATTTCATTGTCCTATCACATTTACTTTACAAAGCAACTGCTTTATGTGTATCATATCAAACCTGCGAAATTCATCAACTTTTGGGTTGACCATTTCGAGCATTTCTTTTAAGGTAACACTAGCACAGCTAAGGATGAAACTAGAGGAATTTAGTAAATCATTAGGTTGCATTAAGTGACTTGCTTGAGATACTTTGAATAATTTGTTATGAGTTATTATTTATGGAAGACATGTTTTGCTCAGACTATTCGTATTAATGTAACACATGATTATTGTATGACTTTGTCTAATGTGGATATGTTTGTCCACGTAAAAAGTCGCATTTATGTCGAGTGATGTTACAACACTAGGTTTATTTTTAGGAAAATTTGCAATTTTTGCCACTGTAGTGTTTGATTTTGGCTGATTTTGCCACTTGAGAATTTTTTCTGAAATTTGAACCCCGGCTTCTCAATTTCTGCAATTTTTGCCCCTTCATCTAACTTTTATTAAGTTTTTCTGTTAAATCAACTGACATGACCAAAGTACCCTTCATTTAATTATTCTTTTGAAATAAATAAAAAAAGAATTAGCTCAACCATATGTCTTCTCTTTCATTCCTTCACACCTGCAAACACACATCCCCCTATCTAACGTGCACATTCAACAAAAATGAAGAAGAACCATCATCATCACCACAAATCAATCACAAATAATTCGACCACCACTGTCACCACCGGTTCCTATGGCCGGCTTCCCACCATCAGTAGCCACAACCACCGTCATCAACCCTTTACCTTCACCAACAATCGGAATCTCTATCATCTTCACCAGAGCACCTCCGGTAGCATTTGAACAAAGGAAACGCATGACGATATGAATCGAGATATTTAACCGTCAGATATAGTAACTCTGATAACCTACGCAAACTTCGGCACACATCAGATCCGATCTAGGGTTTTCATTTTATTTTTACAAATCTACTATTTTGCTTTTGTTTCTCCGATCTAGGGTTCGTAACCGGCGTTGTCGGAATCTGCCAATTTTGGCAAGAATGCCGTCGTCAAACTGTTCATGGTTTGAATGTTGTCGCCGTCCCCAATTTTGACAGGAATCTGCCGATGTAATAACTGTTCATGGTCTGAATCTTTTTTACACAACGGCACCACCCCACTTATTTCCGGCCACGAATGAAATCCGACCATAACCCACTGAAATCCGGCCACTAGGTCTGTTTTTAGCTTTGATGTTTCTTCTCGATTAAGGGTTCGCAATGGTGGCTCCGACGAGAGCCCATCTTTCCGTCGATTAGATCATGTATTAGATTCGTTTTTGGGTTTGGTTTCATTCGATTAAAAAATCATTTGTCGGTCAATTGAAAATTGATTCTAGCCTGTGGTTTTTTTTGTTGTGTTTTATGTTGTGATTTCATCTCGTTTGTAATTTTGGGTCTAGATTGTGTTTGTAAATAGAATATTGTAATTCCTTTATGAGTAAAGATTTTGATGAATTTGTTTTTGTGTGATTTTGAAAAAATGTATATTTTGAAATAGATTTAGGCTTTTTGAAATATAGCAGGTTTGCTAAAAAAAAATAGTCGGAGGTGGGTTACTCTAAAAATAAAGGGTATTTTAGTAATTTAGTGTGATTTAACGGTATTTTTTAACAAAAGTTAGCAGGAGTGGCAAAAATTGCAGAAATTGAGAAGCACGGGGTTCAAATTGCAGAAAAATTTCTCAAGTGATAAAATCGGCCAAAATCCAACACCACAGTGACAAAAATTGCAAATTTCCCTTATTTTTATTTAGCAAATTATATTGTTCAATGTGTTGTAATCTAGTTATTGTTCTCTTGTGGATTGTTCTATTATTCTTCAATGTGACAGACATAATTAAAAAATTGCTTGAGTAATGGTAGCAATTTTAATGGTGTGTATATTTAGCCTTACCCAACATAATTGGAATTTAAAGGGACTATTTCATCGAGTTAAAGGAGCTTTTGGTGAACGAGTCAAACATTAACGAGTTGTCTTGAGCTTATTAATCCGAGTCCGAGCTCTAACCTTCTCAATTAATTATTTAATTTCGTGAGTCACGTAAGATTATAGTAAGTTACTGTTTGGCCCTCCTAGTCCGAAAATATATATGATAACTTCGAGACAAAGGGTTTGTCAAACGAGATGTATTTGTGTTCAAAACTTTCAAATGAATCTAAATCAAAAGGTTAAATCGATAAAATGTCAAGTATATATATGAACACTAGTGTTAAAACTCGTGTGATGCACGGTAGCGTAAAATATGAGTTTAATCATCATCATTAAGATTATATAGCAACAACTAATTCAATTATATCACTAATATTGCTATCATACTATAATCGAGCAATATTATATAGATTTAACTTCTTATAGATTTCTTTGATACTATATAAAAACATCAATCAAATAGAAACTTAGACATGTCGTAATTGTAATTATAATTTGTAATTTAATTTAATATATATAAAAGAAGATTGCTAGAGTAATAAATGTTGGAGCAGATCAGAGGGGAAACCAAAAACACGGGAGAAACATAAGGCATACAAGTTAGCCACTAAATTCCTTCCACCAGTCAAACTACCAAGGGTATTTTAGTAAAAACACTATCTACAACCAAACTGCCCTAGCTGCCCGAAAATAACTAAATCAACTCTACGAAATTCTACGAGATCTCTCAAAATCGTAATCAAATCTGCATATTCTCTCTTAGAAAATCGCCGTTTATCAACTCCTAATTACGTCGTTTATCAAAAATCTTCGAATCGACTTTGCAATTTCGCGATATTCCGATTGATACGAAGATAATGACGAACGAAGGTGCATCAACTTACGTTGTGATCGATGAAACATCATCGATCTATGAACAACTTGAAGAAAACGTTTCTACTCTATCAATTCCGTCTGAAGTAGCAGCAACAACAACAGAACCACAAATCGAAGGTAAAAACATAAAATTTTCATAATATATATGTACGTATCTGTATTTAACAATATGTAGATAACAGACGTATCTGTATATAGCTTCTATATCAACATGTATATCTATCTGTATCATAAAACGTTTGATGTAGTACAGATTTGTTGTTATAAGCTGTTGATATCTACTATTTGTATTTGATTCAGTATCAAATATATAATTAAGTGTACGTATGATCCTAATGATTATACGTTTTAAACTGTAGGTATGATGCAGTAAACATATTTATCATGAATAGTGTTGGTACCTACAATGTGTGTTTGATGCAGTATAAAAAATAAGTGTTCCATTGTACGTAATAAGATTGTGATGCAGTAAACTTATTTATCATGATAAATATGGTTAATGGATCATACATATAAATTTTGTTGAAACAATGTAAATTTATGTGAATTCATTGTACATATAAATTTTGTGATGAAGTAAAATCATCAAAAGTGTTAGTAACTAAAATCTGTGTTTTATGCAGTATAAATATATATGAATTCATTGTATGTATAAGTTTTTGATGTAGTGAATATATAAGCTATAAGTTATATACATTGAAAAAGTATATGTATTTTTGATGCAGTATATATATTTATGATGGAGTGTTTATGTGATGCAACTTAACATATCATTATTACAGTACAAAAAAGAAAATAATGTATGTGTGATATTTTATACATTAAATGTGTTTTATGATGCAGCAACACAGGTTGCAGTTGTTAGCAACAAACAATTTGTACCGTTATACAGTCCACATGGAACAAGAGTATGGTATCCAGATGTCCAAGAAAAACCAGTACTCGGGACTATATACAAAACTTTGGATGAAGCTTACATGTTTTATATGGAATATGCGCGAACAACCGAAATAAAGTTAAAGTTACAATTTATAACCCAATTATTAAGTATTTGATGAAATACTTCAAATATAATTTTGAATAAATATCCGTATTTTAAAACTCCTAATTAAACGTATAAGATATTATTTAACGTTTAAACGACCGGGAAAACGAATACCGCATGGAGCGCAAACACGGGGACTAAAAAGTTGGGAGAAAACCCTTTTCCCCATCCCCAAAAATCTGCCCAAAAACCCTTCCCCCCCCCCCCCCCCCCCTCATTCTTTTCATTTCCTTTCTCTCTCTCCATTTTCTTCACCTTCTTTTCTCTCTAACTAACACCACAACACCACCACCTTCCTCCACCAAATAACACCACCAAAACACCATAAATCTCGAGACTCATTTAGAAGAAAACGATCACCACGCAACGATCTACACTCCTACCTTTCTGAAATCTTGATTCGCCACTTCGTAAGTTTCCGGCAAATTCTCGAAACTCATCGATTTCACTTATTTTTACATGTATATGGTTGGTTTAAGCTTAAAATGTCCAAAAATGGGTTGGGTAAAAGTCTCAGGTCAAACGGAGGCCGGAAAACACCTTTTCGGCCCATTTTCCGGCCAACAGCGCGTTATGTCGCAGAGACTCCAGGCCACCTGCGACATAAGCCTTTATGTCAGACCTTATGTCGCATATAGCGACATAAGCCACTATGTCGCAATAATCACGGATGTCGCATATAGCGACACAAATAGTTATGTCGCAGAAATTACGGACGTCGCATATAGCGACACAACGCCCTACGTCGCATTAAATTGCGGATGTCGCCCTTAGCGACACAAGCCCTTATGTCGCAGATATGATCTGCGACACAACAGACTATGTCGCACTTAGCGACACAAAGCCGTATGTCGCACGCTATGTCGCGTGAAACAGAACCAAGAAAATCCAAATTTTACTAAGTGTCGAGACCTAAAATTTTATCACTCGATTTCACTCAAATTCAAGTCCATATGCGTTTTTCACCAAAGCAATTTAGTAGAAATAAAAATTTTTCAAGCTGACCTGGCAGCTCGACCCCAGTCAAGGGCTCTGCCCCTTGGACCCCGCTACCAGGGGCGCTGCTCCCGGACCCCCGTCATTAACGGGCTTTGCCCTTACCCTAGGGTCACGAGTAACAGTGTTACATCTAAACTTTCACACAAAGTGCTAAACTTGTATAACATCAAACACGAATGCGACATGACTTCTAAAGCATATTGGAACTTACTTTTAAGTATAACACTTCAAAATCATGAAAGTAATAACGAGATTATTTATACAACCAATTCACCGACGGCCGTACACATTTTCAAAACACAAGTCAATCAACCAAATCGTAGTAATTTGGACATTCTAAGTTGGACGAACAACTGCAAGGGCAGTCCTTCGAGATGCCTACTCATGTTATAACCATTGCGTGTCTTGGACACCCTCAGGTTACAAGTCTTCGGACATCAATCCACCGCTAATCAATTCAAGTTTATTAATTTAAACACTCAAGGCTCAGGTGAGTCTCATGGCCCCTATTTTACTGCTTTTCAATCAGGGGTGTGATTACATTGCTCGTTTTATTTTACAATATGAACGCAAGTACAATACAAATCAAATACTACATGAGTTGTTTTCACTAATCATTTCAAAGCCCTCCACAACATAGTTTGGTAATACATCTGTAGCGTGAATGTTAGTATATGATATCATATAGGATTGACAATCCTCGTCCGGGTTAGCACGCACTAACTGGTCAAACGGACGTATTAGCATTTGGGAAGACGAGTGTATATTAGGCACTCGTAGGAGGCAACTCAATTAGGTTTCCTTAATTGGAACTGACGCTCAAGTTAAGCTCAGACTATGTGCTCATGGCTGTATAACTTTTATTTTGCTTAATTGCATTTTAAATTCAATTAAATCTTGCGGTTCATACAAATATGTGTTGACATACAAACCTGTGAGCTCACCAGCGTTTCGCTGACCAATTTTAGCATGTATCACAGGTGACCAGCAGTAGGTTGGACTGCTCAATCAAGAACTATTAGCTCGAGTCAGCATGCAAACAATCAGAGATTTAGCTGCATTATTATATTTTGTATAGGTTAATTATGTACTTAAATCTCTCTATTTCAAACCGGGCTAATGTAAACAACATTTTGATGTAAACTTTGGTTTTATCAATATCAATGTAAAACGACGTATATAGTGGTCATTCATTATATCTTATATGCTGTGTATATTGATTAGTCGCGCCCCGGCCCAATTCGCTTCCGCAACCCGAATTTGAGGGTGCGACATCTAGTAACTGTTGATTCAAACTTTTTGGAACAAACTTCTTCAATGGTTGGTTTGGTGTAACAAAACCAGCACCCTCAACAGACTTACTTTCTGCCACATTACTAACATTACTCTTATCATCATTCACCTTCTCCAAAGAAATCTTAACAACATTCTTACCAACTTGTTCTTTAACTTTTTTTGAAGCAATAGCAGCACCAGCCAAGGCTGCAACAGCACTCACTTCATCACTTACCTTCACCACCTGCAACGAACCAACATCATTCGTCTCTTGTGCATTAGACAAAGCTGTAACAGCAACATGTGTTGCTCTCTCTCTGATAAATTCGCATCAACATTTTCGTTCGATTTGATTAGAGGTAGAGCCTTATCATATGCAAGATTACATGCAGCGTCTTCAGAATCTGTATGTTGACTATCAAGTACACCAACATCCTTCTCTGCCTGAATTGTACTAGCTGCACCATCATCTTTCTTTGACCCATCTCCACCAGAATTCAAAAATGCGTTATGATTCAATATACTATCAACAAATGAACAATCATTCAATGTTTCTTCATCTTCAACATCAATTTTCCCTGGTTCACCAGCTGCATCAACTTCATCTTTCAAACCAACATTCACTTGTGTTAAAGGAACTGCATCAGGAGAAATTCCCAAGTCAAATGAAGGATAATCATCAACATTCTTATTATAATCACTTCTTTTAACTTGTTTCGGCTTCTCAACTATACTTATCACATCAACAACTTCTGGGACTTCCTTCAATGCTCTAGGCCCACCTTCAGTCTCTAACTCGTCTACACCTTTTTCAAATTCTTGAACTTCTTCAAAATCTTCATTCAAATCTTTTGAAGCGCCATCAACATCATCTGTTCTTGCTTGAGAATCAACAACCACATCCTCTTTAGGATCCAAAACAATACGCTCCGACGAAACAGAATATTGCACAATAGGCATCCTCTGGACATCAGCAACATTACGCACATCACCGATATTGACCACGAAGTTAGAATGATCATCAGAAAAATTTCGATTATCAACGATAAATGAAGCACCACCAACTCCAAAAACCTTGTTCTTGAACTCTTTTAGCATGAAAATTTCAAAGTTCGAAGGACTAAACGCAGAAACATTATTTAAATCACGTTCAATATCCTACTTCAACTTCTCCACAGTTCTAAGATTCATTTTTATCTTCTTCTTTGCATTCTATCACATAAAATATATAATATGTTACAAAAACTTAAAAAAATGCAGTATTTTATATAGGAAAACACACATAGAAAATTAAGAGTAAAACATACCCTGAGAGCTTCATCACCAACCAAAAAAACATCATCAGGATTATCATCATCTTCAATAGCAGAACGATTAACTTTTTCAGCAGAAACTTTACTCTTTTTTTTCTGTACTTCAGCTTTCTTCTCAACAACTACTTCATAACCCTCTAATATAGTGACAACATCTAGTCCAAATCCACCAACTCCAATCTCAGCATCCTCTCTTTCGCCAAGTTTATCAGAATCCCAAGATCTAAACGCAGGAAATGCTCTTACAATTTCCTGATTATCAAAGATTGTGTAGTTCACATAAAGAAGCTGCATAAAAAAAACAAACAATAGTTAAAATGCTGGAAACTAATTGTAAGATATGAATAATGATATAAAAAGTTATGAATTGAAAAATATACTTACAGTCATTATTAAGATAGGACCATTGAAATGTGCCTTGTCAGTGTAAGATGCAGTGTTCCTGATCATCGACTGCAATATGTATTCACACCAGTCCATACCTCTAATTTCCTCATCGGTTTCAGGAATACAATTCAAGATAGCCTGGTTTACAGTACCCATCTTCGTACACTCCATTAAACATGATGTAGTAAGAACCAAAAAATTCAACTTAAACTGACGATCTGCTTAAGGTGACTGTGATATGATATCCTGTAGAGGATTAGGATAATACCTATCACCTGTTGGATCATCAAACTGTGATCTAAAAGTTTCAACAACTGCATTAGTTTTTTTGGACTTAAAATCTGGTCTGATAAGCGTACCACCAACCGGAAAACCAGTGACTTCGTGAATAAGCTCTTTTGTAACCTTAATCATCCTTCCATTATGAAATCTAAAACAACAATCCTTTGGATCAAACATCTTGACAACAAAATAACCCAACTTAACAGGAACCGACTTGTATTTAAAAGATCCATCAAGTAAAGACCCAAATCCAATGTCTCTAACTACTTGCTTTTGTTCGGAATTAAATGAAGTCACACAACGCGTCACCCACCTTGATGAACCTCTTGCATCGATAGATAATAACTGACTACGGATTGGAAGGTTTTTCCTGTTTCTTCCAGGTTTCTTTGTTCCTGCTTCTAACTTCACAGCCATAAGTTTTTTAGACTTTTGTTCACCATTGTTATCTACAAAAAGAAGGAAAAAAATCATGATACACTTACAACTAACTCATGAAAACACTTAATATACGAATATACAACACAAAATGTCAAGATGCGAATAACAAAAAACACTAATGCAGTAACTACTAAATCATGATAAAATCAACATTAAACTATACAATTATGCATTTAAGAAATAAATATAGACAAAATGCAACAAATTGATTGAAAAAGCATGATGCAGAACAACAAATCATCATGCAATTTAGCTTTCAACAAAAAATATATTCAGATGAAGTATAGTCACAAAAATCATGATGCAGCTAACTATTAACACACAACAACAAACTCATGATGAATTTTAGCTAATAAAAAACTTAAGATGCAGTAAAAAAATCATGATGCAACTACCTATTAACACACAATAAAAACTCATGATGAAATTTAAATATTAAATACCTATGATGCAGTAAAATAATCGTGATGCAGTAAAAAAATCATGATGCAGTCAAAACGTCTACGAAAAATAATACAAATCAACTAGTAACATACAACAAAAAAATACAAATAACACAGTCATGATGCAGTTAAACGGCAGAAAACAAAAAATAACAACTGTATCATACCAAAAAAAAACATACAACTAACAAAATTACATTCAAAATATTCTACTGTATCATACATATAAAACACATAAAATACGCTACTGCATCATATATATTTTTAACATGCAAATCTGATCTACTCACTCCTAAAACAAAATAAAAACATTAACTCATACCTTCGTCATTTTCATTCTCTGAATCATTAAGAGAAATCGTTTTACGATCAACTTCAGCTTGCGCACCAGATATATACCGAGTGTTTCTCTGACTTCTCCGAGTTGCTATGAGATACAATAAAAAAACACAACAAAAATCATAAACATAACCTACAATCCGTACAAAAAATGAAGAAAACGAAGAAATCTTAAAAAAACTATAAAAAATGAACTTACGGGGAGTAACAATTGCTTTCCGTTTATTTTTCGATACTCCTTTTGACGATGTTCCAGAAACTGAAGCTTCTTTCGAAATCTTCGTCATCGTAACACAAAGATATACGAACTTCGATACTTTTCCGAGTATAAAAGTTACGATTTACGAGTATAAAAGAGTGTGAAAATTGTGAATGTGTGAAGTGTGTGAGAAAATTAGAGTTGAGAGAGAAGTTAGAGTTAGAGGTTTTGAAAAAATGGGGCAAGGGATGATCTATTCTGCCCCGGATGTGATTGATGGTGTCACAAAGAAAATGATAAACCTACCCATTGCTCTTTAAATGAAATACGGGAAAAAAAATTTTATTATAAACTTGAAGAATTAATGCAAGCCGTTGATTAGTGGGAAAAATGGTTTAATTGGTTTTGATGGAAAAGACGATGCGTTGGGTTTATTTGAAAACAAAGGTTGCTGGGAAAAATGGTTTAAATGGTTAAAAATGGGAAACGAAACTATGAACTTGAAATACCAAAGAGCTGCAGATGTCAAGATTACAGGCTTGCCTATTCAGTTTCGTTCTGCTGAAAATTTATCCAAGATCCTTAATGTGCTTGGTAAGGTTTTGATGGTTGAGTCCGATATCTGGAAAAGCGATATGTCGTCGTGTCTGGGTTGTATTATTACAGATTCCCTAACCAGAATTAACATTGAAATGCTGATTGAGGTGGATGATGATTTGAAATTCCAGATAGGGGTCATTGAGAAAGATTATGGTCTTAAGCCTTTCAGTGATGGGGAGAACTGGGGTGATAGTAATAATCATGTCTCAGAAAACATGGATTGCATGAACAATTCAGATGAAAACTCTGAGGAAAGCGACAGCATATCGGATACGTTCGAAGATGTATGGGAGGATGGTGAGTTTAGAGTGAATGAGATGGAAGATAGCCCAGAAATCATCCCTCCAGTGGACGGTTTTCAATCTCCGGTTGATGAGGCTTCCGAGAATGCAGGTAGGGCATTGAATTCTCTGGTGGAAGACGATGTGGTAGTCGAGGAGTCTTCTGGCATTCCCAATAAAACCGTTCAATCTGTTCCTTCGATTCAAATTCCCTGGGCCCCTAAAGACATTGATGGGTCTATGCTTTCTTTTGGGCCTTTTGCTGCATCTGCACCTATTGGGCCAAGTAATATTGGGGCTAATATGGGCTTTGGATCGTTGTCTAAATCCAAAAAAAGGAGAAGATTTTCTCCTGTGTGGAAGGCCAAGTCGGGGGTTCGTATGGATATGGAAAAACCGTCGTTGAAAAAACCTAACAATTCCATTGACCTGAACATAAATATCAATTCAGCAGAAGTATCCTCCTCTTGTAGAGATTCTTCAAGGTCATCTGGTTCTGAATTTGATAAAACTGTGGAAGTGGGTGCAGATGTTGGATTTGTGGTTTCAAACAACTATCCGGTTCTTCGTGAAATTGTGATGGGAGTTGGTGTTTTAAACGGTAATAAATGAATATATTATCATTAAACATAAGAGGAGTTGGTGAAACTCAAAAGGTTGAGTGGATTAGAAGACTAAAATTTAGCAACAAACTTGATTTCATTGGTTTACAGGAGACAATGCATTCGGTTTCTAGTGATATAGATGTAGAGGGCTGCTGGGGAAATAATAATTTTGAATATGTTTCTGTGGATTCTCACGGAAGATCTGGTGGAATGATAAGTATTTGGAATCCGTCTTTGTTCTCAATTAAGACTTGCAAGAAATCTCGGTTCTTTTTACTTGTAGGTGGAGAATGGAAAGGTATTGGTGGTTATACGTTCTTGGTTAATATATATGCGCCTCAGTCGGTATCGGATAAAAAACAATTGTGGTATGATTTAAGTATGTTAAAAAATTCTGATCAAGGTACCTGGTTATTCTTTGGTGACTTTAACGCAGTAAGGAATAGTGACGAACGTATAAACTCTCACTTTTGTGCTGCCTCATCAAGAGACTTCAATGAATTCATTATTTCACTGGGTCTTATGGAATTTAGAATGGGTGGTAGAAGGTTTACGTACTTGAGCCCTGATTATTCTAAGCTAAGCAAGCTTGACCGTTTTCTAGTTTGCCCTAGCTTCTTGAATTCTTATCCTAATGCATCGGTTACTGCCTTACCTAGAGAGCATTCTGACCACTCTCCAATCGTACTTCAAATCTCGGCTCCTGATTTTGGCCCGATCCCATTCAGATTCTTTAACTCATGGTTATTACGTGAGGGTTTTAGGGATATGATCATCTCGGCCTGTACCTCGGTTCATGGTTATGGCACTCCTGACTTGTTTCTTGCGGCAAAGTTGAAACACATTAAAGAACATATAAGAAAATGGAGAGTAGGTTTGGTTGAAAAGGAGAACAAAGATCTTAATAGCATTAAGTCTCGTTTGATGGAGCTTGATGGTCTAGTTGAATCCAGACCATTATCAAACGATGAGATCATGGAAATGAAGGAAGGTAAGGTGAATGTGGCTAAGATTGAGCATTTTCAGAAGCTTGATCTGAAACAAAAATCTCGCATCAAATGGTTGGTTAATGGAGATGAAAATACGTCTTTTTTTCATGGTTCAATTCGGTTTAACAATGGCTTCAATCGTATACATGGGCTAACTATTAATGGTGATTGGAACACGGATCCGAGTTGCATAAAAGAAGAGGCATGGAGATTTTTCTCATCTAAGTTCCATGAAAAATGGCCGGTACGTCCACTCTTTATTAATCAACGGTTTCGTAAATTGTCAGAATTTGACAGTGGATTCATTGAGTCAGAATTTTCGGTAGGAGAAATAAAACAGGCTATTTGGGCCTGTGGTGGGGAAAAGGCCCCTGGGCCTGATGGGTTATCTTTTAAATTCATCAAAGCCCATTTTGATTTGTTGTCTGATGATATTATGAGTTTTGTGAAACACTTTGAAAGTACTGGATTTATTGCCAAGGGATGCAATTCTTCTTTTATTTCTCTTATCCCTAAAATAAAGGATCCTTTAAATCTAGCAGATTATCGTCTCATTTCTTTGATTGGGTGTTTGTATAAAATCGTATCAAAGGCTCTCTCTCTCTGAGGTTGAAAAATGTGATTGATCAGGTGGTGGGTTGTGAACAGTCGGCATATATTCATGATCGTAATATTTTAGAAGGCCCTTTGGTGATCAATGAAGTATGTTCTTGGGCAAAAATGGCAAAAGAAAAATTATTATTGTTCAAAGTGGACTTTGAAAAAGCTTTTGACTCTATCAATTGGATTTACTTGGATTCAATCATGAGTCAAATGAACTTTGGTTTGAAATGGAGAAACTGGATTCTTGGGTGCCTTTCATCTTCTTATGCTTGGGTCTTAATAAACGGTTCTCCCACGCGTGAGTTTAAAATATCAAAGGGGGTAAGACAGGAGGATCCACTCTCTCCCTTTCTTTTTATTATTGCCATGGAGGGTTTGAATATTGCAATGAAAACGGCGTGCGAAAATGGTAGATTTATTGGTAAATCGATTGGTAGATCGGGCTCATCGTTATCACATCTCTTCGACGTTGATGATGTAATTTTTGTGTGTGAAGCCGAGTCTAATAACATGAAAAACCTGGCCAGATTGTTAAATTGCTTCCATGGCTCTTCCGGGTTGCAAGTAAACTTTCATAAATCGCAGCTTTTTGGGATTGGTGTTGACCCGTATCTCGTGTCAAACTGGGCTTCAATGCTTGGTTGTGTGGCTGGATCCTTACCTTTTAAATATCTTGGGGTGCCAGTTGGTGCCAACATGAATTTAAAGAAAAATTGGTCGCCCATCATTGATAGATTTTCATCGAAACTATCGGCTTGGAAAGCAAAGCATCTCTCATTTGGTGGTAGAGTGCTTCTATCCAAATCTGTTTTGGGTAGTCTCCCCCTCTACTATTTCTCTTTGTTCAAAGCACCGGAGTGTGTCATTCATAAGTTGGAACAAATCAGAAGAAGGTTTTTGTGGGGATCCGTCGGAAACAATAACAAGATCAGTTGGGTTTCTTGGTCAAAGGTGCTTGCTCCTAAAGAAAATGGTGGTCTAAATGTAGGGTCATTAAAAGCTCAGAACAAGCTTTATTGTTGAAGTGGTGGTGGAAGTTAAGGGATGAGTCACCGAGCATATGGAAGAATATAATCTGTGCTATTCATAAGTTGAAGTCCAAACCATTGCATATTATGGCAAGTTCTGGTGTCCATGGAGTTTGGCGTAATATTGCAAGTGTTAGCAATGATCTGGCTAAGCTTGATTTTAGTTTTGATGACTTTTTTGCAATTGCAATGGGTGATGGAAGCCAAACTTCATTCTGGAAAGACAAATGGTGTGGGGACGTTACTTTTCAAAATCGTTTTCCAATGTTATTCTCTATTGAATCTCGTAAAAATTGTAAGGTAAAAGACCGAATATGTGTTGATGGTTTCTCATGGATGTGGTCTCAAAATCCATGTACTTTGGGTTACATAATCGAGTTCTATGAATTGCTTCATGGCTTCGGTTAGATTGAACAGCAGCTCGGATCGAATGTCATGCAAGCTCACATCAGATGGCTCGTATAAAGTTTGCACGTCTAGACTTTTGGTTGACAATAAGTTAACATCTATCGGTTTTAAGGAAATGCAGTGGATTAAGATGGTTCCTAGCAAAGTTAATTGTTTCATTTGGAAGGTTGGATTGGGTCGTATCCCAGTCAACAAAAACCTCTTCATTAGAGGTGTTGGAGTGGATTCATGCATATGTAGCTCATGTAATATTGAGGAGGAAAACGTTGATCATGCTCTATTAAATTGTAGGTGGGCCATTGATATTAGGCAACTGATTTTTGCTTGGTGTGGTGTCCCGATGCCTAATCTCACGTCGGTGAAAGAGTTGATCGAGTTTGGTGCTAATTGGAGTAATTGCAAAATGAAGAGGAAGATTTTTATGGTTATCATCCATAAATTATTATGGTTCACATGGAAAGCTAGAAATGATTGGGTCTTCAAAAAGATGGTGAAATCGCATATATTGACCGCGGAAGAGGTAATAGCTAATACGTTCTTGTGGGTCAATCATAGGAGCAAACTCTCGTGTACGATGGCGAATTGGAATAATTGTCCTTTTTCAATCTTAGCTCTTGGTGATGTGTAATTTGTACTACTTTGCCTCTCCCTTAGTTACTTGCTAAGGTTGGGGTTTTATATTTAATAAAATTATTTGCCGTTTCCAAAAAAAAATCATGGTATGGTAAAAATACATTATGCTTATGTGGAGTTAGGAAACCCAGAAAAATCATATACTTGCCATCTCAGATTTTCATGGCGACATCTAATTGGTGCCACATAAGCACAATTAAGCATAATGATATCCAGTTTTGTTATAATTAAAAGATGTTTTATGAGTTTATAACATTCAACTCGAGCTTGATAAATTAGATCATTTCAACATTTCATATACGTATATGCATCTTAAACAAATGTTTTTCTAAAGGTTATTGATAATTTAAGTAAATATAAACATTGGAAAAAAGATATTACTCTAGTGGACAAAGGTTGCTTCTCTTTGAAAACAATAAACAAAATTGAATTCAGAGTAAGAAAGAGAGCAAATGCAATAACTTAAGATTTATGAAGTCATAGAGTTTTTTAACTTGAAAATTTTAATTGATATCTAGAAACATAAAAACTTTCTATGTTAAAGTTATAGTCTTTTACTCAAATTTTATAATAACTATGTCTCTGTTGTAAAATGAAGTAAAATGAAAGAACAAGAACAATGAGTGGGGAGGAAGAGAGAAATATTATTGAGTGATTAAGGTAGAATGATTACAAATGACTTGTTTATATAGGGATTGAAGTAAACCCTAATAACTTAGTAGGTAAGAGGTGGACTATCCACAAGCCCATGGATTTCATAACACTCCCCCTTGGATAGTCACCGTTTACAATATGCTATAGACTGCATCGTTAAAAACCTTATCAAGAAAAACCTAATGGAATAAAAGTTTGATGAAGGGAAAAAGAGTGCAGTGCGTATTATACTCCCCCTGAATTTAATGTATATCCTTCAAGCGTCGAATACCGATCTTTAAAACTAGATGCTCAAAAATTTTTGTGGGCAATGATTTTGTGAATAAGTCGGCGAAATTATCGCTTGATCAGACTTGACTGACATCAACGATTCCATCATTTTGTAGATCATAAGTTGGATTTCCTTTGATTGTCTTGAGATCGCATTCCTTTTGGATGTGTTGAATCGTCGATCTTGAATAAACACATCTCGATCGGATTTATACAACTCAATAAATTTAGCATTATTTGACGACCTCCAAAAAATTGTGGTGTCTCCACAGGTGAAAACATATCATGTTTTTGACCTTATGTGGATCAGACAAATACCCGCGTATCCAAATTTAGCTTTTTCTTTGTGTAAAATAATCGCATATCATGGGTACCACAAAGATAACACAATATGAGATTGATTGCAATGTATAAAAGTGTATTAAAGCCCCAAGTGGACTTATATATTATAATGATCTGTTTATCATTTTCTTTGGGGTGGAATAAATCCATAAACATATCTAGATAGATAATATTTTAAAGGTATGAACATTCATTTCATATTAGTGTACATTACTCCCTCTTGGATGTCCATTGTTTTGATGATTATGCCTCGAGAAAACCTTACTAGATAAAACCCGATGGGACAAAAGTCTAGTTAAGGAAAAAGAGTACATAATTCTTTTAACATGTTAGGGGATGTTGCCTTGTTAAAAATCTTGTCAGGAAAACCTAGTGGGACAAAACCATAGTCAAGGGGAAAAAAATTACAACATTTATTATCTCCCCCTAATAATCACATCACTTGTGAATTTGTTGACAATTAATATCATCTCATCGAAATTGAAGAGCAAAACCAACTATTATGAGATAAGTCATGGATCCATCATCATTGATGTATTGATCCTTAAGTTTAAAAATATTTTATGTTTATGTAAGACAATGAGTATCTCCTCATAGATAATAAGTTATCTTGCTAACAAATGTGAATAAATTATTTTCAACTCTTTTATGACTATTGAGAAATATCAATGTCTAATGACATTTGTCATCCTTTGAGGGTTAGGATTGTCAACATTAAAAGAATCACTACATCTTGAGGATGTATGACTCCTTATCCACGATAAAACGTTTAACTTTACAAGACATTTCTTTCATATTCAATTATAAATATTCATTAGCCTTTAAAAACTTGTAAAAAGTTCAAAGGATGTATGAATTGCAAAATACTCATAAAGAATGTATATAAAATATGGGATAAAATGTCCATTTAATAAAGAATCTACCATGCCCAAATTGATATAAGGACTTATTTGATTCGACAGTGTCCTCGAGAGCCCTTTATGAAAAGCATGAGGCATTATAAATAGTGAAACATGCCTTTATCAGATCTTCCCAATCATTTGATATAAGATCTTATTCAAATTGAATAAATGGTGTTCTCAATTAAGAACTTTTATATAAAGCATGAGGCTGTTTAAAGCATTTTATATCCTTGAGGGATTCAAATAGCAAATGAGCTAGACTTGTGAGTTACCATATAGCAAAGAGTCTTAGTATCAATACTCTTGCCTTATGTCTCGTAGTTTCATACTCATTGCACTTTTGAATAAAGATCGGCTATACAATAGTATTACACCTTAATGAAATGGACTGTAAGTCCAAAAATCTCGTATGAAGAGATTTCATAAATTTATTGCATCTTTTTATCTTGGCCAAATAATATTTGCAATTCTTTGCAAAAATAATTTCATGATGCTATATCACAATAGCTAGCGCTATAATATAATGATAGTATTATCGTCATCGATTTCATTTATATCGATTCCACGTTGTTCTAGACATGATATCATTTATTGAGATCTCTTCATTACCAGAGGTTCTGATTGAACCTTTATGTCTAGTTTCGTTAGATTGAACCGGGGTCTTTAGTTCCTCGATTAGACCATCTAAATAACTTGCTCCTTTTTTTCGAGGATATAATTTGGAATCGACTCACGTTTCACGTGACATAGGCTTATTAGCCATTTTAGTAGGAGCATTAACAACTTATCATTCAAACAAATATGTCTGACAACTATCAAAAATGAATTATCTCTTTGAACTTCGAGTTCATACATGATACTATGAGGATCATTATTATATATTGATAATTCATCTTCAAGCTGTTTTTATATCTCCCCTTTTGGTCTCATAGTTGTGAGTTATGGTTGAGCATCCATCGCACAAAAAAAATAAAAATATATATGATTTTTTTTCAGGACAAAAAATGAATGATAAGGAAGGAGAAATCTATTTCTATTGGCACGATGCGAACTCACATTATTACATGTATATTAACATGCCCCCTAAACATAAATAGCTTTGTTGCTCTCACAATAGATGTTGATTTGCAGTTAACTAAGCCTTTTAACAAAGGCAAATTATGTACACTTATTGCAATCAACTGAAAACGTTGATGTATTTAAACAATATATACGTTCTCTGATATTATCAAACAAAAATTTGATATTCTGAAATATGTACTCATAATATCATTAACCAAGTTACATAGTCACGCAAACTTTAGGGTGTGATTTTCATGACCATTTAGACGATGCATCGATTTAAAACTCTAAATGATCCATTATGTGGATATATGAAATACCCGTTTGTTGATTTCAGAATTTTAATGGATTGAGTCCCAACAATAGTACGTATGAATTTTTCTTGAGAGCAATCAATGTAAAATTATTATGTTGAGGAAACTTGAGGTTCCCTTTATACATTCGCATCATGATTGACTCGGGGTATGATGGTCTCACCGGTCTTGCCAATTAATGTAATATTCATGGTCCATTAAACATGAAGTTTATGGCCATACGTGCTTCAATTGCACGTTTTATTTTATAATCAAAGCGATAGAATATTACGTATAATCAAAACCATGATATTACAACATGAGGCTCATCTAGTTAAAGCGAGTGTTAAAGCATTAATTGCTTTTGATGGTAAAAACCTTTCTTCTAGGTTTTAACATAAAACAGATCTTTCATCGTAAAATATTTTCTTTAGAGTCCTCATTGAGTGAGGAATATCATTGATTTTTCATGGTCAAATAAAAGACCTTATTTGTCAAGATAGATCATTCTTCAAAATTATTCGAAGTGAAATAGATTTTAAGATAAAAAGTTCATATGAGATATGGAGATAATTGTTAATGATGTCAAGAGCTGGGCTTTATATAGTAGGATAAGACATGGCGACTAGAAAAAAAATAATCTCTTAGACAATTATAGATATATGATATAATAAGCTAGCTATAGTTTATACTAGACCGTAAGTATTAATTTTGAAATTGAATATTGAAATAGAATCCCTTTTTTTCACTAAGAGTCAAACATAAATCTTTTATTAACTCAAAAAGATGTTAAGGGAATGAAGTCAGAATCTAAATATTATAAGTATTTAGATGATACTTACATTATCATATATGATAGATTTCATAACGACACTGATGATAGTAATCTATGAAGTTCCATGTATGTTAACAAAAATAAAATGTAATAATAAAATTCAAAACAACTTAAATAAAATTGAGATTCTGAAGAAAAAAAAAAGTAACAATAATATGAAATTAGCTATTTTTTTTTGGTAGATAATCACAGATCATGATGATCTTATGTAAGTTTCTAGTTATCTTTTAAAAGATAACGGTAGATCTAGATGATCTTATGTTAATTTCTAAGTTTCTTGAGGAAATCCATTACAGATCTAGAATAATAACATGTTTTTGTATATGTTGATTATCGATTCTTTCTAAGAATTAATTGAAGATCTTAATGATCTTAGAAATATGTATAACATAACATGAGGTTATATTGTTTGCATAATAACAATAACTTGAGGTATTGTATGTTGATTCTTTTTAAAGAATCATTATTAAATATTTGACAATAACTTGATGTTATTTTATTTTGATTCTCTTTATGAATATCATTGAAAATCTTGATGATCTTAAAAACAAAAATAACAATAACATGATGTTATGTTATTCGATTCATTTTAGAGAATCATAATGTATCATTATAACAATAACTTGAGGTATTGTTTTTGATTTTCTTTATGTAATCACAATAGAACATTGTTTGTTCTTGTAAATTACAAAAGAGTTCATTAGATCAACATGTTTTTTTATAGAGTCAACTCGTGCTGATAACGTGTTGTAAAATGAAAGAACAAGAACAATAAGTGGGGAGGAAGAGAGAAATATTATTGAGTGATTAATGTAGAATGATTACAAATGACTTATTTATATAGGGATTGAAGTAAACCCTAATAACCTAGTAGGTAAGAGGTGGGCTATCCACAAGCCCATGAATTTCATTACAGTCTCAAATTATTCTAGTTTAATTTGCTTCCACCTTCCATTTCAATAGAAAATGGCGAATTCTTATTGGTAAGCAGTATAATTCTTTTATATTATACAATTGTATGTAAATTTGTATGACACACTTAAATTGGGACGGAAGAGTATAATTATTATTAACACTGTCAGTCTAATAACGTTGGAATTGGAATCAAATCAATATTTATCATCATAAATTTCCAAATGATCTTACTTGTCTTCATACCCTTTAAAAAAAAAATTGTATCATAGAATAATACTACTCCCTCCGTCCCAAAAATATAGTCCACGTTTCCTTTTTTGGACGTCCCAAATTAATTGTCCACTTCCAAAATTAGAAAGAAAGTTTTGGTCGTGATTACCATATTATCCCTATTTTGAATGATTATTACAAACTTTAAAGAATGTAGTAATTAATTGTTTAAGGGTAAAACTGTCATTCTGCAAAAAGTAAGAAAGAGAAAGCAGTAATGATTATGCTTTTATTAAACTGCGTGTTTTTTGTCGGTGGATAATTATTTTGGGACGGAGGGAGTATAATTTGTCTATTTCTTATTAATCGGAAATATATTTACTATGCAGGCCAAAACTATGATATATATTTTGGGCTCGGTTCTCATAACGGACTTCTTTACCATCAGATTAAAGAGGAATGTTTATTAATATTTTGAGTCCTTGATTTACTATCCCAATTGCCACATACCAGAAACACTTTTAATTGCTCATTGAGAGTCGTATTTGATGGTGAGTGAGGTGGTCGACCGCCATTGATATCTGAATTATACAAGTCTCAAAATGTGTGTTTGTACATATGTGTGTGTTTGTATATATCCCTCTAATTTTAAACTAATTCACCTACCCCTCCTGGAATCCCCATATCACATTCGCTCTTCACAAATCCAAATTGATTTTCTCTCCACAAGTCCAATTTATTAATCTCTCTAAAAATACATGACCTTTCCTCTACTTTCGCGCATCTCAACTTACATCTGCCACCGGGATTCACCGGATTTTTTCGAATCGAACGCATGCACTTTATTTTATCACGATTCATCATGGTCTAGGCCGCTTTCCGATCAATGGTCAAAAACTACGAGTACTTCTACACAACTATTAATATTATTTCATCAACCTGAATAAGGTTTATTTGTCGGTATCTATGAAGCAAAAACAAGGAAGCCAACATATTTTTTTTCCCTTTTTTGTCTTGCACATTATGGTTACAATACTAAATTGAACATGTGGGGTCCCGTTTGAACTCCAAACAAAAGAAGTAGAATAAAAATAAGCAAAATATGAAGAACACAAAGAAGATTTTTGATACCAACTCCCTAATCTTATAAATGAAAATAACAAGACGGATACACTTCACTTGTATCGGGGTTGTGCACAACCTTAGGGAGCTATCTAAAATATTATACGCGTATACATGGGGAACGATCTCAAATTATGAGATCGTGATGTGCCTGAAAATACGTCAAGCAAAACACACACACATAAATGTGTATGGCACACACACCTAAATGTATATGGGTTTCTTTATTTATAGAAACCCACATACTTACATTGGAAACACAATTACTTTAAAAGTCAAGACCTAGTACATAGCTTCCATACTTCTAAAGACACAAATCTATTTATAAAATATAGAGTTGTCCTTTATAAGATTTCCAAATAAATGTATGGAAACAAATATATCCAAGCATGGTCTGTAACATTAAAAGCATGATGTGCAGTAGGTGTACTTATGTTGCAGAGTTGGTAGAAAGTGAAATCCACTTAGCAGTACTAAGATTTGCACTAGCAGTATTAATCTTGTAAAACTCTATTGGCAGAACTAACTGTGATGTTCTTTTGGCAGAACTAACTCTTGAATGTACCAGCAGAACTAACTAACAGAAGATGAATGGGCAGAACTCTCTTGAATGGGCAGAACTAACAGTACTAACTTTGTCCATCCTCCCATTTCTAGTTCCATCCTTTCATTTTTAGTTCCATCCTCCCATTTTTAGTTCCATCCTCCCATTTTTATTATACTAGATTTCCAACTCGTGTTTCCTTAATCATTTACATTTTGTCTCATCAAATCTATAGTGTGACAGATTATTCATGTCACATAATTTTCCCAACAATCTCCCCCTAATTTGACGATGATAAAATATTTTTCTAAACTGATTACTCTTCCCCTTTTTACAAGTTTCTTCTTTAACTTCAGAATTCTTCTCTTTAAAAGTTAATCATGAACAGTTTGTACATTTTCAAGTTGTAAACTTTGAAGCTTTTAATCTCCCCCTTAACATCAGCTACCCAATGTTGAATAGTTCTCCCCCTATTTTGCTTTACCCTTCTTTAACAAGACAGTACAACTTCTTTTGTATCTGGATTACAAGAACCTTAGGGAAATCTACTAAATCCCTAATCATGTTAAAGAAAGTTTGTATGATTTGGTTTGAACAGATTTCTAGCCCATATCTTCACCAACAATTATAAATCAAAAAGAAAAAATTTCAACTAATATGAACATGGAGTGCTAACCCGTTACAGAATGTGGACATATCATTCTGAACGTATAAATGATGAACATACCAGTTGAACATTTTATCTTTAAGCTTTACAACTGTTGATTTAGAAATGAGCTAACCTTTGGGTCTAATTGATGCGTTCTGAGAAACTTGTTTTTCTTCAATCTTCTTTGATACAACCTCTATGCTTGGAGTGGATCCTTGCAAATCTTTAAATAGATTCGACGTGCTCTGATACCAATTGTGGGGTCCCACAATTACACTTGCTTACACAAATGTATTGACACAAGCAATGAATTCTTAACAAGAAGTTTGCGAAATAACACTTGTCAAGTAGGAAGATTATGTATATTACTTGTAATGCAATTGAAACAGATTTGTAAGTAATGTAAGAACACAATTGATTCAATAGCCAAAAGCTTTAATATTATTATTTCAATAATACGGATACACTTTGTTGTATCAGGGTTACAAAGAAACCTTGAAGCTAAGTTACAACTTGACTAGAAACTTACATACAAGCATATATTTCTGTCTCACACTTTCTAACCATGAACCATAGGACATACTTATACACTAAACAACTTGTATAAAATCTATACAAAATCTACTTTTCTAAGAAAAGTTTTCTAGGAAACACGCCAGCATTAAATGCATTACCATTCCTTGTCTGCTGCGTGCACTATTCCTCAAAAGCATGTTTGCAGTAGGTGTACTTGTGTTGCAGAGTTGGTAGAAAGCAGATCCACTGAGCAGCATTAACAAAAAGATGAGCAACACTAACAGAATGGCAAAACTAATCTTTGTATTTCTTCAATATTGGCAGAACTAACAATGAAAACACTTAGCAGAACTAATACCAGCAGAACTAAGTCTTCATGCATCAACAGAATTAACTTTCAACAAGGCTAACACTTAGAATATTTGAACATTTGATCTCCAGCAGATTTTAGCCCAACAATTGGTAATTGTGGGACCCCACAATTGGTACAAACTTTCTTTAACATGATTAGGTATTTAGTAGATTTCCCTAAGGTTCTTGTAATCCAGATACAAAAGAAGTTGTATTGTCTTGTTAAAGAAGGATAAGGCAAAATAGGGGGAGAACTATTCAACATTGGGTAGCTAATGTTAAGGGGGAGATTAAAAGCTTCAAAGTTTATAACTTGAACATGTACAAACTGTTCATGATTAACTTTTAAAGAGAAGAGTTCTGAAGTTAAAGAAGAAACTTGTAAAAAAGGGAGATTATAATCAGTTTAGAAAAATATTTTGTCATCATCAAATCAGGGGGAGATTGTTGGGAAAATTATGTGACATGAATTTTCTGTCACACTATAGATTTGATGAGACAAAATGTAACTGATTAAGGAAACACGAGTTGGAAATCTTGTATAATAAAAATGGGAGGATGGAACTAAAAATGGGAGGATGGAACTAAAAATGGGAGGATGGAACTAAAAATGGAAGGATGGACAAAGTTAGTACTGTTAGTTCTGCCCATTCAAGAGTTAGTTATGCTCATTCATCTTCTGTTAGTTCTGCTGGTACATTCAAAAGTTAGTTCTGCCAAAAGAACATCACAGTTAGTTCTGCCAATAGAGTTTTACTAGATTAATATTGCTAGTGCAAATCTTAGTTCTGCTAAGTGGATTTCACTTTCTACCAACTCTGCAACATAAGTACACCTACTGCACACCATGCTTTTAATGTTACAGACCATGCTTGGATAGATTTGTTTCCATACATTTATTTGAAAATCTTATAAAGGACAACTCTATATTTTATAAATAGATTTGTGTCTTTAGAAGTATGGAAGCTATGTACTAGGTCTTGACTTTTAATGTAATTGTGTTTCCAATGTAAGTATGTGGGTTTCTATAAATAAAGAAACCCATATACATTTAGGTGTGTGTGCCATACACATTTATGTGTGTGTGTTTTGCTTGACGTATTTTCAGGCACACCACGATCTCATAATTTGAGATCGTTCCCCATGTATACGCGTATTATATTTTAGATAGCTCCCTAAGGTTGTGCACAACCCCGATACAAGTGAAGTGTATCCGTCTTGTTATTTTCATTAATAAGATTAGGGAGTTGGTATCAAAAATCTTCTTTGTGTTCTTCATATTTTGCTTATTTTTATTCTACTTCTTTTGCTTGGAGTTCAAACGGGACCCCACAGAACATTCAATTTTAAATTAGTTGTATTCTTTCATCTTCACTTAATTTCATAGGTGCAAATCAGATTCTGCATCTGATTTTGTGTTTTGCACCCGATTTGCTTTTTGCACCCGATTTACATTCTATACCTAAATGTTTATGCTTACTTTACAGATGGAAAGCTAAATTTTAGATTCAATTGTATATTAAATGTATATAACTATCTTAAATAAATGAGTTTATAGTTAATTCCACCTCGTTTTTCATCTTCTTCTTTGTTTTGTTTTAATTTAATATATGCAAATAGAGTTCTTCAATTAAGTTTTTATCTTAAAAAGGATAAAAGATCGATCATGTAGCTATATAAAAGGTATAAACATATTAATTCAATGATATAATTTGTTTTGTTTAAAGTGTTATTATTCTTGAATCAATTTTGAATTAAAAGATTAGGCATGTATATATGGTTCTCATTGTTCTCTATGCATTGGTTCTCACGAGATCCTCACCCTATATATACATATAATATAATTTCGTTGTCAGTTGCAAAGGAAAAGAATAATATTACGGTTGTTTCAAAGTTAATTAAACCACAACAAAAATAATATCTTATAGTTAGATTAAAGATCTCATTTCGTCAATTAATCGGTACTTGTGCAGGGTCTCAGAAGAAAAACTCAGAGACGTCCATTTTGTGTTTAATGTGAAATGATTCATCGTCCAAACCTCAAGTCCTTAACACATATGAGCCGACTGACCCAGTTTATTTCGCCTTCATTTCAGTTACGATTATGAGTAATATGAAATGATCTAGCTAGCTTCATGCTATATTTAAAAATTAGAATTAATCATTAAGGTTTAATGCTAAATGATTAGTACAAATTATTTGTTTAGTTCAGTCAGTTATGATATACTGAATATAAACATCACCTCCACCATTTGAGACTACCACCAACAAACCGAGATACACAAACATAGGCTTTCTTACTTCATTTTCGTGTACTTGTTTGTCGACTCCAGCTGTAAGCTGCTAAAGGCGTCGTACCAAGAGAAACGGACTTGAAGTTTGTTTAAAAGAATTGTGTTCAAATCAACACAAGCTCCAACCATGACATTTCACATTCTACTTTTTGTTTGGGTTTCTGTTTAGTATACTTCACTACAACAACATATAGGGCCAGCAAATCAAAGTTTAATATCTATGGCAACTTTTGGATGATTCAGATATCTATTAACTAACATTAATTCAGCATATGTGCAATAATTGTGGGAACAAGATTGACAACATAATGGACATGGGCATATGTTGTCTCTGAACTCTCTAATATAGAAGTTTAATTTGTCGAGTACGTGAGGTCGTGAGCCCAGCGTCCATCATGTACATTTGTCAACCCTTACCCAAAAATCGCTTCATAAACCGACAACGTGACTTTAGAGGATGGGGAAGGCCGGAAGGCAAATTAAGTATATTTGTGCCTCCTTCCACAATTATCATATCTTGAACCTTAAAAGAATTTCAAGAAGATGTATCTGCGAGCACATATACTTTGAATAGAAGTCGCGCGTATATTTACGCTTTTAGTATGTGCTCTACCAATTAATTTTGTTTTCTAAGATTTCGCCATCTTTCTTTGGCGTATTGATGTCCTTGATCTAGTCAGTTTAGTAATTTATCTTACATAAAATAATTGAGATGACTGATGAACACATGTCCCTTTAATCCACTTCTTTGTCCCTTTTTCTGTCCTTACATATAGTACACTGAGAAAAATTCTAAATATCGATCTTTACGTACTTATATAAATATATATAAAGTTGACGTGTGTAGTGATAGCAAGATGGCGGGCCGGGTTGCTTTATTTTATTTCGTTGTAAACCCAATGGATAAGAAACGTATATTATATAATACATCTAACTAGTCTAGTGTGTGTATTCAACTCAACTTGATCTATTGTGCGTATCCATATATATTTTAGTTATTGCTTTTGTATGTATTCGGTGACTTAATCGTATGATAGCTGATAGGGTGTTCATCGGTTTGGTTTTTGGTTTCCTCGGTTTATTAGGTTCGGGTTGTTTGGTTTTGAATTTTTTTTAACAAAACCAAAAACCGAATTCACACATGGAAACCGCAACGAAAACCGAATTCGAATTCAGTTCGATTTCGGTTAAAACCGAAAATTTAAAATAAAAAAAAATTGAAGTCAATCGATTTCGACTTTTTATTTTTTGTATGTTAGGGTTTTACTAAAGTTGAAAATGAAAGATGCGAAGTTGATTTACGGTTTAAATATAAATATACTTGTTTAAAAAATCAAAATATCACACATATGCTACATATATTAATAATTTAACATATTATTAATTTGAATTCAGTTTTCGGTTTAACCGAATTCAAAAATTCAAAACCGAACTGAAACGAAAATCAATGTCACGTCAGCACTTACAAGTAATAAGAGGTCAGACAAAAGCATCATGATTTAACTCAAACCGGTCTAATATTATATATATATATATAGTCCAATGTTCAAATGAGAAGGCTAATTTTCGTGAGAAGGTGAGAAACACTTTAAAATCATTTTTTAACTATGCAAAACATGTTATTTTACAAAAAAAAAATTCGTAGCTTCTTTTTTAAATAACTTTTAGAAGTTATTTTTCAAATAAAAAAAATTTCGACGTTTTATTATTTTTTTAATTATTTTTAAATAAATTTTTTATTCATAATAATCACATTTTATAACTTGATAATCACATGAATAATATGTGATTATCATGCCATATTTTGTGATTATCTCGAACACATGATAATCACATTATATTAAAGAATAATCACATGTGATTATCATGTTATGTTTTGTGATTATCTTCAATAATCACAATAATCACAACAGTAACGACTGTAAAATAAGTTCGAAAAAAAAGTTAATATTTTTTATTTATATTTATATCATAGCTTCCAAAAGTTATTTTAATAGTAATCATTTAAAAAGTTTTACAGGAAAAAGTGTTTCGAATAGTTAAAAAGTAGTTTTGAAGTGCTTCTCACGTTCTCACAAAAATTAGCTTTCTCATTTTAACCCACCTCTATATATATATATATATTGAAATGATCCAGAGGAAAGTGCATTTTTTTAGGGAAGAGGGAAGCGTTAGTATTCATTAAGAAGCATATTACATTCATTCATACAAATCTCGGGAAAAAACAAACTGAAATTCAGTAAACATTAATGGTTACATAATATAGTAATGTATATGTGTATCATGTGCAAAATTTGCATTATTAGTAACATTGTGTTGCCTTTCAAAAAAAAAAAATAGTAACATTGTGTTGTGGGGATTAAATTGAAATTTTTAAGGAAATCTTGTTTGTTTATTGCAATGAGGTAGCGTCAGCAATGACCTGCTCAATCTTGGATCATTTCTCAAGGTAATTACAAATATTACCAATACCAAATTACGTATTAATCATACATCATACAGCAAAAGTCCATGGATTGATATGACATAGCAAACATGATTCCAATCCGGTACAGGATTTCATGGTGTCCGCGATATGAGATCCAACATGTGATGTTAAGTTGATAACAGATATGTGCTGTTGGCCAACCAAAATCGAGGTAACTCGTGTTTTTTTTTCTAGTATCTTTATATTTTGCTACACATCAAGTTTCTCATCATGCAATTCGATCCTTTTCTTAAGATTATTAACAACACCGATTCCTTGTTAGTAGCATTAATAATTTTCCTTTTTTAAAAAAGGTGGCCTCTTATTATCAAGGATGATAATGATGGGCTTAGTAATATAGAATTATACCATTACATATTGGACTAAAACTAGAGGTGTGGCTCACGTGCTGTTGTGCAGCCCGTAGAAGCCCATATCCAACCTCGGTGATCTGCAAAAGATGTAATTTGACGGGAACACTCACACTCTGGTCCTGTGTGCTTTTGACACTAGTCATTATTCACCCCACAAGAATGACTCCGTTTGACGGGAACACTCTGATCCCGTATGCCTTTGGCACTAGTCATTATCCACCCCACAAGGATAAGGTTTGAACTCCTGACCTCAAGGAAGACAGGAGAACTCCTTACCACTAGACCATTTATGCAAGTGGTTCCAACTTCGGTGATATATTGATATTATCGATTAAAAGTTTAAAACGTATTATCTTTAGAACTTTACTTATCTTTTGTTGGTGACAATAATAAAGACATACAGTATATGATAATATAATAACGTTGATATATGAAAGGCGTAATAATAGCTCGAGGGTTGTTTTTATCAGTAGCCAGGTAAGTGCTATCTTATTCAGCAACAAATATGCTAAGAATTATTCCTTCTTTTATTTATTAGGTGAGCACATGCGACAACGCAGATTTCAACATTTAATTTTGTTAATTGTGCAATTAAAAGTTTGAAGTCAAATAGAACTGTACAAAGAAACGTACTTATATATAATATAATCGTCAACCAATAATATTTACTCCCCTTCCCATAATAATTGGCATGTTTTAACTTTTAGGAGTCTTTATTTTTCAACTTTGACATTTAATATTTTTAATCGTGTTAATAATACTTGATGCAAAATATATATATGGATTGAGTTTTAAATGTATTTTCATTGTTATAATTTTTATTAAGTATTATATAACACATACAAAAATATTTAAGGTCAAATATATTTGATTTTTCTCTAATTAAGTTATTATATAGGGTTAGAAACATATAACTTTTTTTTTTTTGCAAGTTACGAAAAACAACATTAATATTGAGAGTATAAATTTCTGTATTTATTAGGGTTAAAGTGCAATATTATTATTTTTTTATTATAATTTAATTGTACATCGTTGAATCAAATTGAAAAACTTCATCGAATGATCCAGATTGATCCATAATATTTTAGTTTATTATATGTATTAAATTAAATTAAGATTAATTTTTTTTTTTCAAAGCAACCTTTATTTATTTATTTATCACTAGTGAGCTATAAAGCTATGAACCACAACTTACGCCTAATTACTATGGATATCTTACCGACTTAGCCGACTAGAGAGGGTTCGGCCCATTATTAGATTACGGTCTCGTATTTTTTAAATATACATATACATATACATATATATATATATATATATATATAGGATTAGGATCAAGGGAGAAGGATATTTAGGTGGAGAAGAGGGAGAATACTGAATCATATTGTTTACATAAATTATAATAATAAAAAAATGAATCATAGTAATAAAAATACTGAATCATATTGTTTCTCCCTCTTCTCCACATAATTTTTCTTCTTTTTAGATCCCGTTATTATATATATATATATATATATATATATATATATATATATATATATATACTTGTATATTATACTATGTCTGCAAACCAATTCCACCGCAAATATTACTAATCTTTATGATTTATTGCTATATAAGTTGATATAAATGAAGTGTTGACAATATTGTAAAAGTTGTCCCCGATGTACAACATACATATGATCAGAAATAAAAAATATTGACGTGTTAGATATATATTTATCTCATTTTATACCTAACATTTGATCTAATGACAATTATTTACCTTTTATCTTTTTTAAGCCTATATTTTCATGTCTACCAATTATTTTTCTTATATATCAGTTTCATGCTACACCAGAAAATAATGCAAATTTGAAAGCCGACAAACATCATTCTTGAGTACGTCGAGAAAGGCGAGAACCAATAAACAACTCGGTCTCTACCTCCAGATTGTGGACACTTTCCCTGCTTATAGTACTATCATCTAGCTGCTGATCAAAGATAGAAAGTTTATGAAACAATTGATCGATGTAACCAGTAGATCGAGTTTTATTTTATCTTTTATAAAAAGTCAAGAGTGAATTACCTTTTTCTAAATGATTTATGTCATAGCAGTATGTGAAGAGCCCATCAACCAACAGGTTGTGGGTTCAAACCTCGTGAAATGCAAATGTGTATATGTGTGATGTAGATATGTTATGTGGGTTATGTTAGTAGTATGACTTCCTTTCAAAAGCAAAGAGGGTAAATAACTAAATAACCTTTTCACATAAAAGTGTGTTCTAATGAAATACATAAAGGACTATTGATATGTGCGCTATGCTAATTTCTTTGGGTTAAACTTTTCATAAAATATCAAAATTAACTCGCTAAATTTAATACTGTGTGTATCCAATTCTATTGGTTTTTATTGTATGTGTCAAATTTTTAATTATCGTTGTACATGATATCTTACAACTTGTAAACGAATGATGTGAGCCAATTTTTTAATGATGTGACAATGTATCTAGATGTCACGCCAGCAAAAATTTGAACTGGTTTTCAAGTATATAGAATAACAATAGATGAAAAGTTTGATAAATAGCTAGAAAATTGAGTAAAATTATATATAGAGTAAGGTTCAAATGAGTCCATGATTTTTAAGTGAGACTAAGGGAACCAATGATATCATGCCACATGTACAAAGAGAATGTTCCCCCAAACATCAATTATCTCACAAACGATAAATTGAAAAATCATGAAACTTGCACCATATTTTTCAGCGTTTTATCCTCTTCCATTTGTCGTCCCTCGAGGCATACTTTCGATTAAAAAAAATTCGCTTTTTTATGGGTTTTATAAATTAGTAACACATGTGTGTTAGTGATTGATTGTATATTTTTATTTACGGTTATGGTTATGGTTAGGGTTTAGGGTTGGAGTTTAGGGTTAGGATTTAGCAGGGTTCATGGTTTAGGGTTTAGATTTTATTTTTTAGTAGGGTTTAGGGTTTATCAGGGTTTAGTATGATTTAGGGTCCCTAAACCCTAACCCCTAAACCCCAAACCCTAAACCATAAACGCAACACTCTAACACATGTGTTAGTAACATATGAAACCCACTAAAAAAATGAAAAAAAAAAAATTCGTCGGAAGTATGGGACGGCAAATTGAAGAGGATAAAACACTGAAAATTATGGTGCAAGTTTCATGATTTTTCGATTTGTCGTTTGTGAGATATTTAATTTTTAAAAATGTGGAGGAGAGAGAATAAAGTGACACATGGCATAAATTTGTTGGTTCCCTCATTCTCACTCAAAACTGATGTACTCATTTGAACCTTACTCTAAATACATAATACAAACCTCCGCTTTTAGCATTTCAATTTTATCCTTGAATAAGAGTATGGATTCAAGCAAAGAAAGTTGATTAAACGAAACAATTGTACTTGATCATAAACAATTTGTATGTGGCGTTTGGTGCGTACCTTTCTAGCACGGATGATCGTCAAGCTACGTTCCAGCTTACTCTCTAACTTCAGCAATTCGTCCAGCAAACATGATCCTAAATTTTGTCCCAAAATCTTCCTAAAACATTTCAATCATGGTGTAAACACTTTTAGCGGGTGAAATTGGTGAAATGAACATATCGATCAATCTATTAAAGGAAAGGGAAATCTATAACATTAATAAGATCTAAAACAACCACCGTTCTGAGACTTCAAGTTGCTCGATTTTCTTTTGAATGATGGTGACGTCGTGCTTCAATTGCTGCAACAGTACATGGAAATGTTATAAGCTAGGTACAATACTTTTGAAATTAGTATTTCTTGCCAACAAAAATTATGTTGGAAGTTTTACCTGATTTTGGGGTTCATTTTCAACATTGCAGCTTTGATTTGCCTTAGCATGATCATGATACTTCTGTATCGTTTCCTTAATGCTAAAACTAAATTTACAAAACAGTTTACTATAATTGGTCTTAAAGATGGATAACCGCAAGAATTTCGTGTTGTTTAACCAGACAGATAGATGTGATTCATGAGGGAATGCAACAACCTCTTGAAATTCACAGCAAAGAATAGTGAGACCGCTATAACCTCAACGCTACGATCACTCATGAATACGAAAAATAATCATTGTGTTTCAGAGTAATTTCAAATGTATCTCAAGTAGAAGTGTATTTTTCCCCTTCAGCCTCCTCATCCTGCTTATGTACTTATCCTTTTTCGTATAAGTAACGGACATAAATGGATGTGAAGTATTATTTAACAAACGGGAGGTTAATTATGATTATGATTATGTAATTAAAAGACATACATGCTTCAAATCTTTTTACTCTACTTTTTTCAGTAACTAGATCAAGACCAGCGAAAATCGCGGGCTACATCATCAAAACTTTACAACTAAAGTAATCATAATATCAAGTAGTGGACAGTGAATATACAATCGAAGAAACGTAAAATTTGCTGAAATTCACATATTAATGGTAAATAATTATATTTTGAAATACAATGATACTGATATTGCACACTTAAGTGAGTCTAAAATCAACAAATTCACTGAGTTAACAAATATATGAGACGTGCGAAGATGTTATTGTTAAAAACGTCAAAACAATTTAGTGTAATTTCTCTTTATCTTAATTATAGACATAGTGGTAAAGTTAAAATACTTGTACAGTAGACATTTGTACAGTAGACATTGAGGATTTGTTTAGAATGGATGTATCATTTAAAGTGCAGCATGTACTCCAGGTTCGACCTTAGTCAAATGTTCTTATCTATTAGAATCGCATACAAAAAATAAATGTTATGTTAAGAACGTAGTAGAAGCTCAACTGCTAATAGCAAATCATAAATCAAAAAAAAAATCTAGTAACCGTTAACTAAAAGTTACATTGCAAAATTTATTTTTTAGGAGTATGAATGTCTTAGTCGTGATTAATTCTTCATATGTTCATAGTGGTCTTGTGGTTATAGTTTGAGACAGCGTGTAAATTAAATTTATCTATCGGTGGTACAAAAAAATCATATATCGCGTTTAAAAAAGATATTTAAAACTTAATATGTATAAAACGTAACATAGTTATATCTTAAAATCCAAGTAGTTAAATTAGATTAATTCTAAACAATAAATCTAGGACTATAGTTGGTATGTAATGACGTTTCTAATAAACATATTCTAAAATAAAATATGAATATGTTGAATATTATATACTGAAAATAGATAGGGATATGATAAAGAAGTTTGTTGCATGTGAAGAGATGTTTAAGGAACAACCCCCCAGTTTACGTAACAAAATTGTTAGCCAAGTGAAATTATTATTTTAATTAAAAGTAATATATCATAAATTATGTGGTATTGTTTTTTATATCAAATCACGTAAGTGGGCGTGGAAGTTTCTGTATATGCTTTGTTTTTGGCATAAACCACGTGTTGTATCATGTGCAGATTATACAGTCGAGGGTCGTTTTTAGTGTGCGTCACTATTTTTTGTTCCAAAAAATCAACAAAGACATGGATGATCTTTGTAAGACCTCTGGTTTGGCGCAAAAGAGGAAGAAACGTAACACTAATACAATCATAAGCGAATAATAAGAAGGTGTGATTTTTTGCAGGATAATGTGGAACGTACAGTATCAGGTGACGCTGCTTTATTTTTATATAATTAATTTATATGAAAAATATTTTTTTATTGAAACACGGTTAATATTGTTCTCCTCTAAAATTATAGTAAATTTTTAGAATGTTGTTGGATGGATTTTATAATTAAATTTCAGTTAGCGGCAACAAAGTGGTCCTTCTTCATGACTTAAATCCTCTTTCGAAGTCAAAAACCGTACTGGTCCGAATAATCCGAGTTTGGAGTACTTACTGAGACTATAACCTACCTGCTGTTGGATTGGTTTCGATGGTTGTAATGGATGAAACCGTAAAATTCTCTCCTAGTCACAAAATTCATGGTGTAAATTCGAAATTGAAAAATTATATTCGAATTTATAAAAACACTTTTTTATCTTATGAAACAGGGCAATCAAATTGTTGTTTATACCGAGAACGCATTCATATCAAAGATTGAAAATCGTTTTCCAGCTATGATATCGAATTTTCGTGTTGTGGAGGATCCTGATGAAGTATCCATTGTAAATCACAAATACAAACTAATGATTAATAGCAATTCTACTTTGAAGAAGGTTACTACATTTGCAGGTCCATTACGTAGTTTTCGGTTTGCGAATTTTACCGAAATTTTGTATCAGAATGGCTCACTCAAAATCACTTTTGGTAAGAGTAATTCGGTACATTAAAATTGAAATATATTTTTCAAGTGGAAAGTTTGTAATGAATAAGAATAACATAGATTTGGCTGGACGGTTGGAGGATCAACATTCTGAGATTCTTGTAATCGGCGGTAAAAAGGTGCCGTTTTTGTTCATTGAACTTCGTGACCCAGAATATGATATCCATGAAACTCGACTATTGTATATAAGTTAGATTAAGAAAATAGGGAATAGGAGGTATTATAATGTTTAAAACTCCCTTATATGCAGATATAACTATTACCTGGATTATTATTTGGAACTTACACAAATCAATTAGTCGAGTACTTAAACTCTCATGGTGAGGAACATCAAAGGCGTATTGTTATAGTGCTTCTATTTGTTGAGTTGGTGTTCGTGGAAGGTTTGATTTTGCTCATGTACAAATTTGATACAAATGTTAAATGGTTTTTATTATGTGTAATTTGTTTTAACTATTTCTTTTTGGAACTTTGTAGGCGCAGTGTACTTGAGTTCGTCGCATGCTACTAAAATGCTAATTAATCCTGAAGATCCTGAAGTTCATGTAGTGACATCCAATTTTTCAGATAATACAGATAGCAATGCAGATACAATGGATGATTAGCAAGAATAAGATATTTTACATGGCACGTGTTACGTAGTTACATAATTTTTAACACTAAAGTATTTTATATGTTTCCTAAAGTGTCTTTAGGTGACAAGAATGTCTAATTATTAGTATTACATGGCATTGTGTCTTGGTATTCTACTTGTTTATATCATAGTCATTATTGTCTTTGCAATTCTTAATGCATTCACAATTCATAAATCTCTTACAATGAGCGTATTGATTAAGTTAAAAACCAAAAAAATGACAAAATAGATTTATTGAAAGAGTGTGTATGTAATACGTGGTCAAAAGATATGCTAACTCCACTTAACTCTTGAACGGACTCTTTTTATCTTAAAACACTAAAGTTTTAAAGGTATTTTTATGGATGGAGTTTATAGATAGGTGTGAACATGTGACCATGATAAGTAACTTAATTCGCATTTAAAATATAGAATACTACTAAATTACAATTTAGTCTTTTGTAGAAGATAATTAGTATGTGATTAATGTTGAATATAAAAAGTTATTTTAAAAGTATTGAAATAATCAAGGAATGAATATCTGTGTTTGTAAACGAACTTGTAGGCAAATACAACAAACACAATTTTGTTAAAGTTTGAATTTATTTTAAAAAATTCAATTAGATGATATGTAGGCTATTTTATAGCGCATGTATCTGAAAATGAAGGCATTTGGTATGGCGAATCCAACTACCCTACAAAGTTATTATAAATATAGTTGGTGCTCTCATTTTTTTTTGGTGTGGTTTGGTTATTTGTAGGGTTGTATTAGGTAAGAAATTTTTGACATGTCGACACGCATTAAGGTACATTATTATATATTTGTTTCTTAACTTGTTAAAAGGGCAATAATTAAACTTCATTTACCGATTAATATATATTTTTTGCAGGCTGGGGAAACATCAACTGCAGGTGAACAATCAAATGTGAGGGATGTAATCGACGTTTTCGATTCAGAAGATGAAACCGTAGAGTTCGATACTGATTTTGATTTGTAGGATTGACATGTTTATGTTTTTGAATGTGTAACTAATCGTTTCGAAATGCGATTGTACATGTTTGTGAAAACAAAGAAACAAAAGCGAGAAGAAAACATTGAGAAAGCAAAAGTTGTAGCACCAGTTGTGTTGTATGACTCTCCAGCTGCAAAACGACACCGGTTACGGTTGCCTTAACAACACACAACGAAGCCTCATTGGTGTCTCGTATCTCTTGGATCGTTTTGATAACAGATTGTCTCAAAATGTCGTGAGTAGGGCTGTCGATGAAAGTTTTGGCTACCAAATCTGTAGTCACGTTGGACATTTTGTTTGATTCTCGTGAAACGAAATATGATTTGAGTATATGTTTATACGGATAATATTTTGTATTTATAGAGTAAATTAAGAGTTAGGGGTCTTTTGTTTGAGCTTAAAATGTTTTGAAAGTGGTAGTTGTATTAATGGATAAGTTAAATGTCCATTAAGATGTTTTGATATATTCTTCTAATCAGGTTTTAACCTAGCTGAAAAACTACTTATTCAATAAGCTATTTACAATTGCTTAAAAGTTTTAATTGATATATAAACCCCATAACGTTCTCTCTTTTTTCTCGTATAAATTAATTATCGTATGTTAATTTATATGAAAAATATTTCTTTCAATTTTTGGTTCATTTATTTTAGTTTATTTATTATTTCATGACAAGTTATTTATTTATGTTATTATTGGTATCTAAAAGTCTCAAAAGTTATGTCGGAATTCGTGTAAATTTTATTTTTTCTTAAGTTAAATCGTTTGAAACTATGTTATATTCATTCAATTTGTATCACGTCAAAAAATAGTGAAACACGTGCATTCAGGTGTTTGTACTTTTTATTTATCAAACGATTTTAATGATTATGTATTCAGATTTCAGATGATAGATCTTGTTATTCAGTACTGGTTTTCAGATTTCAGCTATTAGTAATCAAAATAAACAAAAGACCCCTTAGAGTATCGGAGGGAAAAAGTTGCATTTCAAAAGATTTTTTTTTTTTTTAATTTGACTAAAATTTTGGATCCTGTAACTGATTAATAGTAAAAGTAGGTAGGTTGGTAACAATGATGGTAATTTTTTGAATTTCATACGAAGGACAAATAAAGTATAAATCTAAAAAAAATATGGAATTAATTTATATATATATATATATATATATATATATATATATATATATATATATAGAGAGAGAGAGAGAGAGAGAAAGGTTCAGGGAGATGGGTGTGTTATAGGAGCAGCAAAAGCAGACTCCATCCTCACCGTTCATTGCATTTCAACGGCCAAGATCAATCCAGCCAACAAGGACTAGACTGCAAATAATATGGTCAAAGGACCAAATGTGTAAATATGTTACACACCATCAATCAAGCTCGGTCAGCACGGTCACCTATCTCAGTAATTGTGTTTTTTTCCCTCCCTCTCTCTACTGCAACAAGCAAAGACAATCCTCATCAAAATAATCATCTATTTCACACAAAAATCAACAAAAAAACACAAAAATTATACCGATCATAAACAAAAAGTCATCGATCATCAACTAAACCGTCGCCGTTTTCATCAACAAACCTACGTCGCTGTTTTGTTTTCAAATTTTGCGAGAAAGGATCATGTCGAAGTTGAACACACCTACGTCGTTCTCTGAAACACAAAAATCTGGTTCAAAAATAGCAAAACGTGAAGCAACTCGTAAGTTTTACAGATTATAAACATTTTTAATTTTCGTTTCGTGACTATTTTGTTCTTACTTCCTGCTTATAATACTCGTTTTTGTTGACCAGCTACACGTAGAAGCCAGCGTAAAACACGATACAAGTTTGAATCAAACAAAAAAGAAGAAACGATTCATGTGAACTTGTCGTCTGAAGGTAGCGATGAAGCGGAATCAGTCTCAAGAGGTACATATATAGTTTATATTTACATTTATTTTGTAATATGAAAGATGTTAGATCTAAAAAAAAATTAAGCATCAAAGCTTAATCTGGATGATTATTATGTGTTTATGACAGTTTATTTTGTTATTTTGATGATTATTATGTGTTTATGAGAGTTGATTTTCTAGATTCAACTTGGAAATGGAAAAGTTAAAAAACATTACAAATTCAACTGCATTTTAAAAAATGTTTAACTGCATTTTACGACTCTAAAAAGTTGTTGAAGACATGTTTGCCCCGTTTGCAGTGAAAGCGAATATCATTAAAGAAGATACTCAACCAAAATCTTCTTCTAACTCAGCAATGTTTGCTCCGTTTACTGCTGCGCATACTAGTTCTGTTGTTCTTCCTAAGTTGAAACTAGAGTTTCCAAAAGATCTTCCAAAGACTATTCATCCGTTTCCAATAAGCAAAAGTTTTAAACCTCCAACAAATGTACCACTTGCATCTAAAGATGAGAAGAAGTTTAATTTGAAGATTGGTTTAATGGTGGATGTTGAAATTGACGGTAAGACTAAAGTTGTAAACATATCTGATGATCTTGTCTCTCTGTATGTTTGTAAGGAGGTATGCATCGATTCGAAAGTAACAGTAGCAGAGGAAAGAGTTTGTAGATTTATATTCAGTGCATATCGTCCAATCAAGTAAGTTTTTATAAGTGCTTACTGCATTATATATATATGTATATAAGTTACTGCATTTTAAAAAATGTCGACTACATCTTTGTGTATATTTCAAAAACAAATAGATTACTTACTGCATTTTACATTTGTGTACTACATCTTATATATAATTGTTTACTTAGTACTTGTGCAGTCATTTATAGCAATGCCTAGTATGCCCTGTGTCACATCACGTTGGTCTAGATGTAAAACACACACACACACACACAAATAGATATGATTTGACTATGTTGTTTTCATCAGGAAACCACTTGTAACTTATCTTTTTCCCGTATTGTAAAATAAACGATTTGGAACAGAAATGATGCAGGACTGGCTGCTGCAGAGTTGGCATTAGCTGTGAAAAAACATGTTCTGGAATCTGGATCCATAGACACTGTCGGGACAGTCGATAATTCCTTCTTTTTCCAATTTATGTTTCATCAAACTTTCTTGAAACGTGGATCTCTTTTGTTCATTTTCTACGGAGTATTAATTATAATAAGGGTTTGGGCTTATATAACAACTGTGAATATGCGAACTCAAAACATATTTGAATTTGTGTAGTTCGTCAAGATGAAGGGTGTGTGCGACATGGAAACAATATTCTTCCAATGATCTTTCTTTTGAATTTGTGCAAAGATTCGTGGTAGCTAAGCCATCCATGTTAAAAGATAGACAATGTCAACTTTCCAATTATATTATAGACCATTCTGGTCTGAAATGATTCAATTTTAGATTTGCATTAAAGATAATTAGAGGAGCTAGTTTGTAGAGGTAACTATGAAACCAAACCCCTTACCCATTTGGCCACTTTAAATTATTGGGTTGGTTCAGTTATGAGTTTCTGATAACGACAATCGGACATGAATATTCAAGTATCATATTTTACATTTTCAAGTGTTCCAAAGTACTTATTCATTCTTGTATTTCGTTAGTCACAATTGCTGCCATAGAAGCTAAAACCGTACAGTTGTTATAGAAGTTGATGACCTTTGAAAAATGCAATAAAATGAACTAAAATCCAAAAAGTAATAATAAAATGAAGTAAAATATGGTAAAATGCAGTAGATTCAGTAAAATGTGATAAATACAGTAAATGCAGTTAATCATATCTTACCGCTAAATTAATGTTTTCTATTTTCCACTTTTAAGAAGAAACAAACATCAACTAAAAAGATAATTTATAAAGATTCCAAACCAAATATTGCTAAGACCTTTAAAAATTACTCGTATGTATCGATTCAAACCATTTAGAATGTCAAATTCACATTACTTAGCAATACATAGAGGCAATTATGATTTTCATACAATTATAGGTCCTAAAAGTATAAATATGACAAAATTCGATAAATACATCTAAATAAAAATGCATTCGTGATTCATCAATAAAGCTTAAAATGCAGTTGGTTAAACGTAAAATGCAGTAAGTTTTCGATATCTACTTTTGTAGATTAGTTTTCACCACCGTAAACATAAAATGCAGTAGAATATGGTAAAATGCAGTAGATTCAGTAAATGCAATAAAATGCACTAAAGTCCAAAAAATAATATGGTAAAATGCAGTAGAATATGATAAAATGCAGTAGAATATGTTAAAATGCAGTATATTCAGTAAATGCACTAAAATGTGGTAAATACAGTAAGTTAAACAAAAAATGAGTAAGTTTTCGATATCTACTTTTATAGATCAGTTTTTCACCACCGTAAACATAAAATGCAGTAACATCCAAAAAGCAATAATAAAATGCAATAGAATATGGTAAAATGCAGTAGAATATGGTAAAATGCAGTAGATTCAGTAAATGCAATAAAATGCAGTAAAATCCAAAAAGTAATAATAAAATACAGTAGAATATGGTAAAATGCAGTAGATTCAGTAAATGCAGTAAAATGTAGTAAAATCAGTAAATGCAGTTAATCATATCTGAGATCTTGTGTGCATATCAGGTTTTAAAACTTAAAATGCAGTAAGTTAAACGTAAAATTCATTATGTTAAACGTAAAATGCAGTAAGTTTTCGTATAACCCAAAACTTTGGTACAATAAAGCTCGTATAACCCAAAACTCTTTGGTACAATAAAGCTCGTATAACTCAAAACTTGTCCATCTACCAAAAAAAATTCTATAAAGACTGCAACAAAGAAAGCTAATAGTACATAAATACAAGTGATTAAACATGCTACTATGACAATTGTACCGAAATAAACTTTGATCAGGAGCTGAAACGATACTTCACGAGCATAACCAAGTTGATCATAGGGCTTCCATGACGTGCAAACAAGATCTGAAAGCAAAAAAAAAGTTGATGTAAAATGAATCACGTCGATTTAACAATAAATTTCACTATATTCATCCCTAAGAACCTTTATTTCCACATTTTTTGTGATATGATTCAAGAAAAGGGAGGGCATCATCTAAGAAAAAGAGATTAAAGAACTGATCCACCTTTATCTGCAAAAGAGATAGAAGTTACTGAAAAAATTCTTATGTATGTTGAGAGATTCTTCCGGAGGGGATGTATTCATAGACATGATATGGTATACTTTAAATATGGTTATTAGGGAAAAGTCTAAACAAATGATATGTATGATCTTTCGATCATCAAATGATGCAAAATTCGACATACCCCTTCAACAAGAACTACAAACGAAAGATCTAAACATTTAACAGTTGCCATACAAAATTACTGTACTAATGATTAATGTTTGTTTGCACTTAAACATATACAATAACTATTTCAAGCTTCTAGTATAGCTCTGGATTCATACCAGCAATATCTGTGAATACCATCAAAACATATTGATCAGTGAGAAACTGAGAATACTTTTGTACATCCTATTTTCTTGAGCTAGCTTGTATCTACACATTTTGATCGAGCAAAACGACTGTATCAAGAACCAAAAATCATGCCAATGCATTACATTTACCATCCTCAAATCGAAGCAAAAATTCCAGAATCACAAACACCAAACTCTTCTGAAACATTTAGTGCAGGCAATAACCAGTCTCCCAAATAGCAAACATGATCCTGAACCTTTCTTTTATCATCAGAAACTCTCACATGAAGCCTGTGTGTCACAAACGACTGCCAGACTAACGGCATATACTCGCGGTACATATTGTTTGACCCACCCGAACCACGATTAGTGTACGAACTTTTGACTTGACTTGTAACTGTTTTTGTAGCTAAAACAAGTATCGGATGCAATGTAACACCCCGCAATTATGAAATAATTAAAAACGTAATTAGCACACATTTTTAGGCTAATTCCCTACTCGAGTGAATTCACAACTACTTTTAGAGGTAAGTCTAGCAAAGCCCAACTAGTTGTTACGCGTAGTATTACATATTTCGTAATTAGTATAATTACGTACAAAACATTCGGAAACAAACGCGACAAAAATATACGACCGTTAGTGAACAAATTATTTGATAATATGAAAATTTTTAAATAACGATATTTATTTATTAAATATTATGTTTATAATATTTACAAAGTATTTCGTTGCAAATAACGTTTATTTCGTACAACGAAATAACTTAAAACCCATTTGTAAAATTTAAAATAAAACAAAGTTATAATTTTATTACTCAACTACATTATTCTAAATAAAATAGTACAACTAAAAGAATAATCGAAAACATGTTTAAAAACCTATCATTTAAGAACATTTTAACATTTAACAATCGGGTAAACGAACACGGGCAAAATACCACAAAATGAGATAAAGTCCCCTCCCTTTTCCCCCTTTGGTCAGCTGACCCAAACACTCCCAAACCCCCACCCCCAATCTCATTTCCTCACCTTCACCTCATTTCTTCAAAAACACACACAAAACACCATCTCCTTTCCTCTCAAAATCACACACCAAAAATCAACTAACAAACAACAATCAACATACAACATCAGCATCGTCACTTATATTTTCATTCATCATCATCATCAAGAACAAGCCCAAGGATCATCATCATCTTCCTCATCTTCTCCATCTCCATTTCCATCAAAAAGTAAAGTTTTACTCACTCTCTCTCTCTAGAAATCGTTTCTCTTTCTAGAAATTACTTAGATATTATGAATATACATGTTATAAGCTTTTTATAACATCAAAACGCCCAAAAATCGAATAAAAACTCATTTTTGAAGCTTAAATCGCGAACAGCTCATTCTGCAATTCGAGATCGATTTTCGCGAGTTGAGATTTGGACTTGCGGGTCGACTTGACTTGCGGGTCGACTTGACTTGAGAGTCGACTTGACTTGCGGGTCGACTTGACTTGCGGATCCACTTGACTTGCGGATCCACTTGACTTGCGGATCCACTTGCGAGTTGACTTTTTGACTGCGAGTTGACTTTTTGAAAAAGTGCATTTTTTGATCCTAAACGATGAATTTTGTCACTTTCGGACATATATATATATATATATGTGTGTGTGTGTGTACTTTCGGATAAAATAACAGAAAATTTAAGGATATTTTCACGCTAATCATTAAACATCTTCAAGAATCAAACCTTTATGATATAACTCGCACATGAAACACATATGCTTTGGGAAGTATACAACACGAAATATATAATAATAATACTTTAAATTATTATTACGAAAACTCACCAACGAGCCGTACATGTTTTTTCAAAACATAAAATGATTAAACAAACATGTGGACATAACTTGGTGGTACGAACACTAGCATGGATGGTCGACTTAGACATCCACATACTTACTAAATCTCATACGTTTAGGGCGTTAGGAGATTTTGGACTATACTTGGGCTTTAGGCTTTGCTAGCACTCGCACATTACTTAACTCAACAGGTGAGTTCACAGCCCATACTTTTACTGTTTTAACTGCTTTTGAACAGGGGTGGAAAACATAGTCAAACGTTTGAAATACATGATTGTATATTGATTTACTCGAACAATTAGAGTACATTGAACTGTTAAACTGTTACACAAACTGACGTATATGGATAAACGTTTTCATACTACAAACACTGTAAACGTATTAAACTTGTTTTGGAAATGCTGGAGAACGACCAGCAACGCTTCTACGAAATTGACTAGGTAACTAATGGGTCCTTCTGACATGGACCAGATCCTACTGACATGGATCAAGGGACACTGACACTCCCTACTATTTAAACCCTACTGACATGGGTACTAGATCCTACTGACATGGATCCATTATACTTATTGAACATGGGACACTGACACTCCCTACTATTTGAACCCTACTGACATGGGTACTAGATCCTTCTGACATGGATCCGTTATACTTGTAGAACAGGGGACACTGACACTCCCCACTAGGTGAACCCTACTGACATGGGTACTCGATCCTACTGATATGGATCCGTTAACAACTATTAGGATACTGACATTCCTACGAACAACTATTAGGATACTGACATTCCTACAATTAACTATCAGGATACTGACATTCCTACAATTAAAAATAGGATACCGCTTTCCTACGAATCTTAAACTATATTTTGGGGAAACATCCCACGTAACTACATCTTTGGGCTACATCCCACTAAACGTACACATTGGATAACACTCCACGAAACTTTATTTGATCGTGATGACGATAACGATTTGTGAACGCTTTGAAACAACCAACTATTATTGTGAACATAAAACCTGTGAATTCACTCAACCTCGTTGTTGACTTTTACTATGTTTTTCAGGGAATTAGCTGCATCTAAGACATCCTACACACATGGAACGTAGGCGACCCCCGAAGGAATAGGATGCCAACTTTTGACAACTGGATTTCTTTTATATAACTAAACTGTTTAGTCATATTTACGAAATCTACTCTTGTAACTTAAACACTTTTCAACTTATACGATTCGATGAATCATAAACTTTGTAACTATTACTTTTGGCATCTTAATACATATTATGTTCTGTTGTAATCATAAGCTCTGATACGTATGCATGTACCGTGAATTGTGGCATTCCCCATACTTAACTAAATGCTTCCGCTAAACAAAATCAACGAATTTGGGGGTGTTACATGCAACAACAAAAGCTTCTTTATCTCATTAATAGCAGTTTCAAACACACTTTGAAGACAAACATTTTTCCTGTTAGGGTTTATAACAAAAAATCAGAGTTGACTATAACAAAAAATAAGAAACAAAATTGAAATAGGTAATAATACATACAAGGTCAAGTTCAGCATCTTCATCCATCTGTATAGAAACATTTTTAGATACTATACCAACCTAGCAAATCGAGCTTATCGAGCAGTCCAATCAAACAATAGCACAAAACTTATCACATTACGTAATAACACAAGATATTGGCAAAAAAAACTCACCATATTCTGTTGATCGTCTGTAAGCCAAGCCGTAATTCCATTTATACAACAGATGCTGCATTTTATAAAAAAAATATGTTGCATTTTAACACAATTAAACCACATCTTATAATCAAATCAGATCTGATAAAAAAGTTAAAGTACAACAAACTACAGAAAAACAGGTAAATGTATCAACACTTATGGATCATACAATCACCGTATATGCTACAGAAAACAACACGCGATGTTGGACCTAAGTGACGATTGACTGCTCTTGAGAGGCGGAAACACTCAATTGCACAAATCACTAACAAACACAAACCGAAACAATTGATTGAAACAAAGTAAACGTGTTTATTAGCTTGAATAACGTAGTAAGACTGATTACAATGAGATTTAGTCGACAAATGGTGCTAGGGTTTCGTCAACCCTAGCCAAAAACCCGTAGGTTCTATTTATACACAAAATTCTGGCCGACATGCGTCACTTATGGAAGTGTCGCATGTGGCCGCCTTAATGCGTCACTTACCTAAGTGTCGCTATGCGTCACTTAGGCAAGTGTCGCCTAACCTAAAACTTAAGTGTCGCATTATATGAAATCTCTATTTCTATCAAACGACTAACGACATTTTTACAACTCGATAGACCAACTGACAGACAAACAAATATGCATCAACAAATTGTATGAATAATATTGATTTAATACTTACTTCTGTTGATAGCTTTTACATAAGGAGTGTGTTCTTCGACTGCAACAGCAGCTGTACCAGTGTCACGCACGCAATCGACAACACATAAAGGTGTAATAAAATGCAGAGATCGTACAATTGTGTTAATAGTAAGTAATTGCGACAGAAGATGAAGATTTGCAGAGATCGTACAATTGTGAGAACGAATAGTATAAGATGATCGTATATAACTGTATATCGAAACGATTTTGAGAAAATATCATGTTGATCAGATGGTTTAATCGAATATTTAGCTTATTAATCGTATGGATCTAAAATTCTTCATGGATTCCTTTCCTTAATTGTGAAAATCTGTATAATTTCTAATATTTTGAAGACTTTTGGGGCAGCTCCAAAACTTTAGAAGATGTACAAAAACAGTCCATGTAGTTTCCTGTAGAGGGGGACCACATAACACGTGGCAGTCTACTATTGGGTGAAACCCTGCCTCACCTGCTCCTCCAAGAGGAGCTGCTCCTCTGATCCGTTTCTATATATATATACCTTTGAAAACTAAGAGACATTCTAATAATAAAAAACTAAAAAAGGGGATGGGTTCAAAAAAACAATGGAGCGTTGGTTGAATGCGTTTAATATATATATATATATATATATATATATATATATATATATATATAGTGGGAGGTTCAAATAAGAACCACTCTCAAGTTAAGAACTTTGAGAACCACATTAAATATGTGTTTGTTCACATGTGATTAACTTCAATCATATGTGAAGATTGATGTACGTTTAATTGAAAAAAGAAAAAGTAAAAAAAAGTTCTAAATTTATACCGAAAAACACATTTAACCGATTTGTTCACATTATCGTTCACATATGAACATATATTTGTTTTTTTGCGTTTTTCGATATAAATTTAGAATTATTTTGACTTTTTTCTTTTTCAATTAAACGTACATCAATGTTCACATATGATTGAAGTTAATCATATGTGAACAAACATGTATATAATGTGGTTCTCAAAGTTCTCAACTTTAGAGTGGTTCTCATTTGAACCTTCCCTTTTATATATATATATATATATATATATATATATATATATATATATATATATATAATATATATATATATATATATATATATATATATATTATGTAAACCGATAAGATGAACCTATAAATGTTGATTTAGACATCAGCTTTTATCACTTTGTGTGGTCATATGATATACGTATCATGTGTCAAGGAAAACGGTATTTTATTGAATTAGGAAGACGGGAATTTAATTGCAAAGATTTTATTGCTTGTGAAATAAGTTGAGAAAACATTCGATTTTTTAAATAAAAGCTACATCTACCATATAAGTTGACTTAATATTGAAACCGCACGAATGTTTTGAAGAACACATAAGGACTCTGTAAACCTTTGAAAAATATACATATATTATAACTTAAGCAAGAGAAGTTGACATAGTTGAACGTACTATTTTAAGGTACCTATTGTACGCGTCAATTTAGTTCTAAAAAGGCTTAGAAAATGGAAATAAACATTTGGGCTACAAAAATCGGGGGAAAAATTCACAAAACAGGCTGTTTTCCGAGGCACTTTTTGACCACTTAGACACATGCTTTTTCTGCAAAACTTACATCATCTTAACGGCGTCCGACCATACTTGTAGTTCACACTTTCATTTTTTGTTAACAATTATAATATACCATGCATATAGCATCTCAAATGTATTAAAGAGACAAACCTCTGAATACGTGGAACGTCAACAAAATAAGTGACAATGATATCCCTAAAAAAATAACGAAGGTTCACAATAATGCACCTAAACACATTAGTGCAAAAAATCTCCTGTTATTCATAAAGTAAACCACAATGATAAAATTATTTGGAAACATTTGGTGTCAATTCCGTGGACGTGCAATCCATAATGTGCTTAATGCTTGAAGTCTGTCAAAGAAGTCTGACGTTGCAAGCCATGCAAGTGCAGATTGTCGTGTAGTCAAAGATGCATGAATTTCTTTTAATGTTTTCTCGCGGAGACGTTCAGCCTGAAACGTAATTAGTGGAATGAACAACACAAACATTTGTTGTTTAATTTAGTAAACCAGTGTAGTGATAGCGAGTTTCACTAAAGTTTGTGTTCATGTTAATGTAAATAGAAAGTACCTGATATAGATAGTCTTCAGCTACTCCTAACTTTCCCACAGCCATAGACATTTTAGACCAATAATAGTTTAAATTTGATGATTCTTCAGATGAGTTCATACCGCTACTAACCATCAACTCTCCAATAGATGGTTGCAATTTCGTTATTCCTTCAGATATTTCTCGTTCCTCCTTGTTTGTGCTTTCCTTCAATGACTCAAATTTCGTAACTTGTGTCTCGCTTAAATCCAATTGGTTTCGTATCAACTGAAAAAGAAATTTACAAGATGATTGGTTGTTGTTTCTTCGAAATTATCGTAACTTAGTATTAAAATTATGAACTGATTGTTATTAAGCCATACATCAATAAAAAAAAGGTCACCTTCAACAATTGAGTTGGCCCGAAACCACCAACCCACATAATACAACGTTCAGCGAGAATGTCCACATTCCATATATTATATGAAAAACGTCACATTTAGATGCTGTTTTTTTAATGGTGGAAATTTTGTAGAAATGTGAAGCAAGAGTATGAACTAATGGTAGAATCTCAGTATCTGTGTGATTAGAGTACATTGCAGTCTTAAGTTGTGTTGTATGCTTGTGATGTGCTTGCAAACATCTTTCATGAGTTTGGGCAAAAACGAACGACACTAAGTGCCAACAGACCAAACAAACATTTATACAGTTAGTAAAAATAAATTGATGGGTGGGTTATATATATAATTAACTTCCGTACACGTGTAGTAATTAAAAAAAAATATTACCTAGAGTTTGACGTATTGTATTTTGATCATTCCCCGTGTTGAATAAGATACCCTGTTTATAATTAGAAGATTAAGTCAACGCATTATGTCACACTTTGACAGTTAAATATATGAATCTGAACCCACTTCTAACCTTATTTTTTGCTTCATCCAACTCCTTTTTTAGATTCTCGTATTTAACTTGAACCTCTTCAAGATATTTGTAATATTCCTAATAATAACATTAGAAAAAGTGTAAATATAAACTGAAATTGGCATTAACAGTCATATGTTTATCGTGATACCTTCTTTCTCGATCTGGTCCTCCTAACTGATTCACGTATTTGTTTTCGCCGCTTTAGCTTCTGTAATTAACGAAAAGATCCTTGTTTTGGGATTATATAAAAATATATGTAGAAGCTACAAATTTACAATACACATGGTAGTAAGAAAAATACCTTTTGTTGCGAATCAGATCCTGAATCTTGTAATAAGGGAGCACCTTGTGAATGACTTGAACCTTCGGCATTCATCTCCGGAATATAAGTGATCTCCTTTGCAAATAATCGTAATTAGAATTGGAATTGTAATCTTAATAATATAACAATAACAATGGTAGATTGTTATTAAAAGGCATAAGTACGTGGTTCATTTGATAAGAGAGACATTTTTTGCAAATATCATATTGACTTTATGTAACACCCTCCCCCGAGCTCATCCGCAGATGCAGGCCTGAGGAGCAATGTTAATATAAGCTCATTGGGCTAGGTCTGCAGCCCAATGCACCCCAACCCATACAGTGAGCATATAGCATCCACTCAGGTTGTTGAGAGGACTTGAACACAAGACCTCCCCTTTAATACCAAGTCTTACCATTTGGTATCACCAATTGAGCAACTCAACTAGTGAACTTGGTATTAAAGGGGAGGTCTTGTGTTCAAGTCCTCTCAACAACCTGAGTGGATGCTATATGCTCACTGTATGGGTTGGGGTGCATTGGGCCGCAGACCTGGCCCAATGAGCTTATATTAACATTGCTCCTCAGGCCTGCATCTGCGGATGGGCTCGGGGGGAGGGTGTTACATAAAAAGATGCACCCCAACCCATCTAGTGAGCATATATAGCATCTACTCAGGTTGTTGGGACTTGAACTCAAGACTCCTTTAATATTAAGTCTTTCCACTTAGTATCACCAATTTAGCTGCAGCTCAATTGGTGATACTAAGTGAAAAGACTTAGTATTAAAGGGGAGGTCTTGAGTTCAAGTCTCTCAACAACCTGGGTGAAGTCATAGGCTACCAGATGGGTTGTGGGGTGTGTTGAGGTGTATTGGGTTGTAGACCTGACATTGCTCCTCAGGCCCAGTAGGCTCATGGGGAGGATGTTACACTTTGCTTTTTGTTGGTTAAACGGGAAGTAATAAACAACTCACAAATGTAGGCTTGTTTGTTATGAACAGAATAATGCCTTCCAGTAAAATCGGATTTTTTAGTTACGTACGTAGATAATCATCTTAGATTTGTTTTATAAAAGGAGATGAGATAACATTTGAAATTTTAAAAGTCCTACATATTATAATCAGTTAGCTTATAGCTTAAAAAACGTGCAAATCCATTGACGGTTGTTTAATTATATGTTGAAAGTTACAAATTAAATGTATTTTTAGAGGGATATGAATCTTGATGATGAGATGTTTAACAGGTATTTAAAAACAAAAAAAAAATGTAATTATGTATTGCGATATTTAATTAAAATTATAACAATTAAATTGTAGTGTGAGACCTACAATATATAATATTGTACTTATTTAATACATGGTTAGGTTATTTATTTAAAATATATATATTACGAATTTTGAGTTGCAAATTTCAAACTTTCGTTTTTGTTTTTGAAATTTTGAAATTTAAATTTAAAATTGAAATTATTTAGCTTCCTATTATTTCGCAAGAGTAGGGGTAGTATACTAAAACTAGACGATGAAGGATGAGATATTACGTAAGCAATACTGTTAATCTAAATCAGCGGTTCAGATTGATTTATCAATATTATTTAATGGGTGAGATCAATTCAAACGAATCTAAATTAAATATGTATACGTATTAAGATTCATCCGATAAATATAAAAGGAGATTATTGGTCCAGTGACTTTTTTCCGTTCCGTTATTATTTCTCCTCTTGGAACAAGTCACTTGTCTGCTACTTGCATTTTCTATTCTCTTCATCTCAACTTTCCCTCTCACCATTTTTTTAATGAACTCTCTTTTATATATCTAGTCTAGTGCGTGTGTATATATATTAATAATTACAGATTTGCAGTACAAGTAATTAAGTAATTCTCTATAAAAAAAAATCAAATCTTACTAAGTTTTAGCAAGAAAAACTCAAAGTTTTTGACTAGAGATAAGCAAATCAATGGGATTATACAATTGATATTTATAAGTAGGAATTCAAGGAGATAAAGAAATTTGTGTTGTCATCCTTTTGTTTATTTTCAGGGCACAAAAACCGGTTAGGTTTCATGGTCCAGTCTTGTATTCCTTGTCGATATATAATCGATATGATAATTTTTGTTTATGTTTATACATTAATCAAACATATTTTTAGATCTGTTTTAGAACTTAAAATTTAAACCTTCATAACTTTTTTATTATCATATACATCAAGTATGTTTTAACCAAATTTTAAAACGTCAAAGGCTTGTTTAATTAGCAAGTGCTTTTGACACAGAAAGAAATGCCTCTTACTCGTTAGAAAACCAAATTCAAAAAAAAAAAATAAAAAAAAAATAACCCTTCCATCTTGATTAGTGAGAGTATTACTATTACTTCCAACAAGAATTAATTGAGATAGAAGCCCAAGAATATGGGCTCCCAAAAAGTTGGCCCAAACTCATATAATGCATAGAGCCATAGACTAGACTGGCCCAATACATCTCCTTTGGTCTAGTATGCATAATATATCTATGTTTACCAAAAGTTGATTTATTTATACTCGTGTGTGCTGTTGGAAATAAGAGAACACATATCACTTTACAAACCAATAAATGCAATGTCATTCAACAATTTAAGCACTCTTAATTTTGTTAGTTCTCCAAGTTTTAGTATAGGTACAAATGATGCATGCTTTCATACACTTCCTTACTACACTTCAATTGTTTTCTGGTTTAAAGCAGTATACCTCCATCTTTCCTTCTCAACATAATCAGCATCCAGAAACCGAGCCACAAACGCCCATAATCTATAAACATCTTCAAAATTTGCCAAAAAATTAATAGCAGCCGTCACAACCGCAATTTCTTGAACTCCTTTGGTCTTCTTCACACTACCACCCATCATCACCCTTTCTTTTTCTTCAGCATACTTATCAGCAAACCATATCTGATGCAAAACTCCTTGGCTTAATGATATGTTATTTCGATCAGAAAGCTTTTGCACGAGTGAAGGCTCAATCTTTTCACCTTTCCAATCATACACATTGAAGGCCAATGCGGGCCCACGATCAAATCTAATACGTGGACCGTAGATTTGAACTAAAGGTGTCTTTGTTTCAGTGTTGGGGTGTTGTAGTTTCGTTAGCGCATTAATCAGCCAATTAATCAAACACCTTGTGCGAGTACTAGTTTGTATTAATCCTATTGAATCAACATGATCCAATCCTCTATATTCAAAGTTCTTTTCATTATTGATCATGATCTCATTTGAAGATTTGGGAACTTTTATCTGTTCTTCTTCATCTGATTGAAACGATGAGTTATTTGCAGGAACAAGAGTTGCAATCCCAACACATGAATCTTCCAAGAATGAAACAATAGATTTCTTTACAAACAAGCAACCAAATCCAGTAGGGTTTTCTCCAAAAACTTTATAAAATGAACAAATTAAGAAATCTGGCTTAATTAATGATAGCCCGAAACTATCCATATCTTTTGGGCCTAATGCACAAGCATCAAGCAACACATGCCACCCGTTTTCTTGTGCCATACTCATCCACTGATACGAATAACTAGCACCAGTAGTTTTTGATTGAAGTGGAAACACAAACATACCTCGAGTTTTCTTCTTGTTTCTCTTCCTCTCCACCATTTTTCTTAATCTAGCAGAGTGAATTCGCATTCTAGGCCATTTGAATTCGGCTGACATAACTTTAGCTCCTCGTTTCTCCGATGAAGTAACCATTGTGTCCACAGCCTCACTCTTGTGATCATAAACTGTTAACAACTTACGACTTGTTTCCCAAGGGTATGATTCTGAAACAATCTTAAAAGCGGACGATTTATTAGAAGTTAAGACCATACAATAATCGTCACTAGAAACATTTAGAAACTTCATGATCCTTGTCCTAATGGACGACTCAAATGCTGACCCTTCTCCACCATGAAGTAATTGTGACTTAAGATTCACTGACTTGTAAATAGTACTAAAAAATGGGAAATTCGAGTGTAGATCACTTGAAGAAGGCGATGATGGAGAAATTGGTATTATCGAAGAAGATTGAAGCGTTGTTTGAAGTTGTAAATGGGAGAAAAGACCTATTCCGATATAATCAAGGCATACACGTTTAGAAATGGATAGATGGTGATATTCTTGTCCTCTTATTCGATCAACTCGTGTTGTGTCCGAGTATTTAGGGTATGTTTGTGTGAAAGTGGACAGCGATTCTTTCAATGAAGGAAGGGATTCATGATCGGTGAAACGAGTGTTTGGGAAGAAAGAAGATGTGGTCGTGGTTGAAAAGTTTTTCCGGCAAGTAGAGGCAGTACTTGTGGTGGTTTTTGCGGTTTTCGTGGTGGTTGAGTGTGTAAATTCAGGGAGCGAAAACAAGGGGTTGGAGCAACAGCCATGAGTGCATACTTGTGTGACTTGTTTTAAGCAAGGTGAGTGCATAGTGTTTTGGATGAATTGAATGAATAGAGGTTGAAGATTTGGGATTATAAGTTGGAGTATATAAGATTGTATAAGTGTGTGTTTTTATATCAAAATTAAAAATTGAATTGGTGGATTTAAAGTGTTGAATGGGACATGGAAATGATTGTTTGAATGGGTCATATTTCTATACATGCTTGAAGACTTTTTCTTTATGTTTATGTATGTTGTGGTGGATTGAAAGCTAGCATTTGCTATGTAATCAAGCCGGTTTGTTGACCGGTCTAAATATGTAATATAATGTATATGTTATTTATGTGTGTGTAAAGTATTGATTAAATACTTTATGGGGTTATGTGATAAGCATATGAACTATTTTCATTTTATTGATAAAGTTGTAATAAAATAATTAGTATATGATTTGATATGAACTATAATAAACTTTTATTATTAATTTATATTTACTTCAAAGAATATTTACACATGTATTGGTTAAAAAGGAATGTTGACACATAACAAGTGAACACAGGTGAGAAACTATCCAAATTAAATGGTAGTAATACAAAAGTTTCTTATCTTTGAAAATAAGTAAAACAGAGTAATGTGTTGATCTACTTTTTGGACACAAAGAATATAAGGCAGTTTGTAATTCTCAACATCAAAATAAAGAATCCTAACTTGTTAGTCAAATTGTTTTGCTATTTTACAGTTATCGGTTACTATTTTCGTTTGTAGAAAAGAGAAATAATTCTTTCTTCTTATATAACCATTTTACATATATGTACAATTGTCTAATTTTCAAAACTTTCTAGAAGTTAAAAATGATCAAATGAACATCGTATTCTCAAATCTGTAGTACCTTAGGTCTGTTTTTGGCCCAGTTCGTAAATTTTGAACCTTCCAGAAGTTCCATTTTGGAATAGATTTTTTTATTTAATTTACGAATCTGTTTGAAAGCTATACCCAGTTCGTAAATTTTGAACCTTCCAGAAGTTCCATTTTTGGAATAGATTGTTTTATTTAATTTACCAATCTGTTTGAAAGCTATAACGATTTACAAAATCGTTTAAATTTTATACAGATTTTAACTTGGTAAACAAGTTGGTTTCTGTGTATAAATAGTGACATATAGCTTCGTTCAAAAATACACACAAAAACAGAATCACGCATCTTCCTCTCTTAATAGTCTCTCTCAAACTGTCCAACTGTTTCTCGCTTTTGTTTTTCTCGAAATTTTCAGGCAAGCTTGTCACACTCCGGCTGTATAACAGTTTTAAACCGTTGTACCCTGGGAAACATACGTGAATATGTTTTAAGGGAATTGTGTTCAACACAAGCCTCGGTTTCTATATTCTTTTTCTATTTATTGTTGTTTCTGTTTTCTGTTATATACAACTTTAGTTTCTTTTTTTTTACAATGCGAGTTACTACATGTACAATCGTCTAATCTTCAAAACTTGAACTCTAACCTAACCATCGAAAGGTCACCTCGATACTAGTAGATCAAGGGATATTTCCATCACCAATTTTGATAAATTCACCATTGATGTGCATTACATGTTTACACATTACAAGTAAATACTGCATGTTAATTGTGGATTTATAAAAAATGGAAGTAAATATCACCACCTGTAGATCAATGACCTTTGACTGTTTTCGTAACTACAAGCTTGAATATTTTCGATTTACTTAATACAAGTATAATTACTGTCTAGAAGTTAAAAATATCAAATGAACATCGTATTTTCAAATCTCTACCTACACTACTTTAAAATAACAATGAAAGAAAATTCTAATATATTAAAAGAGTGTTCAACATTTAAAATAAATTCAAAATGAGTGAAAACCTCTTTTTAAAGTTAAAGTTATATAAATCTAACTTATTATATATATTCTGTGTGATTATTTTGAGAAAAGTAAATACATGATGAAAGTATATAGAAGAAATAATGATGAATTATAGCTTTAATGGAGAACTTAATTGCTAAGGAATTGTAGATATGATTAACTTATATAAGAATGGGACAAGTCGAAATGGAGCCACAATATCTCCTCTTTGCTTTTTATTTGCTTTTATTAGCCGGCAATATATATATTTTGCGCGTTGCACTTTTTCGTATATACTTAGATACAGTATTATACGTGAACTATGTTTTAAAGATTTCACGTTAAGGATGTGTACATCATTTATATACTTTTTCGGTTTTTAGTCTTGATTTTAAGGTTTTAAAAACCAATTAAAATAAGTCGGTTCAACCAAGTGAGAAACCAGACAAGTGATTGATTCGATCGATCTAGGACGGTTTAATCTGGAGTGTTGGATCGGTGTTTGATTGAACCTTTATGATAAATATTATCTATAGTAGGATTCGAACTCATGACTTTTAAGAAGTCACGAACTGCCCTTACCACTGGGCTATTTAGTGATTGATTTGTAGTACTAATTGCAAGTTTCCTTATTATATTCTAGGACTATAAGACTATCATTCAATTCAACCGCTTGAACCGAAACTATATCTCTAGCCCATTCGAGGTTGAAATCGAAACATAGCTTTAAAATAAACCTTATTACATATTGACTAAGGATCCTTTTAATAAACAAGAAACATCTGAAGAAGGAACTACAATATTATAATTAGATTCTCAAATAATTGTTAATACTATTGTTATTATTATAATTGTTAGTGTTATTATTATGTTATTATTATGATCATCATCATCATTATAATTCAGTAATCTCCGCATATAAGGAGTGGAAAACAATAGAAAACAATAACTAAAAAGGTCTTCCCCTATGCTACTTGACTTAGAGCACTCATGATGGAGGCCGTCAGTGGCCATCGGTCTCAACCGACAGAACCGACGCCGATAGCATCAAGCCGTCGATTGGTCCGTCAGTTGGTTCTGGTCGGTTATTCAACGTAAGGGCTTGAGTCGAATGTACGGCCCGCGGCTTCTTTTTTATTACCATTGGTAAAAAAAATTCAAACGGTAATATAGCCTTTTTTATAAAAAAATTTAACCACTATTTCGAACTATAAATATACACCCTCTTTTCCAAATAATTCACAACATCTTGCAAACAACAATTCACATTACAAATATTCATACACTTTTCACTTTCATATAATTTCTAAATTGTCTTCCGATTTTGTAAGCGCTCACGGCCGTTTTCGATCCGAACTACACGATCAATGTTATTAATTACATATCCTCCGAATCGTCCGGCAAAAATGAAATTCCGATCTCAAGAGGTCCCGTCGATACTTTCGTAGAGATCGTGAAGCAATGGGTCAATGTTCGTTTCTAGACTACTTTTCTGAGAATCGAACATTTTCGCGGATATCTTTCGACGATGTTTTTGGATGAGTAAGATATTATTTTATCCTTTTATGTCAACGTATTCTATCATTTTCACAAGTTCCGGTACCGGAATACTTTACATATTTTCATCAACGTCCTGATGCAACTGGTAGACCCGATTGTGCCGCGGATGCGTTTGTTGAATACTTGCATATGAGTGAACAAAGATCATACGAGTGTTTGGATAACTTTTGTAAATGTATATTTCATTTGTACTCTACGAAGTATTTAAAAAAACACTACAAGATGTGCGACGTTTACATCAACGTCATGCCGAGCTGCATGGTTTTTCGGGTATGCTCGGAAGCATCGATTGTATGCATTGGCCTTGAAATTTTTTTCCAGTAGCATGGCAAGGTCAATACACAAGAGGTGATCAAGGTCGTCCATCAATGATGCTCGAAGCGGTTACCTCTTACGATTTGTTGATTTTGCATGCTTTTTTGTTGATCCAACGGGCTTAAGCAACGACATTAACGTCCTTAATCAGTCGGATTCGTTCTCCGATTTACTACCAGATAGAGCTCCCCAAGTTAATTTCACGATTGCCGGACAAGAATTCACCAAAGGCTATTATCTAGGGGATGAGATTTATCAGGACGTTCATCATCAACTTCACAATTCTCTAATCAAACACATTTCTCAACTTCCACCAAAGTTTCGTACTCGTTAATTAATGTAATCATGTTTTTTCTTCCAATAAATGTAACTTTTTTTTTTAATAAAATGTAATGAAATGTGCTTTATTTAAATTATTGTGTTTTAGTTTCTTAATTAATTAGTCAGTAGGTCCCAGAAAAATGTAGTTACATAACACTAATGGGAGTGATCAGTCATTTTCAGTCAGTTTTTTTAAAAAGCTGGTCAACGATGGGAGTGACCGGTCAACGAACCGGACGGTTCGGTCAAAATCGGGCGGTTCAACCGGAAACCGGACCGGTCCGACCGGTTTTTGATTTTTTTTTTTTTTTTTAAAAATGATTTTGGCCCGGTTTTGGGACGGTTGAACCGGACCGGTCCAACCGGTTCGATCGGAAATTGAAGGATTACGGTCCGATTCAATTTCCGGTTTTCAAAACATTGCTTATATGCCTCTAATATTTCAACAACAACAAAAAAGATGTGGTATTTTGGTTCAATCCAAAGTATGGATTTTGATGCTATTAATTAAAACTACGAAACAAAAACATCACTGTTGCTGCTTTATTTTATTTATTTATATGACCTTGAAGCGAAAAATAACACGTTATTATTCATATTAAGAATTAGTTTAACTCTAAATAACTATATAAAGATATGAATATTTAAATGATACATTACCAATCAATAGAATAGAAATAGAAATTAGGAATATCTGTTTAAATGACATCGTTTATGTACGTCAGGTTATATTAGTTGCCAATTTTAAAATTGAGACCTGATCATAGGGCAAAATAATAATATTTAAATGAATAATTACAGCTAGTACGTAGATGGTATACAATTAATTAATTAATCATTTTATACTAATAAATATATACAACATTTATATTTTATATATATATATATATATATATATATATATATATATATATATATATATATATATAAGTAGAATTCATCGCCTGCACATCTTTGTAAAAGAAGAAGCAACGCTACATTATTCCACAAACGTAACCATTTGTTATCGATTCTTTTGTGTCATAAGTTGTTCACGGAATTTCTAGATTTAACGGTCAACAATTTAAAGAACATGTTGTGCAAGCTTGAGTCCGAGTCGTGATTTGTGTAACACTTTTTCTTAAGACTTACGATAGTAAAGTATTGTATACACTTTCACTCTTTTGAGGTGAAAAAAAATTCTAGAGATAAACTTGTGAAAGGGCAAAATGGTCAAATATAATATTTTGTATATGACTTAAAGAAAGAAGTACACGATTCAAAGGCGGGTACAGGGCGGGAGCTTAGGCAGCCGCCCCCACAACAATTTTCAAATTACGTAAAAAAAAAATTCAAGGAATTAATGTCTACGTGTGTTTATATATATATATATGTTTACGTATATATGTATAAACATATTGATGTTAAAATATCTTTATAATTTTTTTTGAAAAAAAAAAATCTTTATAATAAGGTGATTTTTTTTCCTTCTCGAGACTTAAAAAATATGCAGCCCGTTTATAACTTTATAAGGCTCCATTCTAATAATTTTAACCTTGCAAAGCCCATTTGATAACCTTTAAACTGAAAGATAAAAAAAACTAAGGGAAATTAGACACATATCCATTTTAAACTTAATAATTACATAAATATTCACTCAATTTTTTTAATTATCTATCTAGTATCTATAAAATATACTTAAAGTGAAATAGCTTAGGGCAATCTCAACCCTTAGTTGTTTTTTTCCATCTTGATCCAACGATTAAGATTAGTTAATGATTATTACACTTAACACCCTTTATATTTTAATTAATAATAATAACTATTTTTATTTTAAAAAATCAAAAAGTAAAATATTAAAATTAAAATACATTATAAAACATATCTTAGTCAAAATAATCGTACCCCCTTCTCAAAAGAAATCGGTACACCTCCCAAAAATATTTAACCTACAATTAGGATTCCAATATTATAATATTTAAAAAATAAAGTATACAATTTATAGATAGATTCTACAATATCTCTTCTCTGACGACTATTATTAAAATAAAATAACAATATATTCATCCCCATCTTTATCGTCCAAAAACCTGCTTAAACGATAATAATTCTGGAATCCAAAATTCATCATCCTCTCCTCCTTCAATTCTTAAATTTTCGTCCATAATATCATCTATATTTGGGCAGAAGATTGGATACGGAGGTCATGGATATCATCCGTTTCATTCTCATTTCAAGGTCAGTGATAATTGTAATACGTGTGTATACGGGTCTTTATGTCTTTTTCTTCTTCTTAAACAATGGTTATAGGGTTTTTTTGTTTCTTTCAAAATCGCACTCAATTTAATGTTATTAATTTCATACATATAGTGTTATAGGTTATTCCGAATCAAATTTTCGTAATTGCCTTCGCTACCAACGACCCTGGTAGCAAAAACAGGCCCAACGAACTACCTTCGATCAGTTGCTGCTGATACTTCGGTGCAAAGAAAAAAAAATCCCTAATTCTCATGGTCGTAAGTCATCTTCATCCTTAACAATTGCTCAAATTCCTAGCATAATCATGTAATCTCAATTATCAATTTTGATTAATTTATTCAGATAATTCTGGAGAAGAATCGTAAGGCAATCTCCAACTACATCTTTCAAGGTCTCAATTTCACTCAAATTCATCTAATCAGATACTATTATTTGTTACGGTTAGTGATTTTTTATTTAATTTTATAGATACCGAGGGTGTTTGTTTTGCTAAAAAAGATTACAATGTGACAAAACATATGGAAATAGATGTACCTAATTTTCAAGTGATAAAACTGATGCAAAGCTTTAAATTGAAGGTATGTGAAGGAAACATGTGCTTGGATGTATTACTATTGATTTTTGACAAATGATGGGATTGAGTTTTTTAGTACTTATGTAAATCTGCTAAGGTGGTGTTTGGGGGGCTTATTTTCAAACCTTATTAGCTTATTTGTTTATTCTAACACACTAAGCTCAAACTTTAGTGTTTCTGAGGGCTTATATGCTAAGCTTATTTGCTTATTTAGAAGAAGATTTCAAAGGCTCAAAATAAGCTTCACATTTTTAGCTTATTTGCTTATAAGCAATAAGCAATAAGCTTTCAAAATAAGCTCCACCAAACACCCCCTAAACCTCTTGGACGTCTATCTGGTGGACCCCCTGATGACCGTTCTCGGTATTAAATAATACAAATTAATACTTTTTTCTCTATATACGAATACTTTATCTGTGTGTATGTGTTTGTGACCTTTATATGTATATAAAGTCGCTTTTTTTTACATATGTACACACATACTGTAGTTACATACATTTATCCCTGTAGGAAGGGTTTAAGTAGTACTTAAAATATTGGTAAATACAATAAGAATTGATCGTTACACATGAATTGGAGTAGTATATGGTGCAGATGAGCTGGTAATACAAGTAAGTTTTGAATGGATGTAAGGAAGAGTCTCATCATATAGCCCATATATTCAACTATAGTACTATACATTTGACACTTAAAACCCTCCAATTTCCATATACTTACTGAAATGTGTCCATGACCATTCAACGAGGACCGTAGTAAGTGGTTAAGCTCGGGATCTTGATAGGGAACATGAGATGTATATGTATATTTGTGTTTGCCTCTTAACTAAATAAATCATTTGAAGTTACTTTTGTATTTGCAGATTTTGGCTAATGATTATGGTTGTTTATTTTTTTATGGTATTTGAGGTAATAGAAATTTGTATATCTTGATGCATTAACTTATTTGAAAAAGTATGTTTGATATTCAATTGTTTAAAATTTTCAAAATATATTAATCTTTCTTTGTTCTCCTCTGAATTAACATCTCAATATTGATTCAGAAGATCATTATTCAGCCCTGAAATGAAGAAACCGATAAGGATCATTTACTCAACCATGACAAACCAATCAGGTAATTCAAAATTTACTTCTTTTGTATAAGATAGTCACAAACATCGAGTTTAGATGTTGTTCGATTTTTTTATGGTTATTAATTGTAATTGTTTTTGTATGTGTAGTGTGGTTGTATTGTTAATCTTTGATAATGTAGTTAGTCCATAATCCGTTTCCTATCCCAGTTGCCCACTTGGTATTGGATTGATGAAGTAAATTGTATAAGTTTAAGGTTTGTTATACTGAGTAATATTTTAAAGCTTAAGTGTTGACCGAAATATTTCATATTATTGATAATGAGGAGCCATCTTCGTATCACCACTATTCCATTCTTAATATACTAATGAACAATGATATATTTTCTCTAGCCACATCCATCAAGAAGTTGTCCCCTGAGAATGAGAACCAACAAATGGACGTCAATACATATGAAGGAACAAAAAGTAATTCATTAAATTCAAATTCTGATTTAAGATATCTGAATTCTTTTTTTTTCTTTGTTATATTTCAGTATTATGATATGTGCAATGATAGATAGATGAAGATGACTGTAGGTTGTTTTTCTACTTTTCTAAATTTATAGAATAGCTGGCTATCGTGATGAGGATGATTGTAGGTTGTTTATACTTTACTTTTACTTTTTACTCATTATATATGAATTAGTACTTTTAAGTGATATTAATTAGTTAATTAAGGATTATATTTCTTTGACAATAGGTGCTTTACTAAGTTAGCTAAGACTCCGTATAAATACCCATATACGTTCATTCACCGTAAAATGTTTAATAGCGAGAATCACAATTAGATAAAAAGGAAAGTTAAGGCTCAACTTTTTGACTTAAATTTAAGGTAGATTTCTACTTTATTGAATTTGATTTTAGAGTTTTTCTGAAGAGGGTCAATTTCATCTAGGGCTGGAAGATGATGATGATAATGATATATTCATTTTAATCCACTTTATATTCGTGTAATGTTATTGTGGAATACATATACACACATCACAATTCGTTAATAAAAGGACAATTAACATAAATTGAGTCAGTAGTCATGAACTTAACATGTGAATGTTGATAGTATTAGTCACTAACTTTTATAGATTGTTTGAGAGAAAAACAAATTGTGTGTTGCTTAAGCATTGCAGTGATGCATATTGCTATTGTTTGATCATATATTACTTTGGCTAATTTTATTGAACTTCTTACCTTTATTAACCTTCAATTATTTGAATTGACTTTCATAGATTTAAAACATAGGGTGGATATTTTAGTATGAAAGTCGATGCAAGTTAATTAGGATTTCTTTGTACATATAAGTTGTGTTAAACTATCTTTGTTGTTGCTTCAGTAGTATTCGTACTCTAATGTCCTTTTTGTTTGTGGTTGAAGAGTCACCAAAGAAATGAGTTAGATGATGCAAAGGTGATTATCTCTAACCCATACCTACCGTCTATCAGCTCTGAATTAGTTTCTATTATAACACTTTTACCATAACATGAATGACAGATTATTTTCATTTATTCTCTTATAGTTTACAAAGAGTGAAATTACCTATTTTAGCATATATGTTTGCCTAAATATCTTATTGATGAGTCTATGTGGTGAGGGTGTCATGATCAAAGTAGATTTGTTAGGATGTACGGAGTATGTAGTTATACATTTATTTATTGATGTACCAAGATACTTTTTCATATATATATATATATATATATATATAAATATCTTTAATTTTATATTCTTAATTTTCTAATACGGATCATCACGAGTTTACAAATTAAGGACAATTTTGCTTCCATTACGTATTTTGAAGTAGGAGGTGTCATTTTTTAAACTTTGAAGTATTTTGTATAATTGTAAAGAGTTTTCAAAGACAGAAGAAACGGAGGGAGTATAAAGAGAATGTTACATACATTAACAGCACTGGGCCACTAAAGTTAATTGGACAAACGTCAAGTACCAAAAGAAGCATTTCTATGCATGTTATGTAGTTAATTGATTATCATTTATGTTTTTTAGATATGTCTTTCTTTTTAATGTTTTGATTTGTTTCTTATGTGATATAAATTAGTTAAGGTTGTTGTAGCTGTTAATTACAAACAAATATATATATATATATATGAGAAAAGTTCAAAAAAGAATAGTAAAAAAGTGAAGAATGGATGAACCAATAGGATTGATCCATTTCAAAAACTTATTTCCACCTTTTTTTTACAAAGTTAAATATCTCACAAATCGTATGTCTATAAATTATAAAAATTGCATATTCGGAATCAGCGTCTTTTTCTTCTCGATTCTAGATCCAACAAGATATAATTTCGACAAAGTTTTTTTTTCCATTTTTTGGGGTTTTAATGTGAAATCACATGTGATTTAATACTAAAAAATAATCACACCCGCTTATATCTCCGATTAAACTTTTAATTCAAATCATTGATGATATAAAGAGATTCAAACATGAAAAACTAAGTTGTAATCACATGCGATTGAACATCAAAGTATCAATCACATGTGATTAAAGGGTAATCAAATGCGAATTTCCCAATCATTAACTATAATCATACAATTAAGTAAAAATCAAGTTGAAATCATACATAATTTCTCATATATCGGTAAATTTCTCATCAAATATCAAATTTTAAATGAAAATCATATGTGATTATATAACAAGTCACTTGTGATTAAGTGTATAAATAACAATCACATGTGATTTTTAATGAAAACTATTGCAATTTTTTATTTTTTATTTATAACTATCAATGTGGGTGAATATTAAGTTATAATCACGTGTTAAGTAGCAAATACCATGAATAAATAATCGTGAACAAACTTTAATTTTTCATCATAAACCACATGTGATTATATTGTCAAATCCAGTAAAAAAGTGAAGAAAAAAATTAGTCGAAAGTATATCTTATGACATCTCTAATCGAAAAGAAAAACGTGCTGGTTCTGAATATGTAATTTTTATAATTTATAGAATTACGGTTTGTGAGATAATTAACCAAGGGGGTAAAAAATAGAAGTGAGTTTTGTAAAGAAATGGAAGAATCCTATTGATTCTCTCATTCTCTACTTTTTTAGCATAATTAAAACTACTCACCTCATATATATATATATATATATATATATATATATATATATATATATATATAAAACTACTCACCTCATATATATATATATATATATATATATATATATATAAAACTACTCACCTCATATATATATATATATATATATATATATATATAGGGAAGGGATCAATGGGGAAGCAAATATCTTGGAGAAGGGGGAAGCAATTGTGGACCGTCAGATCAGCTTCACTAAAAAAATGCAGAGGGGCATTTTTGTCAATTGATAAATACATAATTTAATTAAAAAAAGGAAATAACAAAAAGAAGGGTGCGATTTCACGATCATAACATGAAATTAGGGTTTCTTCTCATCTCAATCTCTGTCATCTTCAAGGATTCGCAATCATTTCGTTCTTAAATCGTTCTCAAAACGTTCTATACTCGTACTGAAATTGTAGTGAAATCGTTCTAAAAATTGTTCTCAAATCGTTCTCAAATGGCGGATGAAAAATCGAAAAAAAGAGAAAAAACCACCGATTGGTAAGTTTTTCAAACTCTAAACATTGCGTATGATTGAATTTAGTATATTACATCTTAACTAATTATTTGGGTTATTTTTTTTGTAGTGTCACTGATGAAAACTGATTTGAATATTAAACCTAGAAATTTATTATGATTCACCTTGGTGAATGTTAAGTTTTTGTATGCCTGTGGTAAAATATAATTTAAAATGTTAACAGATAACAATTGATTGCTTTGGCTTTAGATTAAATTGTTTGTTATGATTTAGCATATAATATTATTCACCATGGTGAATGTTAACTTCATCTACTGCAACAGCTTATTTTTTTGAATTATAGTTGTGTTAATAATCAAAAATGTTCACAGTTAACATTTAATTGTTATAGATTTAGATAAATGTGTTACTTTTCTGTAACAATTAATATTATTCACCTAGATGAATATTAAATACATATGGTGTAATAGTTTGTTTATTAACAGATTAATAATACTGACTGTAGTGAATTAAATTTGTGTAAATAATAAAATAAGCTAAAAGGTAAAATTTAATTATTTTCATTTTTATGTATTACTAAATAATATTATTCAACTAGATGAACGTTAATTACGTATTCAAAAACAGATTTTGTTTTGTAGAAACAATGATAACTACTAATCTAAATAATGTTTTGCAGATTTCAAAGCTAAGAAGAAAGGTAAAAGGCCAACTATAGCACTTGATTGTGGGAAAAAGAAACAGAAAATAACAGTACCTAATTTTATGAACCCCGAAAAGCTTGAGAATATTTTGGTTGGAATACTACAGAAGTTCAAGGTTATTCCAAACGGAAATGTATACGGTGAAGGAACTAGTTATGTTAATAAAAAAACGGCAGTACAAGAGAAAAAAGAAAAAGGACGTGATTATTGAATCTCACGAAAAAAAGGATGAGTCAGAAAACAAAGATAATCATCTTAAAGAGAATGAAGGAATTGGATATCCAGAAGAAGCTAGAGAAACAGTTGTTGGTGAGCAAGAAGAGATTTCTGAACAAGCTACGAAAATCGGTGTTGGTGAAGAAATGAAGAAAGATTCAAGTCAGCCAAAATATGCTTATCTACCAGAACCAAAAAGTGAAAAATTAAGAATATTAAATTGATTTTGTTGTTTTCTCTAAATATATAATATTATTAACCTTGATGAATATTAAATTCATATGCTGTAACACTATTATCTAACAAAACAATGTTACATAAACATCAATAATGTTTTTTATTTTATAAAGTTTTATAATATTGTCTTTGTGAAATGAAATAGTGTTAATAATAAAATGTTAAATAGGTAACATGTGATTGTTATGACTTTAATTTGATTTGATTCTTATGTCTGAATATATATTAGTATTCACCCTGATTAACTATAATCTTAAAAAAAACAGGGATACATTGATTGCTTGGAGTTGAGGTTTGAGCATATTATTGAAGAAACGGAACAAATAAAGCAAATCTTCAAAACAGCTTCTGAAATGTATCCAAACAACAAAGAAATTGTTGAATGGGGAAAGAAAATAGAAAACTTGTTTTCAAAACAAGTAGCGGGAAAAGATGAAGAAACTACACCATTAAACACAACAGGAGAGGAAATTGATCCAGTTACAGAAATTCACATTGTGAAGTTGTTCTCTCTAATGGATAACCCTCGAAATAGCTCTATGGAACCCAAGCCAAAGCAAAAAGTTTTTAACGTATGAAGTGTACCATCGTTTGATCTTGGTATTGATTTTGATACAACAGAAGATCAACCATTAGAAATCAAGAGAACACAAGTTGATCCAAACAGAGAGTTGAGTAAGATGGAGAAGGACGTCTCCACATTTATGCATTGTTTTGTTGAAGCGCCTTGGTAATAAATTTAAATTTAAATTTGTTATACACATAATGAAACTTATATAATAAATTGTTTAGTTTTTCTGATATATAAATTTGATGTTTGAATGAACAGTAGAATCGTGTTTCGCTCTGAAATTGTGAAGTTTCTAACAAGAAATCAAGTTGCAAGCATGCTTCATAAAACAAGCATCTCTCCTGGTGTAATAGATTACTGGGCAATGTTACTAAACCAAGAGGAAAGCATGGAAAGAAAAGGATTGCATGAACGATCATATTCCCAATCACAGTTTTGGTAAGCCATACACAATGCTTCTAAGTAATTAAATTTATTTTGTTATATTCATTAGGAGAAAAGGATTGCATGAACGATACATATTAATTTCTGTTTAAGTTTGTTATGTATTTACTGTTTCGATAAATATGTTCATGTTAATGAATGTTTTAATTTTCAGAATGAATATATGTTGAGAGTGGAAGCTTACAGAGAACAAATATATTTGATCTTTAGATCAAATATTGTTCAAATGACTTCTGAAAAAGCAGATTTCATATTATGTTCAACTGATATGGTATAATTATCAGACTCTATATTTTTATGATAATATTACCTGTGGTGAATATTATTGAAAAGTTTTTAAGAATGTTAAACTGCAATGATACTGCAGGTGTTCTTTCCAGTAATCACTAAACAATTTAACTTCTTGTTAAGTTTCAATTTGAAAACAACAGCGGTTGAGATAATTGACCATAGCAAGGTGATAATTCCAACACACATCAAGTATGGAAATGCACCAAACTGCATTGTAAGTAATTATAACTCCAACACAATATTTAATATTTGTACTCTTTTCATACATGTAGAAATATCATATCAAAGATTATTTTCAAATCCTTTGTTTATGTAAGTTGATTAATATGCATCAGAATGAAGGTTAATTAATATGCATCAGAATGAAGGTTAATTAATATGCATCAAGGTTATTCACAAAATGTATAAATGCAGAAACATTTGTTTTCAAGATACCTACATGATGTAGAACATCAAAAAGCAGCCTTGATAAAGTTGAGTGTTCCTAAAAGATTAATGACGAAATGGAGAACAACCGAGCACCATTTTGGGTATGGTATCTATATGATGAGGCATATGGAAACTTACAACGGTCAACTGTTATGGGATTGTGGTTTGGATGAAGAAGGAAACAAGCAAGACAATCAGAAAGAGTTGCTTAGAAGAAAATATGCTTCCAAAATAATACTTAGTGAAGTCAATCTGGTGAAAGAAGAAATATTGAAAGACTTAAATCTATTTAACAATCACTACAGTGAAGAAAGAAAGGAACTGATGCGTGAGGAAGCAGCTAGAATTTGTTACAAGAATATAAACAACATTTTGTAATTGTTATTTTAGTTTGTTTTTTGGATTTTTTAAGTTCAGTTTTATGAGACTTTATTGAATGTTGGATCTTTAATATTCAGATATATTATTATGTTAATATGACTTATTATTAGTTATGCTGAATGTTAAATAACTTACATGTTAAATTATTATTTCTTGTGATGAACATTATAATAATAAATAAATTTTTAAAATACTAAAATAATAATAAATTTTGAAAACTGAAAAGATGTGACTTTTCACTTTCATGAGTTATACTCCATATCTCTATATATACAAACATTATCATATTCCATATCTTCAATTGAAAACCCTAACAAAAGCAACTGATAAATAAAAAAAAACACCAAACTAACAAAAATCAATATGTCATCCAAAAACATTGATACAACAAAAACAAAACATCATAAGATTGAAGGATCTTCTTCATCGTATAAAGGAATACCAGATTCACCACCAAGAGCATCATCTCCGTTGTTAACACCAAAACTTTATCCTGGTGGAACAGATCTGGATCAAGAAATCGTTTGACAAAAGAAAAGAAGAACCTGACAAAGGAGTTGTTGCATAAATACAACAAGTATATCAATAAATAGTATTAGAATAATTAAGTTTAAAAATGTTTAGTTTCTATGCATTTTATCATTGCTAAGTTTTATTAGTTTGTAATTTTTTTTCGTTACATGAAAATCTATGATATATGTTTTATATATTAATGTGTATAAATAAGTCTTATCTAATATGTTTCAATTTTCTTTTTTAATTAATTTGTTTCGTATATGTTAACTTATTTAATATTTATCATGATGAATATAAACAGACAAAATCTACAAAAATAAATTCAAGTTCAATTAAACAGTATAGTGATTTATGTTATGTTTAAGTTATTATGTTTTACATTCTGCTTGATTTACAAATTTTTATTAGGGAAGTAATGAGACAGATACAAGAAACAAAAATAAAAAGTTGGAATGTTGGGCTAAAAAATCCTGGGCCAAAAATTGGACTGTTAGGCTAAATAAAATAATTTGTTTTAACAATAAAGTGAAACAAGTGATTACACGACCGGATAAACCCATGACCCGATTAAAAAACCCACTAAATTCAAATAAAACCCTCTCTCGATAAACCCATATTTCAACTTTACCATCACTACAAACCCCTTCGTGTAATTTCCCCAAAAATCACTACAAACCCTTCGTGAAAGTTGAAATCGTTCGTGATGTCTACTATAGACGACGATGATGGTTTGAGAAAATACGACAGAAGAAAAGGTATGTGAACGTCATTTTTGGTTACATTTTAAACATAAAAAATGAACGTCAAATAAATAAATAAAATAGTTGATATCATGTTGTTAATGTTTATTTTATGATACAGCAAAAAAGAATTTAATAGTAACGTTGAGAGTTGATCCAAATGCAAGTAAGTTTACGACAAAACCCTAACTTTTTAAAAATTGTAAATGCTACTTGTGCAGATGAATCTGGAGTTGGAAACATATCAGGTAAAGAAGGAGAGGCCAATCAAAGGAATGATAGTGTTGTTCCTGTGAAAGGTAAATTAAATATACTGATTAGTTGATATATTATATTCAGTGTGACGAATATTATGTTTATAAATTATTTATCGATTGATATTACTTTTTATATTACATAGTTACTGCTGATGTGAGTCTTATATGTTGATATTAGTGTTAAATTACTAATATTCATCTTGATGCAATGATATTGTTCTAATTGTTGACTTATGATTGAATTGTTGGTGATATAAAGAATGACTAATTAACCTTGTTAATCAACAAAGTTTGTACAAGTTAACATTGTTTTGTTTGTAGAAGAATGTTATTAAACTGTGTTGTTGTGTTTTGTTACATTGATATTGAACACATTCTTACAAAGTTACTGTTATATCTTGTTAATTATATATCTCTGTTTCTAGCTTTTTGTTAAATTTTTTGAGGGACCTTATCAAGCACAAACATGAAAGTACAATTTTCTAAAAAGTGAACTGTTACCTTTCAAATTATATGTTTTGTCTAGAACATTATAAGTTGTGATATTTTATTGTGTATCTACTGGTATTGTCTATGTGTTAATTTGAATAACTTTATTTAGTAATTTGCCAAATATTACCAGAGATGTCGTACTACTAGACAGAGTAATGAACTAGATTTACAATAAACCAATATTAATAACATTTAATAACAAATTAACTTGTATGCAGATTCAAATAAGGATTATTCAGGAGGTAATGGAAAAGATGATCCGAATCTTAAGAAAAAGAGCAATGCATCAACAACAACTGATAAAGAAGATGTTGATAACAATAGCAAGGAAAAAGGTTAGTATGTATTGTGGTAAATGAAAACTATAATATAAAATAGAAATTATCATATAATCTTGATGCATATAAATTAACCTTCATTCTGATGCATATTAATTAACCTTCAATCTGATGCATATTAATCAACTTACATAAACAAAGGATTTGAAAATAATCTTTGATATGATATTTCTACATATATGAAAACCATACAAATCTTGAATATTGTGTTCAATGAAAACTAAATTTTAGATTACTAGGCATATCCAATTAAGAAATGTGCGTTTACAATGTTGTTTTATATGTTTCTAGAGGCAGATTATTACAATCTGTAGGACTTATTTGGATTTTTGTCGAATAAATACTTTGAACGTTTAAAAGTACGTATGTTGTTTATATCATTTTCGCAAATATTGTATGACCATGAATTGTCTTCTTAAATTTTTTGAGGGACCTTATCAAGTACCATTTTCTAAAAAAGGTTAGTATGAATTGTGGTGAATGAAAACTATAATGCCAAATAGAAATTATCATAGAATGTTAATGCATATTAATTAACCTTCATTCTTCTGATGCATATTAATTAACCTTCATTCTGATGCATATTAATAAAGTTACATAAACAAAGGATTTGAAAATAATATTTGATATTATAGTTTGATTTATTAAACATAATTTACAATTATGAATACAGAAATGGAATCAGTTAAGAAACGAAGAAAGAGAAGAGCTACGAAAAAGAATGTAGCAAACAAGAAAAGAAGGGGAATTGATGACGATGACGTGGAGGTGGAGGAAGAAGCAGAAAAAGATCAGGAGGAAGGAGACGAAGATGAGGAAGAACATGTGAAAAAGCCAGTGGGAAGAAATGAAAAAGCTATAAAAAAGAATCGAGGTAACAATAAACGAAATCTTAATGCATATTAATCAAGTTGCAGAAACAAAGGATTTGAAAATAATATTTGATCTTATAGTTTGATTTATTAAACAGAATTTACAATTGTGAATACAGAAATGGAACCAGTTAAGAAACAAAGAAAGAGAAGAGCTAAGAAAAAGAATGTAGCAAACAAGAAAAGAAGGGGAAATAATGAAGATGACGAGGAGGTGGAAGAAGAAGCAGAAAAAGATCAGGAGGAAGGAGACGAAGACGAGGAAGAACATGCGAAAAAGCCAGTGGGAAGAAATGAAAAAGCTATAAAAAAGAATAGAGGTAACAATAAACGAAAGGGAAATGGTGAAGAAGAGGAAGAGGAAGACAGCGAAGAAGATGAAGAGGAAGACAGCGAAGAAAAAGATGATGAGGAAGAAGAAGAGAAAAAACAAGTTAGAAGAAAGAGAAAAGCTAAGAAAAAGAATAGAGCAGAAGAAGATAAGGAAAAAAAGATGAAGATGTGGAAGAAGGAATGCATAAGAATGATGATGATGATGATGATGATGATGATGATGATGATGATGATGATGATGATGATGATGATGATTGTGGTAGACTCCAAACGAGAGTATCACCACAAACTCTGTATCAAGTAACTAAACAGATGAGTCCAGCTCAAATGGACGTGGTGAGAAGAATAGGATTTGGAAGAATCCTAGAAATGGAGTTTATAGAGATACCGTTGAGGCTCGCGTATTTTTGTGTTAAACAATTCAATCCATTAACTTCTTCGATTGAATTGGCTGGAGGGAATATAGATATATCAAACATGAGCATTCAAATGATGTTTCGCATGCCAAATGGATTGAAAAACATAGAAACGGGTAAAAGAGCAAAGAAAGGAGAAACATTGACAAAGATGTGGAGAAACCAGTTTGGTAGTAAAGTTGTGAAACCTTGTGATGTAAAAGATGAAATAATCAAGAATGGTGATACTGGAATGTTATTCATTCTAAACTTTCTGGTACTATTCTCGTCCACAATGATTGAAGGAAATCAGATGGGTACGGTCAATACTAAATTCCTTTAAAATATTGTAAGTGAGGACGAGATTCAGAATCTTGATTGGAGTGGTTACATGCTAAAATGCTTAAAAGAAGCAGTCACAAGTTGGAAAGATGAATCGACTGGAGTTTTTTTGTTGGCTCTTCAACAGTTTTAGTTGTAAGTAAATAAAATTTTATTTAATTATTTTTAAGACAAGTATTATTGATAATGATGAATACTAATGTATATGCAGCTTCATTATGTGGAAGCTATAATTTGTTGAACGGTTCATGTACCAAGGACAAGACCAACTATAGCAGAATGGCATACTACAAAGCTGAAGGAGAGAGATGAGGCTGAAGTTAGACAAGGATGATTTGGAAAAGTCCAGATTATTGTTGAAGAAGAACATGCAAATTATGATGAAGGAACCAGAAACCTGGTTAATAATCCTTTCACCCAAGAGGTATGATAAAAATAAAAATAATAATAATACACAAGATAGGGAGGTTTCAAGAGGAATGCAATTTTTTTGGGAATGGAAGTAAAATATTCATCAGGGAGCGTCTTTACTTTTCTTAAACAAAAATCAAATATATAATCAGTTTTACTCGTATATAGTAATCCGAATCGTTGTATATAGACTATATTGACAAATGAAATTAAATTTTAAGTCATAATATTAGTTTATAAATATTTATTCAATAGAATGTTAACGGTCATCATGATGAATGTTAATTTGTCAACTTAAAAATTTTAACATTCATCACAAGGAAATTTACAAGAATTGTATGATATTATTAAATATGCTATTTATAAAATATTCTTAAGAATTGTATACTCATTGTTATATTGTTCAGGAGTATGAAAAAAACATTGACATCATATACCAAGATGTCATTAATTATTTTCAAGAAATAAGCTCTGGCTTGTTTGCATATCCGAAAAGCAAGAAGTTGAGGGAACTTTATAAGAAGGTTGAGGAAATGTTCAAAGAAATTGAAAGCTTACCACAAACACCTCTCCACAAGTCAAACAGTTATGAAGAAGAGGAGGAATCACCAACAACAATTCATCATGGAGTAGGAAAACAGTTTCGGACTTCAAGTGCATCATCATTTAATCTCAATGATGCCTCAAATTCAGGTAGTGGAAAAACACCGGAAGGTGAAATTAACATTTCAACAGATTTTGGGAATAAAGGGGAGAGATTGGTTGAAATGGATAAATCTGTTAATGATCAAATTGAAGGAGCTTTGGTTGATCTGAATAAAACAGAAGGTGGTGATGCAAATGATTTGAACAATGGAAATAATTTTGAAGACCCAATGGAGACTGATGGGAAAGAAGGAAGCGGAGAAGAGAATGCTAAAAAACGAGTACCACGTTTAGCAGCCGTTTACAGATCCCCGTATTATCAACGTCAGGTTGTTATAGAGGAAGTACTTGAACAGGAAGAAAAGAAAATTGCAAGATACTTAGCTTCTTTTAAGGAGAAAGAAGGGTAAGAAATTTATAGATTTCATTGTTGTGTAATTATAAATAAATAAAATTTATAAGATGTAAATTTAGTACAACTTTTTTTTTTTTTTGCAGGGCTATAATTTCTCAAATTCTCTCGGTGTATTTTGCTTTAGCGTTTCTTTTTCAAGCTTGGTGCATAGACCTTTATATTTGCTGATATAAAAGATGTGTGGGCGACGATACTCAACGATGAACAAAAGTTTGCTTCTGATGATTCATCAAAGCGATTCTTTATGACAACATATGTTTTGGTTAGTACATTTAAGATACAATATTCATCACCGTGCATCTTAACTTTGTCCATATAAATTTTAAGAAGAGAATTAATTTTATTGTTTGACATTTGTATAAGCAAAAATTAAAATGAATCGTGATGAATATAACATAAAAATCGATGCCTTTAGTATATATAAACTGAAGAAATTCATTTTACTAGATAATATTTGTTTATGAATACTTGTTTAATAGATTATTAATATTCATTATAACGAATGTTAACTGAACAGAAGAAATATATGCTTGAAGATGGGCCGACGGAAGAACACAACGAAAGGTTCAAGAAGACTGTTCATGCCATAACAAAATTTGATAAAAAGTCAAGAAGCTTAAAAAAATTCAATTTGGTATGAAATTAATAAGGAAACAAATTACTACAATTTCTTAATAAAAAAAATCTGATGTTATATTATTAATTGCAGGTCTTCTTCCCCATATGTTATGATTATCACTTCTATCTAATTTGTTTCCACATGAAAAGTGGAATGATTGAGTTAATAGATAACATGAGGAATGAACCGGACTTCACAACCAAGTATGAAGGAATACCATTAACTGCGGTAATGATAAAATCAATTGCTATTATACTATTATATAATTAGGGTAGTCTGTATTTTTTGGGGGTAAGGGGGAAGCGCTAAAATTCATCATCATTAAATGATAATTTTAATCTTTTAGCTACAACGTTAATTAATTAATATTTATTTATTAAATTGTTAACTTTCAACGTGATAAAATATTAACTAACATTCGTTACAATGAATGTTAAAAAATAATTGTATTAATTTTTTTTTATATTATTACACAGTCAATGTTAACTAAGATTTACTATGATGAATATTAACTATTTTGGGTTTAATCTTCATAAATTGATATTATGACTTACAGAAATAATATATTAACGATGTTTAACATTCATAGCATTGATTCTAATCAACATACACTATATTTCAGTTTGTTTTTTGTGACATTTGTATGGGTAAAGGTAATATGCATTATGATGTATTTTAACGCTTCCCTTTGGGTGATTCCACTATATAATTAATAATAATTACAATTGTCATTTAGGTTAAGTTCTTTGTGGAATACTTGAAAGAAGTGGAACATCCAATTGCTGGAAGGTTTGAAAACGCAGAGATTCAAAGAAAGAAGCTGAAATGGGGAACAAGACGCAACTTCACAGATTGCAGTGTCTTTCTAATGAGGCATATGGAGGATTACAAAGGAAAAGAACCGTGGAACTGTGGGCTTACAACAGAAGGGAGAGCTCAAACAATTCAGCTGAGCGGTTTAAGAACAAAGTATGTTGTTAAGATCATTACACATGATCAGAATCTTAAGAAAGATGAATTTATGGAGAGGTTCAGCAAGTATGAAGAAGAAAAGGATGAGCGAACTAAAAAGGAAATTCTGAAGGAATCAAAGAAAAAGGCAAAGAATTTGTTGAAAGGATGGCATGAGGGGTGAAGCAAATAGCAACTTGGCTATGATTAGAAATTGTAAATTGATTTAATTACTTTTTTTATTCCAACTTGCAAAAATATTAAAGTTGGTTTATTTGTTACTTTTAAACTTCACTTTGAAATCTAGTAGACTTATGATGCAAGTACTTCTTGATATAATTACTTACTCAGATTTCATTTTTCATGTTGAGAGTGATTATTATAGAATTGACTATATTAGTCTTCAAGATGGCATGTTGAATGCTGGGTTTGAAGTTGATAAAAATTAAATGGTAACTGAACATTATGAAATAGATTTAATAAGAAAATGTATTTAAGGGTGCTAGTATAAGGAGAAAAATACATTTGTACAAACCAATTGAAAGAAATTATAGAATAGCATCTTGAATAAAATTCATCAAAACAATATAATTAAAACATATATATATAACAGAGACCTCTCCCCAAGGAAAAAAAGTAATTACAAAATACATTTTAAAATTAAGATTTGTATCTATATGAATCAAAATTTAAATAATAAAAGTAAAAGTAAAAGTGAAAGATGAGTATAACAAAGTTTAAAACAAATACTAAATTAACATTTTTATAAACAAAAAATTAATCACGATTAATTTTATAAAAGCTTAAAAATATATATTAAATACTTACGTATATATAAATAAGAAAAATTTAAAAACATTTAAGAAATTCAATTTTAAAATATATAAAAAAAACATTAAGTAACTATCCCCATAATCAAGTACAGTCCAACTACCCGTCACTTTCACACCCAAATCGATTTCAAACCCTAAAAATAAAATCAAAATTCAGGATTTCTGGAAAGTAATACTACAAATACGATATACAAGTTTGATCGTTGATTACGTAAAATAGAAAAAATGTCTGCTGCAATTGCAAATGAGACGCCAAAGATTATAAACAAAATCCGAGGTAAGAAAACGAACTATGATCTTTAATTATAAATTGTTTTTAACAAAATATTCAATGTTATGAAATAAAGATCATTTGATGCTACAGGAAAGAAGAAGACGAGCAGATTGTCGACTGTAACTGTAAATTCAAGTAAGTAAAAATGGACCCTAATTTTTACTATTTAACGAACTATACTTGATATATAAATTTGTTAAAATTAAAATTAAAGTAATATTAATGGTACTGCAATTAAGATCATGAAACACATGTTACCAAATAACGTTGATTTTGCTTGTTTATAGTTATGTTCATCTTTATGAATATTTAAAAAAAAAATTACTTAAAATTAGTTGGTCGAATAGTAGTTCATATAACTGTAGACTATATAAAAAAGAATACATGTTAAAAAAATTATCAACATTGTAAACCTTTTTACAGTTATAATATGTATGGCTAGAAAATTGTTGTGATATATTAGATGTTGTAAAAAAAGACGTAAGGAGATCATCTCATGGTAATACTCACCCGACAAGAGCAAGTTCAAGATTGAAAAGCAAACTTGAAGCAACAAAAAATTCAGGTAAATAATATATGAATAAATGTATCAACTTATAATACTCATTGTGATGAATATTATCTTTTATGTGTGGGTGTTAATGCTTATATGAAATAAATATTGTTACTGTAATTTTTCTATAATACTATTAATGACTTTTTAAAAAATTAATTGCATAGATACTGTTCGAATATAAGTTAAAAACATTGGAGGATATCAAAATAATATACATCATTTTTTTTTTGCATTGAAAAAACAAGACCTTGTGCAAAATAACACTGAGAAGAGTAAAAAAAGGTGTTCAAAAAAAAGAAAGGATAGAGCTGAAGAAGAACTTAAAAAAGAAGTTGAAATAGTAAATGAAGCTGAAGATCAATTCGACAGAATACAAACAAGAGTATCACCACATACTCTGTATCAAGTTACTAAGCAAATGAGCCCAGCTCAAATGGACGTGGTGAGAAGAATAGGGTTTGGAAAGATATTAGAAATGGAGTTTGAAGATTTACCAGCAAGAATTGCATATTACTGTGTGCAACAATTCAACCCAAACAATTCGTCAATTGAATTGCCGGTAGGTAGAGTAGAAATATCAAAAACAAGCATTCAAAAAATGTTTAACATGCCAATGGGATCAAAAAAGATAGAGACAAGTAAAAGATCCAAAAACGCAGATAAAATAACTAGATTGTGGCGACAACAGTTTGCAGGTAGTGTTGTGAAACCAACTGATCCTCAAGAATGAGATAGTAACATGTGGAGATACTGGGACGCTATTGATTCTGATCTTTCTTGTACTATTTTCATCAACTATGATTGAAGTGAACCAACTAGGATCAGTAAACACAAAATTCCTTTCATGCATTGAAAACAAAGACACAATACGCAATCTCGACTGGAGTGGATATATGTTAGATTGTTTAAAAGATTTTGTCAGAAGTTGGAAAGATAAAACCACTTGTGTATTTTTTGTTGGTTCGACTGCAGTTCTAGTTGTAAGTAATTCAATTACATTTCAATATACTACGCTTTTTAAAAAGAAATAATACTTATGAATAATTCTAATTTAACTGCAGCTTCACTATGTCGAAGCTACAAGTTGTGGAACAGTTTATGTTCCAAGGACAAGACCAACTGTGGCAGAATGGCATTCAACTAAACTTAAAGAGAGAGAGACTGCAGAAATGAGGCGAGGAAGATTTGGTCAAGTGGAGATAATTGAGGAGGGAGATAGGCAAATAGAAGAAGATAAACTCATTGAAAATCCTTTAACTGAAGAGGTAAGGAAAAAAACTATAAATATAACATATAATTATATATCTGTTGACTTTGTTTATTAATAGTGTATCAACTGAATAGTAAATGAATAAACATGTATATTGTTAACAATTACAAAAATTTTAATACTATTTCTCAGGAATATGAAAACAACATTACCATAAGCTACACACATGTTGTCAAATATCTGGAAGAAATCAATTCAGGGTTGTTAGTGTATCCAAATAGCTAGAAATTGAGGGAGACTTCAATAACAATTGAAGAATTGTTCAAAGAATTTGAATCCATGGGACAAACACCTACCCACAATTCACCAACACAAGTAGAGGATGAGGAAAGAAATATTTAAATCAAGAAAAACCACAACATACAATGATGACTCAGAATCGGAAAAAAGAAGACAATCCGAAAGTGAAAGCACCATTCCAACTGACATTGAAATGGAAGAGAACCCAAATAAGTTGAAAGCAACAGATGGAGAGTCCAAAAGTGAAAGCATCATTCCAACTGACATTGAAATGGAAGGGAACCCAAATAAGTTGAAAACAAAAGATGGAGAGTCCGAAAGTGAAAGCACCATTCCAACTGAAATTGAAATGGAAGAGAACCCAAATAAGTTGAAAGCAAAAGATGGAGAAAATAAACATAAAATCTGAATGAAAAAGTGGAAACGGTGGAGAAAGAATGAGGAGATGAAAATGATTTAAAAGACAAAACAACTAACAAAGAAACAACAGACAAAGAAGGTGGAGATGCAGAGGAACAGAGACACGTATCAGATGTGTATAGATCACCATATCATCAAAGGCAAGTTGATATAGAAGAAAAAACTCAAGAACACGAGGAAAAGATTGCGAAATACTTGTCTTCTACTCAGGAAAGTCATAGGTAATATCCTTCACAAAATTTTAAAAAATATATTCGACAAAAAGATTTGAAAATGAATATGAACAATGTAATTCTTATTATGAAGAGTAAAACATTAGTATTCATCATAATAAATATGTATATATCATATCAATATTCGAATTATTTTACAATAAAAAAATATATAACAAAAAAATTTGAATTTGTGCAGTAATGTTTTATTTAGTTGTTGAATTGGGCAAATATGCTTCGCATTAGATTTTGAAAGTTTGGTGTATGGAATCAATGTATCCAGTGATATAGTTGATGTTTGGACAACAATATTGAATTATGAAGAAAAGTTTGGAGATGTTGACTCTCCAAAAAGATTTTTCCTAACAACATCTGGCATTGTAAGTATATGATTATTAGAGAATATATAAATACATTCTTGTTAGGATATCGAAGCTAAAACATATAATATTATACTAATAATTTTTTATATAATAGAAAAAGGATATGCTTGAAGGTGGAGTAACAAAAGACAACAAAAGAAGATTCAAGGTTTATTTGTTTTGCAGCTTATGAATCATGATGAAAGCTTAACAAATTTCATCGAATTTGATCTGGTATAAAAGTATAAACTCAAATAATGAATTTAATAAAATAAATTAATAAATTCTAACATAATTTGTATGAACTTGCAGGTCTTCTTCCCAATTGTGCACAATGATCATTATTTCTTGATCTGCTTTCACATGAATAATGAGAAAATTTTGTTAATAGACAACAACATGGATGAAAAAACTTTCATGAAAAATCATGGAGAAATACCAACAACCGTGGTAAGTTAGGAAATGTTAAACTTAGTAATAGAATAATTTTATAATACAATTATGCAAACTAAATATTAAAAATCCTAGTGGTTGATCAAAGTTCTTACTGTCATATTCTCATTCAATGCAAATATCACTTTATGCCATTGGAATGAAATTTTTGTTACGTGTGGCTTCCCCGGTGCAACAATTCATATTTTTTATAAATTAAAGATTCTATCAGATTTATTGATTTAAGAGGCGAAAAAAATTAATTTTATTTCTTCTATATTTTTGATTGAGTGAATTTTAAAATGTTATTAATATGTTTTAGGTAAAATTCTTCATATCGTACCTGGAAGATATTCAACATCCAACAGTAAGCATGTTTGAAAAATCGAACATAAGAAGCAAAATTATCTCATGGGGGACCAAGGAGGAAGGAAAAGATGGTGGAGTGTTTATCATGCGGCATATGGAAACTTATCAGGTAAAAGACCCATGGGACAGCGGGCTAAAGACAGACGAAAGTGCTAAATCTAGGCAGCTGTAAAGCTTAAGAACAAAGTATGCAGTAGAAATGCTTACACATGAGCTGAACAGCGTCAATGAAGAAGTACTGCAAAGGTTTGAAATTTATGAAAGAAAAAACAATGGAGAAGCGAAAAATCAGGTTTTTAAGCAATGAAAGCAGAAATTGGAAGTAATGGAATAAAGAATCAAGGAAAAGAAGTTTTATTTCAATCTGAAGTTATGTAGTAATAATCATCATCAAGTTGGTTCAGTGTATTTTGAATTTTAATGACTAAGTAGTTTAGTTGGATGTAAATCGTATCTGTTAAAACAAAATCAAACTGTAATGTTATTATAAGTCTTTTGCTATGTATAAATTGATATATATTTCAGCAGGTATTTATTATTTTTGGTGTATTTTTTCGTAAATAAAATATTAATAACATATACACACATCATGTAAGATAATATTCACCACGTTAAATAATAAATTGAAATTTAAGTTTTGAAGTCATAAAAAATGTTAACATTGAAATTAATAAAAAGTGAATGTTAATTATATTATAATAAAAAATATGTATGCCTAATAAAAATGTATTAAAATTAAATGTAAACATTAATATAATTTAAAAATAATATTCAGTGAAATGAATATTAACATAATTATATTACTATATAATTTTAAAGTACAATGGAAAGTCAATATAATTTTTAGTCATGACATTTTTTAAGTCATGACAAAACAATGGGAAAGCAAAATAATTGAGTTTTAAAGAAAATGGAAGCAAAAGTTGGAAGAAAGGGAATAAGAAATCAAGGATAAGAAGTTTAACTTCAATCTGAAGTTAACTAGTGATAGTCATTAACTTGTATAAAATTCATCATGGTGAATAGAGAAAAAAAAATACTCAAGAAATTGTAAAATTAAAAGAATAGAAAAAAAAAATAGTAAAACACTACTCAATGTAATCTTCATCTGAATATCCATTTTCTTCATCTTCCCCATCTTCATCTTCGACATATTCATCATCATCTTCATCTAACAAATTCATCTCATATCTTTTCTTGTCTGTACAGCTTCTGATATTGTGACCATATTTCTTACAATACTAGCATTGTCTTCGTTTCTTGCCATATTTTACAACAGCTTTCTCTCCAGCACCAACCATTCTCTTAGAGCGTCGTTGACCTTTGTTACGAATATTTTTTGGTGCATGAATGTTAACATTATCAGGAATTGATACCCTAAAATATCCTGAAGTTGATTTCTTTTACTGGAAGATGAATGTTCTACAGGAACAAACTCAGCAAATTGATCCAAAAAGTGATCAAATTTTTCTTTAAAAGCCATCAGTTTATCATTGTCATCCTTAAAACTGGTCAAAAAATTTCCAAATCTGTTTAAAAGATCTTTAGTAACTTTTGAACATTCAGATTTAGGATCAAAATCCACAGTCAACATAGAAGCTTTTGTCCACCTTCTAAATATATGATGAGATGGTATTAATACACATCATTGATATGGTAAACACAAAAATCATGCCGACATAACCATCCAAATCTGGTAAATAACAAACATGTGAATCGAACATCACCATTACTTGGATCAAAAACAACCTATCAGAACAGAATAATTATTACTAATAAAGAAGAATTTTAAAGTTAAACAAAAAATAACAGCTAAATTATAAAAAACACTAATGCTAACCTTGTAATTCCAATTCATCCGAGGTGGATCAAACTTCTCTTGGATGACACATATCTTTTTATCACCTTCAATCACACAACTGGTCTGAGCACAAGTTAGAGATGACTGTTCTATCTATTTTTGAACTTTCAAAAAAAAACTATTGGAGTGTAGATATCACGAGCATTCCTCTCAATTTTATATCGTGTCACACATAGAACATCTTTCTGATCCATTTCAAACTCAAGCAAACGCTTATTGTGACGTTGCCTCATGTTGTGTTGCGTACCGGTCGTTGAGATTTCTAATGGTGACGTGACACAGCAGTGGGTTTTTAATTTATAAGGCTGGGGCCTAGGGTTACTTATTATGCTAGCACAAGATAAGTATGACCTAGGATCGTTCTTCAAAGCGCGAACAAATTGAAACTAGGGGGTTTAGAGGCTTTTATGTGTTCAGCTGGGGTTGAAAGAGTTGGTTTTGGTTTTGGGTTTTCTTATCCTAATTTAAACTAGACTGAATTAAAAGGTGGAGGTTACTTCGGGCGTTCAGCAATTAAAGCGATTGTCTACTATAATGTGGTTTAAAAGTGGTTAAATATGGAAAGTTCTAATGAGGATAAGTTCGTAAGTTGATGTGAGCTATTCTACAATCCTTCTATCGGGCTGACGCGGAGGTGTCCACAATCAGGCAAATAGAATGTCACGGGGATTGCACAATATATTAAAGTGTACACTGAAAGTTCTATCAAATGTATACCCACACTATCCAACAGTTAACCTCGAATCCTATTCCCCAATCTCGGTCGTCAGAGATGCCCGAATCATGGCATAGTTTGTTGAATAAACAATCTTATGAACGAGGGTTACCCTCACCGGAATAGGTTGGGCTAACTGGTCTAGACGGTCGGATAACATGTCATCACTTATTCGTATGAGTTATCATCATTACTTGGGGATGCTACAAGACATGGATGATTTGTGTTACAAATGGAGACCTAGGTAATACGTTTGCTATTCGATTCATAATACAACTACCTTCGGTTGTTCTGACTTCCATACATTTGTACTCCGCCGTAAGCGTTTCCATTACTATATCAAAGAACAGTCGAATAGGGGCCGTCATATTATTTCACGATGATTAATGCCGTTTAAATTTTACTATTATGATGATCCTAAGGCAACAATCAAACAAGAACATGCAATAAGACGATCAAGGCAACAGTTTAATTTAAGCCTACAAAAGTATTATCTAAGTTGAGGATATTCCGAAAGTTGTCTCAAAAATATCGTCTATATGAATTTAATATTAATCTACCTCTATTCCCATGTTCCGTGTCTCTTGGATCCTATTTTGGTCTAGAGAACACCGGCCATGCCGAGCTCAATGATTCAATGTAACATAGTATAACTAAATGACCTGTATCCTATGAGTTAGCTACGTTCATTTTTGGATAAAGTTTTAGTCATAACATGAGTTGGGAAGATAAACGATAAAGATTTAATTCCTGTATCCATTTGTAATATAAACCATCCGCAATCTCAAAACATACCACATAGTCACATATTTGATACTTTCTAAACGACTATCATAGCAGACAATTGAGTTATTTAGCTAAGCATGACAATTCTAGCATACATATTTAAATTTATTAAAGAAAGGACAAACATATTAAATATGAAAGATAGATTGACACCTGAAAAGAAGTAAAATAACTCGTAGTTAAAATATGCATCCCGGAGCACCTCCGTACAACTCTTCCTTGGCTAGTTAATTAGCTAGTCTAATTAACTAGGAAGAATAAAAGAAAAGAAAATACAAGTAACCAAATGTGTTGAAGTGTGTTTGTGTATCTAGGTGTGTTTTTCAAATGAGCTCCCATGCCTCCTATTTATAGAGGGGTTTTGGTGGATTTTAGCAAATGGAAGCACACATTAGCAAAAGGTGGGAAAGGTAGTGGCACCAGGTACAAAAGGCGAAAAAGGTAGTGGCACCAGGTACGAAAAGCATGTAAAGGTCTAGCACCGGGTACGAAAAAGGACAAAAAAGCGCAATACGTGCGGGTGAATGGCAGCCAGCGGCGGCTGGGTGGCTGCCAGCGGCGGCTGGCTGCCAGCTGCACCAGTTCGCTGCCCGTTTCTTCGTTTCTCGATTCGTGCGTGTTTTCTTCGTTATGCATCCGTTTACGTTGATTCTTTTTGCGTTGGATTTGTAATTCAAAAATGAAGCTTTTGATGAAAAGAAATCCCAAAAATATGTCTCTGAAATTTAGATGTGTCGTACGAATCATTTGGATCTTCCGGAGTACGTAGAATCTTCATTCTTCGTCTGTTTTTGTTGATTCTTCTTCTGTTGGATTCGTAATTCGAAAACGAACATCTTGGATCAAATAGATGCTGGTGATAGGCTCTTTTATCTTGAAATCTCGTTTTGATGTCTGGAATCTTCAAACGTGCGTGGAATCTTCGTTTTTCGACCGTTTTGCTTGATTTTGCTCATGCAACCTTGTTTTGATCTTCTCAGCATTTTATCAATGATTTTTGCATTATTTGTGTCCAAATGCTAAGTATTGCTCCAGAATGAGAGAGATATCGGTGGTAAAAACGTGACTTTTTACGCGATATCACCTCTCCATTGAAGCATCGAATCGTGAGAAAAATTCAACCAATGTTGAATCTTGGTTCTTGCAATTACTAAAGAAAGAATTTTCACTTTCAAATAGTGAAGATGTTCTCATCAATCCATTCATTGGCAAATCCCTGAAGAAACATGGCATCCAAATTTCTTTCATAGCATACATATCATTAAACCAACGTTCCTCATGAAGTCCAAAATCATCAATAATTGATTTTCATAACCTTTCAAACTTTTCAACAGTCATTTCCTGATTCCATAATACCATATTCATCTTCTTACGAAAAAGTTTATTGCAATACAATTTAGGACCAACCTAAAAATAAAAATACAAAGAAGAATTTATTAATATTCATCAGAATGAATATTAATTAATATGCATCAGAATGAAGGTTAATTAATATCTATCAGAATTCAATGATAATTTCTATACTTAACTATATTATCTACTAAATATCAATGTTAACAATGCAACTACCTAAACAAATAAATAGTGATAATTAAAATAACTTCAATCATGTATGATTATAAACAATGTAATCATATATAAATGTTATTTATAAAATAAAGGGACAAATAGTGTTGCACTAATCAGTAATTAATATGCATCAAGAATCAATGATAATTAAGATAATAGAATACACATACCTTCCATTTCAGTTTACTGTTGATATGCCACATACATAGACGGTGCTTTGCACTCTTAAATTTGGAAGAAATAGCTTGTTTCATAGTTGGGTCTTGATCAGTGGCAACTATAGAAGGTTCCTTTCCAAATGTTTTTAAAAAACAGTCTAAAAATCATTTGAAACTTCCAATGCTCTCGGTATCAAGTAACGCAGCTCCAAATATAACACAATGCTTATGATTATCGACACCAGTCAAAGGTACAAATTTCATATTGTACTTGCAACAAAAAAATAATAAAAAAAACATAAGGAAATAATAATACTCATTACAGGGAATGTTAAAAATAGAGAAAAAAATAAATATACCTATTAGTGTCGTAGGTTGCATCAAAGCAAACCATGTCGCCAAATTCTTGGTAATTGAGTTTAGAGATGTTATCGGACCAAAAAACACCAAGAAGTGTTCCTTCTTCATCACACTTATATTCACAGGAGAAATTAGGAAGAACTTCTTGCTTCCTAAGCAAATTTTCAATAGCTATATGTGCATCACTTTCGCCTATATAGCGGTTAATATCCATTTTGAAGTTCTTAAAATCAACTTTGCTAGGACCCGCAAACTCATAACCACCACTCAAATCACATTTAATTTTGTGAGCAATATTTGGACCTATATTCGAACGGCTACTTAATTCATGAACATGCTTCATATCATCAAAATCTAATTTCCTTCTCTTCTTTAAGTGATTCCTGTTTTCTTCAGATACTAACTTGTGATTATGAGCCTCAAAAAACTTAACAACCTTACAAGTACCATTCTTAAGCATACGCACCCTAAGACTAGCATCACATCGTGTTTTGATTGATGAACACTTTCGGTTAACAACATTTTTAGTAGCAGGCTTTATAAAATCAGTTTTCATGGAATCAACGTATAATTCTGAGAAACATGAGATTTTGTACACCTATATACCTTGTATGAGATCGAACCATCAGATAATCTATTTTGTGATGATATTTTAGGATCAGAAGCAGCTGCTTCAGAATACATTTAGTAAAACACCCAACACGTATCATATGATCTAAAAATAGAACCAATCTTTGGTTTAAGATAATGGGGAACTAAAGGAATCCAATACTTGGAACCATGAGGGCTTGCTTGTTCAACAGCAGATAGAATGTCTTCTTGGAAAAGAACTACGTCCTAAAAAGACAACATAAAAATAAAGAAGATGAAGTACATCACATATAATATGCATTATGAACATAAAACTAACCAGTATAATTAGGAACATTTAAAGAAGCATCATGTGATTTCAATTGAAGGCGAATATTTGAGCTAGAAGAAGGCACAAAACCTACAGAGAATAGAAAAAAAATTGAATTTAATAACTAAAGTAATATAGTAACAGTTAACAATCACCACAATGACTAATATCATCAAACAAGGAAATAACCAACCAGATGAAGAAGCATCATGTGATTCCGATTGAAAATGAATATTTGAGCTAGAAGAAGGAACATAACCTAAAAAAGTTACAAAAAATTGAATTTAGTAACCAAAGTAATATAGTAACAGTTAACAATCACCACAATGACTAATATCATCAAACAAGGAAATAACTAACCAGATGAAGAAGCATCATGTGATTCCGATTGAAATCAAATATTTGAGCTAGAAGAAGTAGCATAACCTACAAAAAAGTTATAAAAATTTGAATTTAATAAATAAAGTAATATAGTAACAGTTAACAATCACCACAATGACTAATATAATCAAACAAGGAAATAACCAACCAGATGAAGAAGCATCATGTGATTCTGATTGAAAACGAACATTTGAGCTAGAAGAAGGAACATAACCTACAAAAAAGTTACAAAAAATTGAATTTAATAAACAAAGTAATATAGTAACAGTTAACAATCACCACAATGACTAATATCATCAAACAAGGAAATTGTTGGAATAATGTCCAATATCATAACTAATTGGTAAGTACATCATTAAAAGTGGAGTCCTTTTTGGGTCGCCCTCAATGAACAGTAAAGAGAAATAAATAGAGAGATAATATTAATTGGAATTAATATTATGATTAGTTTATTAATTGAATATTAATTAGAAACTAAAAGAAAAGAAGATTCTGGAAGCAAGGATCCAACCGCCGGTTGGAAGGTTCAACCGGCGGCTGGAGTCCAAGGGGTTAAACCGGTTGAACATGTGGGTCCAACCGCCGGTTGGAAGGTCCAACCGCCGGTTGGGATTCTGTCCCACATCGGCCAGGGGATGAAACCCTGGGCCTCCTCCTCCCCTATAAATAGGGACCTCCCCTATGCTTTTAAGGGCATCCCAGAATTGAATAAGAGTTCAATTCTTTCTCTCTTTCTCATTCCTACTCCTTGTAAGAGTTTACACGACTTAGAGTCGGGACCCTAGGAGTTTGGGAATTTCTCTTGGTTCGTGGGTGTGAAGCATTAGAGGTGTTCTGGTTTGGGCACTCGCCTCCAAAGCAAGAAGGTTCTGCAAGGTGGTCTACGCGTGAGAAATTGTTTTCTCAAAGATTAGTATTTTTCCTATTTATCTTGGTTATTTTATTGCTTTTATTTATTCAAGTTAAGATCCCTTATGGTTTAGTTTCCTAATTGCCTTAGATTAATTTTGTTATAATTCCGTTGTGCATATTAATCTAGTTAGGGAATAGAAAACCCAACAGTGGTATCAGAGCCTTAGCTTGATAAATACTAGCATTTAATTATCTACAATAGTATGTAGGTAAGGATAAATTGGAAATAGAATTGTCTAAATTGGTAAAATGAATTTACACTTTAGACCCTATATTTTGAATTGTTTTAAAATATACCCTCAAATTTTAAAATATTTTAAAATAGAACCGTAGACTTTAAGAGTTTAAAGAGAGACATTACATATATTATGAGCTATAAGTATATGTATCATTAAAGTTAAATACATCGTTAGTCAATTGATAAATCGGCTCACCCATAGTGAATAAACATTAAGAGAGGTATAAGGCGGGTAGCTCGGCTTCCCTAAAGAAGTCAGGTTTTTAATAGGCTTCGCGCTGACCTGCTTCTCCGCTTCTTTGTACGTTCAATGGAGTTACCGAGGACTTTTGATAGGATGATGTGAAGATCAAAAGTATGACCTAAAAGTACTAAAATAAAATCCCGTTCTAGATACTAAAATGTGAATAGTATGCTAACCCATGAAAACCGCACATCTTTCGTATGGTCTGTTAATGGAGCGTGTGTGGTTTACCGGCACATTAATATGAGAACATATTGAGAGGTGATGTGGAACTCGCGATTCTCGAGCGTACTCGGGCCGAGGACCACGCGGGTTTTGCATGGTTAAGTTCACCATCTTGTTCATGATCCTCGGCATACCAGTCATAAATGGTAGATGAGCATATCCGAGATTAACATGTCGTTGATAAGAATCAATGAATCTCAAAAGAACTAGGAGTTTCATAGAGAATGAAATTGACAAAGGCATTGTCTACCTAAAATAAACTCGCAATATGATTACGGCAAACCTTTTCATAAAACGAATCTAAAATATGGATCCTATCCTTAATTTTGTAATTGGGTAATTAATTAAGGAATATTCAAACTAACTAAAATTGTTTATCTTATAGATGTCTTCTACAAATGGTAATAATCCTCCCGTCCCCAATTCCGCACACAACTCGAACTTCTCACTTCTCTCAGTTCTTGGAAGGGAAAGACTGACTGGTCCAAACTATATGGATTGGATGCGTAACCTAAGGTTTACCTTGAGGTACGAGAACAAGGAGTATGTTCTCGATGAACAGATTCCCGTGATTGATGAAGATTCAACCCAAGAGGAGTTGAGGCACACAGGAAACATTATGATGATGCGAATAAAGTGTCTTGTATCATGGCATCCTCCATGAGCCCCGAGTTGTAAAAGACTTTTGAGAATACTTGGGTTTATGAAATGAACCAACAGCTTAAGGAAATGTTCCAGGCAAAGGCGAGCAAAGAACGCCTTGATGTGGTTAAGTCACTCATAGCTTGCAAACCCAAACCTGGAGCATCTATCTGTGCTTTCGTCTTGGAGATGAAAGGGTACTTTGATAGGTTGGAATCATTGAATATGATGTTTGACACAGAGTTTTCCATTGCCATAATTTTGTCTTGTCTGCCAGCTGTCTACAATCAGTTTGTAATATCATATCAGATGAATATGAATGAGAGAGAAGGCTCAATAATGGAACTCCATAATTTGCTGCAAACTGCTGAGCAAGGAATCAAAAAGGATGATGTGTCCTCTAACTCAGCAGATCCTGTGTTGGCAATTGGTCAAACTGCAAAGAAAAGAAAGAGGACAAATTGGAAAGCAAAGACTATGAATGGAAAGTCCAATCGTGGGTCCAAAAGAAAGACTGACTCTGATATTGCACCAGTGAATGATTCGAAGGAAGCAATGTGCTTTTACTGCAACACTAAGGGGCACTGGAAACGTAGCTGCCCGAAATACCTGAAACACCTTGAAGATGGCAAGGTTGAAAAGAGTGTTCACTCAGGTATGTTCATGATCGAACTCCATAATACTACAACTTCTAATTCGTGGGTTCTGGATACAGGGTGTGGTACTCACATTTGCACTGTATTGTAGGGTCTAAAGGAAAGTAGAAAGTTGAAGCATGGGGAGCTTAATCTAGTCATGGGAAACAGAGGAATCACACCTGTTACCGAGATTGAAAAGTATGAGCTCGTGCTGAATTCTGGAGTTAGGATAGATTTGAATAATTGTTGTTATTCGTCAGAAATGACTAGAAACATTATTTCATTTTATGCTTTGTTTAAGGATGGTTATCGATTTTCATTTGATAATGAGAATGGTGATATTTTGGTTTATTTAAATGGTGGTTTTATTTTCAAAGCTTCTCCTTACAATGGCATATATGAAAATGTTGAATATGTTAGCAATTTGATTTTCAATGTTGATTCGTCTAATGAGCTTGATAAATCTAAATTGTGGCATTATCGTCTTGGGCACGTAAACAAGAAACTTATCGGCCAACTCCAAAAGGATGGAGTGTTGGAATCATTCGATCTCAAATCGGATGATGTATGCGAATCTTGTTTATTGGGCAAGATGACTAAATCACCATTCACCGGGTCGTGTGAAAGAGGTGAAGGACTGTTGGACTTGGTACACACAGATGTTTGTGGACCATTCCGATGCGCCACAAAAGATGGAAATCGATATTATGTTACATTTACTGATGACTACAGTAGATTTGGACATGTTTATCTAATTAAGCATAAGTCAGATACTTTTGAGATATTTAAAAGATATCAAAGCGAAGTAGAGAATCAATTGGGCAGAAAGATAAAGGTACTCCAATCCGATAGGGGAGGAGAATACCTTAGTATCGAGTTTCTCGATCATCTTAGAGTTTGTGGAATAGTTTCACAATTAACTCCTCATAGAACACCACAACTTAATGGAGTTGCTGAGAGGAGAAATAGAACCTTGTTGTACATGGTTCGGTCTATGATGAGTCAGGCTACACTTCCGATAAGTTTTTGGGGTTATGCATTAGAAACAGCCGCTCGCATCTTAAATCTTTTACCCACCAAGAAGGTTTCAAAGACACCTTATGAGAGATGTGGAAGAGAAGACGTCCTTCTCTTGGTCACATCAAAATCTGGGGTTGTGAAGTTTTCGTTAGACGAGAAACTCAGGACAAACTAGACTCCAGATCTGAAAAGTGTCTTTTCGTTGGTTATCCACAAGAGTCATTTGGATATCTGTTCTACAGACCCGCGGATAATGTGGTCTTTGTAGCTCGAAGAGGAGTGTTCCTTGAGAGAGAAATGATATCTAAAGAGGACAGTGGGAGTAAGATAGATCTTGAAGAAATTCAAGAGTCGACCGATGAAGAATCTACAGTAAACACTGACGTTTAACAAGAGGTGGAAACAATTGTTGAACCTGAAGACATATCCTTACCCGTTCGCAGATCTTGTAGAGTTAGCAAGCCTCCTCAGTTCTATTATGGTTACCATGTAGAAGAAGAGGATAAAATTAGTGATGGTACACTAAATGACTTAGATGAACCTGCTAACTACAAGGAAGCGATGGCAGGCCCTGAGGCTGCCAAGTGGAAGGAAGCTATGAAAAGCGAAATTCAATCCATGTATGACAACCAAGTTTGGAATTTGGTTGACATTACACCCGGTCTTAAGACGGTGGGTTGTAAGTGGATCTTCAAGAAGAAGACTGACATGGATGGGAAAGTACACACTTATAAAGCTAGGTTGGTAGCAAAGGGCTATACTCAAACCCACGAGATTGATTATGAGGAAACCTTCTCACCAGTAGCTAAGATAAAATCAATTAGGATTATGCTAGCCATAGCTGCATTTCATGATTATGAAATTTGGCAGATGGATGTCAAAACCGCTTTCCTTAACGGGAAACTGACAGAGGATGTGTTCATGGGACAACCGGAGGGTTTTGAAAATGCAAAGTATCCTAATAGAGTGTGCAAGCTTCAAAAGGCTATTTATGGACTTAAACAAGCCTCTCGTAGCTGGAATCTCTGCTTCCATGAGAAAGTCACAGAGTTTGAATTTTCTAGAAGTGAAGATGAGTCCTGTATATATGTCAAGTTCAGTGGAATTGTTGTAGTCTTCCTAGTATTATATGTGGATGATATACTGCTCATAGGAAACGATATCCCAACATTACAAAGTGTAAAGGATTGGTTGGGAAAATGTTTCACTATGAAAGACTTGGGAGATGCAGCATATATTCTTGGTATAAAGATTTATAGAGATAGGTCAAGACGTCTCATAGGACTTAGCCAGGACACATACTTAGATAAAATTTTGAAAAGATTCAAAATGGAGAACTCTAAGAAAGGGAATCTACCCTTACATCATGGCATTAAGATCAGTAAGGATCTTTGTCCGAAATCTAAGGAAGAATCGGATAGAATGAGTCGAGTCCCATATGCTTCAGCTATAGGATCGATCATGTATGCCATGACGTGTACGAGACCTGATGTCTCATTTGCTTTGAGCTTAGTGAGTCGACATCAGCAGAATCCTGGTGAAGGTCATTGGACAGCTGTAAAGAATATTCTTAAGTATCTGAGAAATACTAAAGACGGGTTCTTAGTTTATGGTGGAGAAGAGGAACTTAGAGTAACGGGTTATAGTGATGCAAGTTTCCAAACAGATAGAGATGATAGCCGTTCACAGTCTGATTGGGTATACTTACTGAATGGGGGAGCAGTGACATGAAAAAGTTCCAAGCAAGATACGGTGGCAGACTCAACGTGCAAGTCTGAGTACATAGCGGCTTGCGAGGCTTCAAAGGAAGCCATCTGGATTAAGAATTTTATTGGAGATCTTGGAGTTGTTCCAACGGTTCAAGACCCCATTGAAATATTCTGTGATAACGAAAGTGCGGTCGCCTTGAGTGGAGAACCCAAGGATCACGGAAAGTCGAAGCACATTGAAAGAAAATACCATTTTGTCCGAAGGAAAGTAGAAGAAGGACATGTGATTGTGAAGAGTATAAGATCAGAGGATAATCCGGATGATCCGTTCACAAAGCCACTTGGAAAGTCCAAACATGATGAGCATGCTAGGAGCATAGGCTTAAGAGATAATGTAAAGATTTAGTTGTTAGTTTGATTTTGAAACATTGTAAACAATGATAAATTGTTATAGACTTGGTGATTAAATAATGGAGATTTATTTATTGGAAGGAGTTCTGCCATTTACTATTGTTTGTCATTGTGTTTCTGTTTTGCATGTTTAGACACCACTTCTCAAGTAAAACAGTTTTTACTTAAACCTCCTCAGTCGTTCACACTCCTGGAAGTAAGTGGTGAATCAAGACTGTCATGGAGTGTTAGTAGATTGTCTATGAAGATTAGACATGGCATGGAGATTGCTGCAACACTCATGGGTACTTAATGGAGATTTAAGTATAGGAGAGACCCGCACTCATGGAAGTTACTTCATGGATTGAAATCACGAGTAACTCTGAGATGATAATATCCTCTATTCTTAAAATGGAGATACATTGAGTTTCTAGTTTTTCAAGTCTGTTATATTTTAGTCTATTCAAACGCTGTGCGTAACTGCCGGTCATAAAGGGTATGCTAGGTATGACATGATGAGTTGACTGGTGCTATGTAGTCAAAATTTATTTGTTCCTTTTCGCCTAAATGGGAAAAGCGATATCTTGGGCCCTCTGATGATTAAAGATTGACTCTAAAGTGCTAGGCCTGGCCGAGACTAAGTTGATGGTTCAATAGTCTCATAAAGTCAATGTAATTGGAAATCAGAAAAACTAATCATGAATCTTGATATTGATTAAAATCCATGTCTCGATTCATACGATATCAGTAGAACAAATGAATAGTTGATCACTTATCTAAAGGGCTAACTCTAAGATAAGAATCAGAGTTCGGCAGTTGCGTTGGATGGCACTCTCTGCTTATATAATGGATAAGCTTAGACCAATAATAGTTGATGAATTGTTCAAGTGGGAGACTGTTGGAATAGTGTCCAATATCATAACTAATTGGTAAGTACATCATTAAAAGTGGAGTCCTTTTTGGGTCGCCCTCAATGAACAGTAAAGAGAAATAAATAGAGAGATAATATTAATTGGAATTAATATTATGATTAGTTTATTAATTGAATATTAATTAGAAACTAAAAGAAAAGAAGATTCTGGAAGCAAGGATCCAACCGCCGGTTGGAAGGTTCAATCGGCGGCTGGAGTCCAAGGGGTTAAACCGGTTGAACATGTGGGTCCAACCGCCGGTTGGGATTCTGTCCCACATCGGCCAGGGGATGAAACCCTGGGCCTCCTCCTCCCCTATAAATAGGGACCTCCCCTATGCTTTTAAGGGTGTAGGGATTCTAGATTTGATGATTACAAAACAAAATATGCATAAATAAAGAATGATGAAACTATAAGGACTTAATGTGTAATATTAAGTTTAATTCCTATGCAAGTTAGGTTTTCTTGTAACCCTAATATCTCTAGTATATAAAGAGATATAGGGACGTAGGAAAAGGTGTGCACGAAAATATGTAGACGTCTAAAGTATTATCCCTAAGGTTCTTTGTAACCCCGATGCAAAAGTGTATCCGTCTTTATTATTGATTAATAATATGATTAGGGATTTGGTTTGTGATAACATTGTTCTTATTGTTATTCCGCTGCAAATTATTATCTTTGTTATCATTATATCCTAGATCGAGATCTAAAAAATCTGAGCTAGATCTGAGCTAGATCGATATCGGGTTTTATCAAAGGGCATCCCAGAATTGAATAAGAGTTCAATTCTTTCTCTCTTTCTCATTCCTACTCCTTGTAAGAGTTTACACGACTTAGAGTCGGGACCCTAGGAGTTTGGGAATTTCTCTTCGTTCGTGGGTGTGAAGCATTAGAGGTGTTCTGGTTTGGGCACTCGCCTCCAAAGCAAGAAGGTTCTGCAAGGTGGTCTACGCGTGAGAAATCATTTTCTCAAAGGTTAGTATTTTCCTATTTATCTCGGTTATTTTATTGCTTTTATTTATTCAAGTTAAGATCCCTTAGGGTTTAGTTTCCTAATTGCCTTAGATTAATTTTGTTATAATTCCGTTGTGCATATTAATCTAGTTAGGGAATAGAAAACCCAACAGAAATAACCAACCAGATGAAGAAGCATCATGTGATTCCGATTGAAAACGAACATTTGAGCTAGAAGAATGAACATAACCTACAAAAAAGTTACAAAAAATTGAATTTAATAAACAAAGTAATATAGTAACAATTAACAATTACCACAATGACTACTATCATAAAACATGAAAATAACAAAACAAATGAAGAAGCAACATGTAATTCCGATCGAAAATAAATATTTGAGCTAGAAGGTGGCACATAACCTACAAAAAGTTACAAAAAATTGACTTTAATAAACAAAGTAATATAGTAACAGTTAAGAATCACCACAATGAATAATATCATCAAACATGAAAATAACAAAACAGATGAAGAAGCAGCATATAATTCTGATCGAAAATGAATATTTGAGCTAGAAGGTGGCACATAACTTACAGAAAGCTCAATAAAATTGAATGTAATAAACAAAGTAATATAGCAACATTTAACAATCACCACAATGGATACTATCATCAAACATGAAAATAACAAAACAGATGAAGAAGCAACATGTAATTCCGATCGAAAACAAATATTTGAGCTAGAAGGTGACACATAACCTACAAAAAGCTCAATAATATTGAATTTAATAACCAAAGTAATATAGTAACAGTTAACAATCACCACAATGAATACTATCATCAAACATGAAAATAACAAAACAGATGAAGAAGCAGCATGTAATTCTGATCGAAAACGAATATTTTAGCTAGAAGGTGGCACATAACCTACAAAAAGCTCAATAAAATTGAATTTAATAAACAAAGTAATATAGTAACAGTTAACAATCACCACAATGAATACTATCATCAAACATGAAAATAACAAAACAGATGAAGAAGCAACATGTAATTCCGATCGAAAACAAATATTTGAGCTAAAAGGTGGCACATAACCTACAGAAAGCTCAATAAAATTGAATTTAATACCCAAAGTAATATAGTAACAGTTAACAATCACCACAATGAATACTATCATCAAACATGAAAATAACAAAACAGATGAAGAAGCAACATGTAATTCCGATCGAAAACAAATATTTGAGCTATTAATTTCAGAATAACTAACCACTTCGAGGAGGAGCATTTGAATTCGATTCAAAAGAAACATTGGTAGGAAAATTCATCGTAATAACTGTGAGAAATAAACAATTACATTAAATTAACAAAACAATGAAAAAACCTAATAAATAATCAAAAATCAAAACAATATATATACAAATGAAATTCGTTCTTGTTGATGTTGTAGACTTGAGAATGAACAATTAACACGAAATTGATGTTATAATTACAAAAATTAACAATTACAGACTTGAAATTAGTATTGAACCTCCCGATAGAATGAAGTAATATCTGAATTAAAAATAAATCGCGAATATTAACAATTACAGACAAGAACAGAACGTTATCGGATTTAAGATCCTAAATTGGAATGGAAAGAATCGCGAAAGAAGAAAAAAATTGACGATTGAATTAAAAATCGAGAACCTAAATGATTAAATTAAATTAAAAAACGCGAAAGAAGGTAAAATGACAAAATTACCCTTATCACCTACAAATAGCTTGACAGAGCTGGAACGCCTGAATTCTTTTTCAATCGGATGATCTAATGGCAAAAAAGAAGCTTCCCCCTTCCCTCAAGATCAACACTTTCCTCTGGATCCTCTCACTATATATATATATATATATATATATTATACTTTCGAAATAGATCAAATAATGATCGTATATTATTCTCATAGGTTAATATGTTACTTATAAAGAAAATTGCAATGCAACAGTTTAATTATTGTGGTAACCATGGAGTATAACTTTATAATCTATATATATGAATATTCGACTATATAAAATAATAAAAATTTAATGGGTAATCCCATGTAATCACGACTTTATTTGAAAATACACATTAATATAACATAATCAAAAAATATTCAAATTCAAACTTCAAATATATAAATCAAAAAAATTTAGAGCTGCAAGCGTTATCGCGGGTCTTATATATATATATATATATATATATATATATATATATATAACAGAATACTATGGATCAATTTGGACCATTCGATGATTTCCGTCCATGAGATCTAATGGTATATATTAATCTCCATAGTTACACTTCCCCCCACAATTTATTATTAATATTAATAACTAATATTATAATTTTAATTGAATTAAAGATTATTTATTTATTAATAAAAACTAAAATGATTCTTTTGGAAAAAATAATAGCATCCGGCAACTCTTCATGTTATTCTAACCTCAAGTTTATATATAGATTAAAATAAAAATAAAATTATATATTAATATTAATAACTAATATTATAATATTAATTGAATTAAAGATTATTTTATTTATTAATAAAAACTAAAACGATTCTTTTGAAAAAAATAATAGCATCCGGCACCTCTTCATGTTATTCTAACCTCAAATATATATATATATATATATATATATATATATATATATAGAGAGAGAGAGAGAGAGAGAGAGAGATAGATTAAAATTAAAATAAAGTTATATATCTATCTATCTAGTATATATATATAAAACAGAATACCATGGATCAATTTGGACCATTCGATGAGTTCCTTCCATAAGATCTAATGGTATATATTTAATCTCCATAGTTACACTTCCCTCCCCACAAATTATTATTAATATTAATAACTAATATTATAATATTAATTGAATTAAAGATTATTTATTTATTAATAAAAACTAAAACGATTCTTTTGGAAAAAATAATAGCATCCGGCACCTCTTCATGTTATTCTAACCTCAAATTTATATATAGATTAAAATTAAAATAAAATTATATATTAATATTAACAACTAATATTATAATATTAATTGAATTAAAGATTATTTATTTATTAATAAAAACTAAAACGATTCTTTTTGAAAATATAATAGCATCCGGCATCTCTTCATGTTATTCTAACCTCAAATTTATATATTCAAAGAAAATATATATTTACCTAAATTAATCCTTTTATCCCTATATATACTATGCAATTATTCTAGCCATCATCATTCTAAAAAGTCATATGTCATCCCCATTCTTACACTAAAACTTTGATATTCATTGATCCCTTAAGTCATCTTCATCAAATGTCAATGAATCTGTTGGTGTGAATCCAAAAAATGTTAAAAGAATAGAAAGGTATAGTATTTATATTATTTTACTTCTTATCATTGACGTGTATTTATAAAAATATTGTAACATTGTTGTGAATATGGGGAAAAAAATTCACTTGAAGATCCGAAACATCCTAAAAGTTTTGAAGGTATTGTATATTCAATTCTTATGTTGCAAAATTATTGATTTCTAACATACGTTGGTTAATTGTTTTTCCCTGTTGATTTTTAAATCAGAACGATACTACTTTAAAAGATCCCATAACCCATGACAATTTAGAAGGCATTATAGCGCCCTTCATAAAACATATTATTAGTCCATTTAAATTGAAGGTTGTTCATATTTTTTGTGACGTGTATCTGTAAATGATTTCATTTCACATGGTTTTGTTGATTTGAAAAATTACAGTTCCACTAAAGACAATGCTTGCAAATAATCCGTCGAATAGTCATGGAAAAGGTTCAAAAGGCGGATCAACCGATTAAAGAACCTCGCTCTTTTAGTCATGAAATTGATGATGACTACATGGTCGATCTCAGCTTCTTCAATACCAAATAGATTTTTAGATAATTATGTTTAGTGGTATTTTTATCTATTTATTTGTTTATTTTTTTTGCTTAAAGAAATATGTTTAGCAATTTCCAACTTCATTAGTTAATAAAGTTATTTATTGAGGTTCTTATAAGCACTAATTTAACTCTTATAATTGTTATTATTATTTAGGTGTTTATAATAAGATAGTTATAATAAATACGAAATTTGGATATATATATATATATATATATATATATATATATGTAATTTAAAAGATTGGGTGGATATGTGTGTAATTATTAAATTTAAAATGGATATTTGTGTATAATTTTCCAAAAAACTACAACCTTTTGGAAACAAATTACGGAGTAAAATTAACTCTCTTCTAATTAAGTGAATTCCCTCTTATCATTTTCATGCTTCGTTTCCAACTTATTTTTCTTTTTTCCAAACTTATTTTTCTTTTTTCCAAACGGATTTATGCAATTTAACTTTATGAGTAAGGTTCCAATACAACTGCCAACAAAAAAATAGAAAATATAATTTAGTTGTGAATGTTAATAATTTTGACATCTTTGATCCACCCCTTACGCGTAGAACCAAACAAAATAAATCTTTTGGTTTTGTAAAAGTAATTATGTAATTATTAGCATAGAAAATGCATATTAAATTATGTAATCATTAGCATAGAAAATGCATATTAGTGTGAAATGTAAGTCATTATGAAAGCTAAAGTTAATCATATACGTATGAATACATAAAGTGAACGTAAGTGTTGCTACACCAGAATTCCGGAGCCGAACCTTCACAAATGATCTTGCCTTGGACAAGTGTAAGCTTCGGAATAGTCTAGTGAGCTAGTACGAATCCTGCTAAGACAAAGAAACCGTTAGCCTCATCAAAGGGCGGAAGGGCTCCTCCCTTGACCAAGCTCCGGCATGAGAATAAGTATTGGTTTTTATAAGTATTGAGTGAAAGTAAATGTGGAGTAATGAATGAATACCTTGTGGTAGGTGTTGGGTATTTATACCCTTTACACTCGGGCTTGTATGACATTGATGGTATGCTCCGAATCGTCTTTCTTTGTACATTACCATTTTGGTGTTTGTCTTGAACATGGATACTTCTTTTCCCTATGCGCCGTTTGCTAGTTCCCAATGTCTATATTTGTTTACAAAACGCTGTTTGTGGATGTGACAACTCTTTATTCATGCTGACAAATCACTATTCCTGATGACATATGGAACCATTCGGATTGTGTCCATATGGTTCATTTCACCCTTTTCATTATATCCATATGGTATCATGTGTTAGTCTTTGTGTCTTATCCGAATGATATATAAATCACTTGGCTTTAGTCTGCATGGTTCATTTTGAACCATTTGTAATGGAACGGTATGATACATATTGAACCATTTGGAGTGGATCCGTATGATAGATATTGAACCATTTGAAGTGGATTCATATGGTACATATTGAACTATTTGGAGTGGATCCGTATGGTACATCTTCAGTAAGAATTATGATGGTCAATGTTAACAACCAAATTTATTGTTTATCATATCTTTTCTATTTCTAAGCCACAAAAAGAATTAAAAATTTTGTTAATTCTTGTTGGTCATCTAGATGGGATTCTTTCACTCTGGTTAATCGTTTATTTACTTATGATCTATATACTAGTAATATGTTTATGGAACACTCAAAAATGGACCATTTGAAATGTCTTTAAACTGTTTGTTTTTATAAACATTTATAAGGAACGAAAAAAAAAAACATTGCTGATGAGTGATGACTCTTCAAATGATTAGTCAAATCGTGCAAGGTTTCAGTTCAACTCTTCTAATGTTACTTTATTCAAAGGGTTTACTGTTTCATTGTGAATTAAACTTAATACTTTTACTATTGTATGAGTCGAACTTTGAAAACTTCAATTAAATTTGTAAATATGGTGTATTGTACGTAAACTTTTATTTTTGGGTAAGGCCATAATAAAAAAATTCTCTTTTTCTAGCCTTACTCAAAAACGAAAAATTACATATAATAGATGATATTTACAAGTTTAATATATACAATAGAACAAATTAAATATACCACATATGATAGTAAAAAGTTAATAGTTAACAAAACACTAAACTCTTATTCAAATGATGATGATCCAATATAATATTTATAGGAAGTTAATATCAAACAGAATGCATCCAACGGGAAAATCGTATGTACAGCAAAGTAAAAACAAGGATCACTCGAACACTAGATATCGAGTAAAATTATAAGGATCGTCCTCATAATTTGATTCTTTAGATGAAATGAAGGAAGTTACAAACGCGTGCAATCTTTAGGAACTAAGATAATATTTAAGCGTTAACAATTACTATGACAACTAACAATACAGAACACATTCCAAAAAATAGTACAGATTCTGAACGGTAAATTTTTTATCGCACCACTAGCATACTCTCGAGGAGGGTCCTGAAGCTGAAATACATTAACCTGGTGTGGCTGATCAGTCAACTAACCACAGCCAAACTCACTTCTCCAGTTCCATCTCCCGTGAAAGAAAAAAAAAATTATATAATGGCCACCGTCTATAGATCGAACGTTTTCCTCTTTCATGATGCAGGTGTGGCTGATTGGTCAGCCAACCACTGCCAGACTCTCACCTCTCCGGTTCCATCACCCGTGAAAAATATATTAGGACCGCCGTGTATAGATCGAATCTCTTCTTTCGCAAATATCTTCCCCCTTTCGGCAAACCTAATATACAAGCAAGACGACAGTTGAATTAGGATGATGAAAGAGACGGCAAAACAGTTTGTTTTGGACTAGTTGCCTAATTAGGTGGGTTCAAGCAGCAGTGATCTTTTTATATGCTTCAAGTTGGGTTGACATGTAAACACCTTTGGTCCATTCATATTAGAAACAGTTGTATCTATCATTCAAAATCTAGTTTTTTATATATAAGGTGATTTTGCAGCTTGTATGCTATAAAAAGAAGTCTAATGACTTTTAAGTTTCAACTGTCCTTTGAACCATTGCCTTTCAAACTTTCTATATATTACATGTTGACCAGTTAGAAACAAAACATAAACAAAATCAATCTATTCATAAGCAAATTGGTTATTTCAATCTTTAATAATGATGAAACACTTACGACGGCAAGTCATAAGCATGTACAGAGTTGTCGTTGCAAGAGCACAGCAATACCGGCTTAGATTCTAGATCATGCATCCCGCATAATGTGAGCAAACCCTACATTAGAGAGAAAAAGACATTAAACTACTTTGCAACTACATTCACTTGTTACCATTGTAATAATGCAAAGTTGCAAACAATTATTGTTGATGTGAAAAGAAAGTGCTCTGTATGTGATTGTTAGTATATCTTGTGAATTCCCATACAAGCTTCATATATACTATACTGGTTACATTAATGTGGGACAGTAAAATATCCATTCAAACACCTTATAGGCTTATAGCATAATATAACATACAAGATTATTTCAAAAACAATAAAAAAAAAGTACAGCACTGGAAGGAAGATGGTTATATAAGACAATTTCAGAGTACAGCACTGGAAGGTGACTAAATTCCTAGTTCCTAAGTAGATCTCAAGTTTCTAAGAAGTGACAGGATGCATCTCAAAAGCTAACATCCTAAACGGAATACATAAACAAACAAAAATAGAGGGATCAGAATGCCAAAAGAAGAATGAACTACATAAAAAAAAAAAAAAAAAGGATAAAAAAACATGCAAAGAAAAAAACCTTGAAAAAAAGCAGTAGTAGGAAGTAGGAAATTCACTACCACTCATTCTCAAGAATAGATTGCAACTTAAATATAATATAGCTAGTTAGTGATTGAAATTGATAAATATCAAAAGAAACTAAATACTAATTCGAACAATAAAACTATTGATTACAAGAGTTTACCAACTCAACTAATATTAAACCTATAACGTCTTTGAATGTCATCTATTATATCTTAAGAACAAAAAATTAACAGTTGGTTACTCTAAACTATATCAGTTCTTATCCCAATGCCTATTATAAGCAAAAAATTGCATCCCAATAATAACATATATAATAGGGCTATCACATCCTCTTGGAAATACCTTGTCTAGCTTGATTCACCAAAAAGTCCAGCAAGTCAACAACTCAGAAGCACAACCAAGGCTATCATTGCTGGGAGTACATGGAATAACTAGGGACTTCTTTGTAACTTCAACATGGGGATGAATGTAGAATAACTATATTGTAATGATTACATCTAACCTTCATATCACAAATGACTAAATGCTGACATACTTGGCATTGCATGTCCTAATCCCTACCCATGTACCGCCCACGTCCTAAGCGTATATTCCATATATTCCAATGTCACAAAGACTAAATATAATTATGGTCTGCTTCCTCATTCCCTCTAACATAAGCTCACAAGGCACATATGGCAAGATCATGCTAGTAATCTACACAATGGAATTTGGGCTCATTACAGCAGTGGAAAGGCTTGCTCAAGCATAATATCTCATAGGATCTTCGTGATCTCCAAATCATCACATTGTTCTTATTTCCAAAATAAGTGACTAAAGATAGCTAGCCTTTCACGGCCCTTAAATTGGCATCATCCTGCATTACAACATTCGACTAAAAGATGCTTCGATGACAGGATTTGCTTACCAAGAGGTTCTAGATATTTAGACATATTGAATTGTCTTCTTAAACACGAGTGGAGTAATTTCATAGGCAATAAGATTAGAATCCAATAGTAACTGGATTAATAACAAATACACACCTACACCCCTACAACCCATAAAAAGTTCCCTACTTTCTATCTATATACTCAACCTACCATTAATGATTAATGCAATTAAAAAGATGATTGTGCATTGTAGGTTTTCTTTATATTTTTACAAAGTTATCAGTTATTCGCTGCCATCATAAATGTTTCCTTAAGTTTAATCTTGATAAATAAGCTATACATGCGAGTACTACTACTTAAAATAACAAAACATATAGCTAACTGCAAACTATCCTAGCAATACAGAGATACGTTTACCAATTATTTAAAAAATAGTGGAACTGTAAATGCCAATGATTATTCAAATATACACTACGCTAATTCAAGCAGTTGAACTTTAACTATGATAACCCGCAGATCTTATGTTTCAATTCAAGAGCTGTGTATTTCCAAAGGTAATTGTGAAAGACAAAATTGTCACCCTTCAGCTCTGTTCCTATCTTCCAAAAAATAAATGATGCGCTCAAAGATACCACCATAAAGAAAGATGCAAGTATACATGAATGGCGTGTGTCAATAATAACTGCACATTTATTGACTGCAAAATATATATAGTCAATTGACAAGCTACATCTTAAGTCCTCCAATTTTCTATTTAGATCGCAAATTTTACCATATTGTACAACTCTACGTCCCTACCATAAATAAATTTATCTGGAGGTCCTACATAATGTTCACAAAGAAGCCAGGGTTGTTGTATAGTTAACGTTGATGCTAAAAGAATCTACCCATACAAACTTTTCCAAATGATCTTTCTAAGAGCACACAGCGAAGATAAAGCCTACTAACTGCATTTTATAAAACACAGTTCATGTATAAAAGAAATGACTTCAATAATAATATTCTCCCAAAGACATGCAAAATTTAAGTAACCGACAGGCAATTCGCTACATGATATACAATAAGGAAGAAACAATATTACATATGCAATCAGTCTCTAACAAAAGGATGTTTGGTAACATACATGTTCCTCACTATGTGTGTAAGTTACTTCCAAGTTCCCACTGTCTGTAGCCGCCCACACCTGTACACATACGCAAACTAGCAGTTATAAGAAGTATGAACCTTAGTCACCAAGTATAATATAATAATGGCGCCAAACCTTAATAGTTTTGTCCAGTGAGCATGATAAAAGATACTGATCCCAGCAAAGAACCGACATAACAACAGAAGTATGGTCTGTCAACGTCTGTAGACACTGTAAATTCTCAAGGTTCCAAACCTGAAACCAGATTATGCAGATAAAAAAGGTCAGGAACTCAAAAAAAATAAAAGAACAAAACAACAGAAAAGAAAAAATGATAGTTATCATTCAGTGAAGGTGATAAAATGGTCATGGCAGGTAATGGTTCAGATGGATAACTTTTTACTACAGTGCAAAACTGGTCAGGGTAAAACACACACTTCCTTTAGTTTACTTGAGTTCAGTATACAACCAAATTGTTACAATGATTAAAAAAAAAATATTACAAAATGACACCAAATTTCTAAGAAAAGTAATCTAAGAGATTTTATGCATTTGGAGTACACATTGTGTGACGTTAGATGAGTTTGACCCAATGATCTCACTTCCAATTTGTCCAAATATTTAACATGTTGGAGACAAAGTATAAGCTGAATTGTACCCTTCGCTAAAGCACTTCTCTTTTTAGCTGATTAAGTTTACATTTAATGTAATACACTCACAGTTTATGAGTTAGATATGACTAAAAACAGCTACTTTCTTACAATAATAATCTTATTTATACAATAATATTAATTAACTAGAAAGTTTGCAAATTTAACAGGAACTTTGGGTAACCTTAGACCTGCTTCATTTCTATTAGATATGCTTTTAAGAAAATGACCCATTCAGGTTAGAAACGATGTATAACCTGAATCAACATGTATAACCAGAAACTAGTAAAATTGCCACCTCTACAATGATAAACAAAGTCAATAATGTAATTGCCCTCTTAAAACATAAAACATAAGAAAACCCATAGCAGCGTGACTCACTCGTATAGATTTGTCCATCGAACCAGAGTATAATCTATTAGCTCCAACGACTAGTGTCACAACAGCTGATGTGTGCCCTTGAAGTGATGCAGCTGGTTCAAAGCAGTTCGTGACCGTATTATACTTCCAAGCCAATATATTCCCATCCTTCATAAACAATTAGACTTTCAAATCAGCAGAATGTATACTAAAACCGGTAACAGATATAATTATTAAATTATTTATTTTAAACCCTTAACTAAAATAACAAAAACTTATGCCAACATCAACGGGTAAGCTAAAGATAACAAAAATCAGACTTATATTCCATAAAGTACCTGTATACCCGCAAAGAGTAAATCGCTGCCTGCAACCAATGAATATACTTGCCCAACAGGTCCACTAAGACTCAGCTCTGCATTCGTTTGCACATTCCATGCCTATAACGTTGTAGTAAAACATTAGAACATGAACTGATGCATAAACCGGAGAAAACGATTTATTTAAAGATGGTTCTAAAAAACCTTGACAAGGTTTGGTAAGCCGACAAACATCCATGGACCTTCACTAAGCATACAGCCTACTTCCCCACCAACGTTAATAACCCCTGCACACTACAACGGAACCAAAAAACCACAAACCTTTATCATATCAAACAGATTTAATCAAATAAAACTATACAATCTACACACAAAATTCAACTATTCTGCCCCTCTTTTATACAGCTTTGAAGGGTTGTGAAGTTAACATGAAACGTAACTTGAACCAACATGTAACATACTACGAACTTGCATTTTAAGGCAACTAAATTTAAAGCAACTGGCCCATCATACAACATAATTTCCCTTTAAAATTGTTGCATGCAATGGTAACAAAACTGAGTGCCTCATACAAGAATATAATCAACAAGGTAAAAGTTCGTAATTTTTTGGTACAATTATTATTAACACTGTCAAATTTACATAATCATGTATACATATAACAACCTGTCCAGACTGGCAATCCCAAACCCTCACAGTCTCATCTTTACTCCCTGTATACAACTTATCTGACCCAGCCGGTAACGCAATACCACTCACAATCTGTAACATTAACCAACAGCAACACAACCATTATTATTAACAACATAAGCAACAAAAGATTTCAAATTTAATACCAAATATACAATGATCATATACGTATATATACCTTCTGGTGACCTTCAAGATGAGTCAACATACCAAAACTCCCAGTAGACCATGAATGTATATACCTGCATTTATCTCCAAAACTACAACTTCCTTTCACCCAAAAATTACATATCTTCTCTTTCTTATTAATACCATTATTATTCATCTTACTAAATTCATTATTTGTACCATTCCCTCCTCTACCACCACCACGTCCCCACGTATTCCCACCGCCACGCCGTCCCCCCGTTGATCGTTGATCATCCATCGCAAAACCACCACCGTACGGCCGTTTAGACGACGCCGTTCCATTGACCGGCGCCGATAATTCCCGGTGTAAAAAAGGGCACGGAAATCGATTACAGTTCCCAGCTCTCCAATGATAACATACTTTTTGATTTCGATTATCGTTTTGCTGTTGAGCTGGACCTAATCGATTGAAAACTCGTTTTCCGCCATCGAAATCCATGGTTTATTAATGTAAGCGCGTGATCATAACAGGATAATGATGAATAATAAGTTTAAATTGTTGAAAAAGATGAAATTGGGGAGGTTGGTGTTGAGAACCCTCGGTTTTGGGAATCAAAGGAGTAGTAATTAGTGCGAATTTGGGGATTTTAGGGTTTAAACGGATGAGATCAAGAACCCTAATTCGTTAATTGGAATTGGAAAGTGGAATAGCGTACAATGGACATTTGAGATAAATTCGGGCCGTTGATTTTACGCGATGGGTGATGTACGGATGATATCGTAAGGTGGAATGCATATAGTCGGTATCCACGTGCAATGATTTTTTGATTATAGATACATGTTTTAATAGACCGCATATTCTTTTGATCCAATTTAACTATCGTTTATTTATATTCGTATTTAATTGAATTTGGTTAAATACTTTATCCACCTGCATTTTTTTTTCTATATGTTTTTTATTCCACAAAGATGTTTCATATGTTTTGTTTATTTGTTAAACAAATTATTTATTGAATCTATTATTGGTTTCTAAAATGTTGCATCGGGAACCTCTTATAATTTTACTTGTTCTTAAGTGGAGTCGTTTGTAACTCAACGTTGTATTCATGCAATTTGTGTCACGCCAAAAAATGGTTAAACATGTATATTCAGATGTTTGCACTTTTTATTTATCAAACAATCTTGATATTATGCATTCAGATTTCAACTGTTAGCTCTTATTATTCAGAACTGATTTCCATGTTCAGTTTTCAGCATTCACAAAAAACAAAAGACCTCTAAGTCTTAACATTGTGAGTCATGCGTTTCATTGATGACAGATACCTTCTATACTATATATTTATACTATATATTAAAGGACATTAAAATTGATGTCATGAAGATGATTTGGCATTTTCTAGAGTTGGTTTTGCTGCTGACGTGATTTCTTCTTATTATTTGCTGATGTCATGGTGATGTGATGAGAGTAGTAATTAAAAAAATCAATTTGATTAATAAATATTTATTTTACGTTCAAAAATTGTCTTGAAACTCACATAATATCAAAGATTATCTTGGAACTCACATAATATCAAAGAGATATTTATTATTTTACATTAATAAATACTTATTGTTTGCTTATTTATGTCATGATAATTTATTATGATATGTCGTAATTAAGTTTCAAATATATTTTTTTTCTATACATATTCTATATATACAATATATACTAATATGTATTGATTTTATTTGCTTATAAACAAAACCCGTATTTTCGCGGGTCATAAAACTAGTTATGATAAATAATACTCATGTCAGGTTTTGAACCTATGACTTGAAAAAAAGTCATGGGCTGCTTTTACTGATAGGCTATTTGGTCAATGGTTGTTTCATAGAGGTTATGTATATATTGACAAGATACAAAGTGTTATCCAAGTATAATATCGAGTAGTAAACTATAATTGTAGAACCTATCAAACACGTAATCACAAAATATGGTCAAATACCTCCCGGAAAGACAAGGAAACAACCATAATGCAGAAACACAAACATCCATTGGTCAATCGAATATAACCTACTACGATAGCAGCCACAAGAGCTGGGTGAAAATATATAACCTACTACAATCGAATCACCTAAAATTCACCTTGAAATCCTTGCGAGGATTGGTCCTGTCGCTTACAAACTAAAGTTGCCACAAGAGCTTAGTAGCATTCACGACACTTTTCATGTGTGTAACTTGAAGAAGTGTCTTTCCGATGAAACACTTATCATCTCTCCTGACGAAGTCTTTATCAATTCAAAACTTAACTTTGTGGAGGAACCTATCGAAGTAACCGATACAAAAACACAAAAACTCCGACACAAACGAATCAAACTTGTCAAGATTCGTTGGAACTCGAAACATGGCCCGGAGTTTACTTGGGAACGCGAGGATGAGATACGAAAGAAATACCCTCACCTGTTTGAACAAACGCCAGTCACGAAAAACTCAACTTAAATCTCAGGACGAGATTTCGCTAACGGGGGGAGAATGTGACAATCCTCCATTTAGGGTATTAATCTTTACCTAATTTCATGCATTACCTAGAGTAATTCCCTGATAAGTGAATTCAAAAACTATCTTTGTGTGATAAGTTAACAAAACTTATTATGTGATACGTGCCGTAGTAGTAAAATAGTAGTTATTATTATATAATTACTGTACTAAATGAACGTATCAAACTTGACCAACTAAATACAACAAAGTTGGTGATACAAAATAATTAATAATTCGAAAATTATTAATTACAAATATTATTAACTTATATTATTGAAATAATATACGATATTATACGTTTTATATTAAACGTGACGAGCGCGTCATACACGAACAGAAACAATTATAAAACGCGCCTGAAGGTCAAAAATAATAAAAGTATTTATTTTTCCGTTCCTGTTTTAGTGTTTGGAACATTTCCTCAAAATATAAATTTCAAATTCAACTGAAATCTGGCACGCAGTTTAACTGTACAGTCCCACTACGGTGAATAATTTTATTAAAAATTTTAAATAAAACTATTTCATTTTTGTATTTATCAATTTCAAAGTTTAAAATAAAATTTAAACAAACGAATAATTGAGTGGGACACGGGGTACAAATAATTGGACCCGTACACGGAATTAACGGACTAAAAACCAATACAATTACCATGTTTGAAAATATCTAGACGACACAAAATTTCATCACCTTACCTCCCTTTGAAAATTTTGGAACCAAAACTCATTTTTATATACTCCTACTCCTCACAATTCTCTGATCATACACCCACACCTCAAATAATTGAGCTACCAGTTTCTTCTGCCTTCTTCCCTTTCTGGTCCATCGAGCAGCAGCAGTGAAGAAGGGAAGCTAGAACATCAAACCATCTTCAAAATCTCCAAACACAAACTAACAAAATGATCACATAACCTTTATCACCAAAAATCATCTCGTTCTCATCATCATCAGTGATCATCATAGTCATCTATATCATAATCTTTGTAAGGTTCAAAAATATATATATTTCATGCTTATAATTTCATATAAACTTTGATTGTATGTTGTTAGTATGTATGTAAACAAATTATGGTAGTGAATTGTATGTTATGTATTGGTGATTAGTAGTGTACAAAAATTTGAGATTAAACACCCAAACATTATATATAAACATCACAGACCAAGAACAGGGGACGAACACAGATTGAACCGGACTAGGAACAAAACCGATCGGTTGGTTTTAACCGGCCGATCTGCTGGATTCAATGAGCCGATCGGCTCATCACCTTTAGCCGATCGGCTAAGGTGTGTTTGAAACGTTTTCAACTGTTAGCTATATGAAATGCTATATGCTTTATATTCAACTGTTAACTATATGAAACGTTTTCACAACTTTTTGGGAATAAGACAACGAATCTTGGTACGATCCTAGGTTTACATGAGGTAGTTGTAGTGCACATAAGTCCCGGTGCTTGCAACCTATAACCATTAGCTAGGTGACTCTAGCCACTGAGTATACAGATAGTACTATCGATTTGACAAACCTCCCACTGATATAACTCGTTGGTCATTCCAACCACACGACGGCAGTAGTAACGAGAAGTGTATACTTACCATGTTACTGAGGCAACAACATCAACTAGTCGTGGATTGGTTATAGTACTATGTATCGTTACTTTAACTTTAAAGGTGTCGCTCACCTTAGAGGGATCATAGTTTATATCTCCCACATAAACTAAACAACTAAAACTACAACTTGATTTGGGAAGGGTATTCCCTGTGACAACTAATAGGATTGGTATTTCCTACACACGCTTACTTTTAGGAAACGTTTACCTTGATTGGATAAACTTGGTTTCCCGACAAAACAACTTTTATAGGAAATGTTTACTTGCCTGTTAAACCTGTGTTTCCTACAGCTATTTATATGGAAATGTTTACTTGATTGTTAAACTTGAGTTTCCTGCAACTATTATTAGGAATGTTTATGATTAAACTTGTGTTTCCTAACACATCGACTGAATTGTAGTAAGAATGACATTCTTACAGTAAAATAGGAAATATTTTCTTTAATAAGAATACTTGTGTTTCCTGCTATACATATAAACATTATGTTTGTGTACATGAATGATTTATACAAAACTTGGTTTAACTACGCTTATACTAAACCTGTGAATTCACTCAACATTCAATGTTGACGGTTTACTATGTTTTTCAGGGAATTAGGACTCAGGTACTTCTGCATGCATAAAGGACGTAGGCAACCCAGACTATTTATGATGCCACTTTTGGGACACTTGGATTTCCTTTGTATTACCAATTCCTTTGGTTATACTCACGAAATCCCTCTTTTTATAAACCTGTATTTTGTAAACTTATGTCGTTCTACAACACCACTACTTGTACGACTTTATAAGTCGTACTCTTTTGTAATAACTTTTAAACTTATGGCATCTTAAATTAATATGTTCTGTATGATCATATGCTCTCATACAATGAATGCACTATTATAACGTCAGCACCCCCGCTGTTAAACTGTAAACTTAAAATGCTTCCGCTAATTAACTAAAGCTTCCGCTAATTACTAAATAAACGCGATTACCGATTTTGGGGGTGTGACAACTAATGTATTTCAAAACAATTTAGGCGTATTACACAAGTGGATACGAAACGATAATTCCGAAGAGATAATGCTTGCTACTTACAACTAGCAAGCCGATCCACTCTATTCCTTTTTTACCTCTTTATCATTTCGTTGCAACTTACCACCTACAATACATTAATATAATACGAAATAAGCATAAAATGCTTAGTGAATATATAAACAATCAATTAAGCAATTCCACCAATATATACTCAGATTCTTAGATAAAATAGATATACTTACACAAAATAATCATATTATTGATACAAGTGAGCATAAGTAGAGACTTAATCCCCAATTGGATCCGCAGTCTGTAAGATACAATTGTGCTTAGCACATATTTCGTATAAGCAATATTTCGTAACAACAAATCTCTACTCTAATGCTCGAACACATAATACACAACAATTCTCATATAATCATACCAATAAAATCATATACAAGTATATTATTAACCACATGATTATGTAGAAACCTCTTGCTCGTAAGCAATCCAGAATCTACATAATCTTCACTTAATTGATTCTTTATATACTCACCTTGATACTTGAATGATGATTAAAATTCACAATCCATCAAAGTATTCCAATTCCCTTAATACCTATTTCAATAAATACGTGATGATACACCCTTATTAGAAATCTAAACTCATGATATCAACTACTTAATCATAATCTACTCTCCCCCACTTTGATTAATTTAAGTGATCACTAATTTACTAATCAAAGTTAACCTTCAATTCGTATTGATTCAAAATTCTTATCAATTTCTTGTTTACATTACATATTGTCACACCCCCAAATTCGGGTTGCGAAAGCGGTCAGGTCGGGGCGTGACTAATCAATAATCAAAGCATAAGATACATAGCAAACGACCTCTAAATGAGACGTTTGAAAAAGCAGTTATTACATTCCCAAAATAATTATTTACATTGTTGCGAGTTCGCGAAAATAATTCCAATACATAAATTATAGTACAAAAGTTATGCAAGGGAAATCCAAGTATTTGAAATCATGCAATCCGAGCTAGCATATCTTGAAGCAATCCTAATCATGCTGGGCACCTGAGAACACATGCTAAAACGAATCAGCTATAAAGCTGGTGAGTTCATAGGATTGTCAGTTGAAAACATAAAGTATAAACCTTGTATGTTTTGAAAAGTAGTTCAAAAACTACGATTTTGATTTGTATTGCCATAGTGTTGTAACATCAATGTGTATACATCTAACAAGGTATCTAATACCTAACTAATTGTGGTATGTACCTAGGTACATAGAGGAAGTGTGTAACACCCGCCAAATTTGGGCTCGTCATTAGGTCCAAATCATTCTGTAGTAAGTGTAATTAGTGCTGTATTAGGCTAATTGTATGTATCATTACGTGTATTAATATATATACGCATCTACGCGATTGAATTAAATCGTGCATTTTATTATATCGGTCGAATCCCGATACACTGATACGGACGTTGGTGAACATCGTTTTATTAAATAATATTAAATTATTGATAAGCCTAATTATTTCCAAGTATTATTTCAATAATATTTTATAAGTATCTCATATCACATTGAAAGCCCTACGCAACCGAAACGAACGAAACGCGCCCGACAACCGAATAAAGACCAAAATATATCTCATAAGTTTGAAATATATCATTTAATGTGAGGACATTATTTAAGTTTTAGTATTTTAAATTAATAACTAAAACGTTTTATAAAAACGTCACATCTTATTTATAAGCGAAACCCGAACCGGTAAACATGACCAACGCATTTTCAAATCATTTTAATAAATATTTCGAGTATTAACAATTAAGATTTCAAATTAAAAATATTAAAGATTTAGTTTTTTTTATTTATTTAAAAACGTATGTAAAATAATTAATTAACATCACAAATAAACGTTCAAACGACCGGGGAAACAAACACTGCACGTGACGAGGTTTGGGACACACCCACATAGGGGTGGGGCCCACAAAAATCTGCCCAAAAGGGAGGGAGATCTCCTCCCCATCCCTCATTTCCACCATCTTTCTCTCTCTCTTCATCCCCTTTTCTTTCTTTCCTCTCAAAACACCCACCACCACCACGACACTTCCACCACCAAAATCCACCATCAAACGACATCAGATCATCTTGCCCATTTGAATAAAAACGTTCACCTCGCGACGATCTACCTTTCCATCTTTTCGAAATCTTCACGCGTTAACTTGTAAGTTTCTGACAAAATCTCGAAACTCCTCGATTTCAAGTGTTTTTAACATGTTATTGTTTATTTAAGCTTGAAATGCCCATCTAAGGGTTGGGTAAAAGAATCGGACCAAACAGAAACCGGAAAACTCGTTTTTGGCTCGAAATCCGTCGAATAGACATAAGTGTCGCATAGGCCAGACCAGTATAGCGTCACTTCGTGCGTCACTTAAGTGTCGCATTAAGTGACGCATAAAACCCTAAATTTGCGTCACTTGCCTAAGTGCCGCATAAAATCCCTTTTTCTCGACACTTACATCCATCACTTGTCCAGTGACGCCTAACACTACTTACCGACATTTCTAGCGTCACTTGCCTAAGTGACGCCTATAACCCAAACTTGATTTGTACCGTCACTTGCCTAGTGACGCTTAACATCTTTACCCGACACTCACACCCGGCACTTGCTTAAGTGTCGCATCTCATGCGTCACTTCCTCAAGTGACGCTAGTACCCCAGAATTCCTCATTTTATGCGACAGTTCCTGAGTGTCGCATAGACCCTAAGTGTCGCTATAAGTGTTGCATGAAACAGATGCCAGACTTTTACTAAGTTTCGAGACCTGAAATTTTATCACTTGATTTTACCGAAATTCAAATCTTAGATGCGTTTTTTACTATAACAATGGGGCAGAAAAAAATTCTGACAAAGTATATTTAGTGAAAAAGGGTCTTTTGACCGTCTGTATAGGTAATTTTCTCATTAATAATTACCTATATAGACGGTCAAAGGACCATTTTTCACTAAATATACTTTGTCAGAATTTTTTTTTTAGAATAAACCTCCATTTCGCCGAAATAGACGAAAGTGTAGGCGAGTTCGGTGAAAAAATGTGAACCAATAAATAAACGCCAAGTGTCCTAAATATTTCGCCGGTCAACCTCAAATTCACCGATCAAACATGCCATTTCGCCGAAATTCAAATCACATTCGCTAAATTCAGGAATTCGCCTAAATTCACCATTTCTCCTAAATTCACCATTTCGCCTAAAGTGTGAATAAATGTTCGCCGAAATGCAAATTTCTCCTAAATTTTAAAAACGGACTATTTTTTTTTGAAATTTCGTGATTCGTATCGATCTCCTTTTTCCTTTTTTCCAAACATTGTTTGTGTCTTTTGTTCTTGTGGTTCCTACCTCCTCCGAACTACGATTCACACTAAGCCTCTTCAAATGGTCCCAAAAGCTTTACAGATCTTCCTTTCTATAACTTGTTATCCATCAACTTTTAATCCAAAAGTGGCAAGGTTGGTCTCCATTAGGTTTGATTCTTATAGTTCTTATAAAAATATGACTTTATGCTAGTTCAATCGAAAAGGAAGAGAAAGTGGAACCCTTATTTGGTTAATTTTGAAACGAAGAGACTTTGTTCGACGAAAAGGAAAAGTGAAAGTCTCGAGGTGAATTTTAGGCGATTATTATATATTTTGGCGATTATTTATATATTTTGGTGAAAATTTATTTAAAAGGGAATGGCTTTTCGGCGATTTTTAAGCAAGTATTTAGGCGGAATTTATGACTTGAATTTCGGCGATTTTTCGTTTGACCGGCGAAATTTACGTTGACCGGCGAAATATTTGGGACATGTGACGATTATTCATTGGTTTAGCTATTTTCGCTGAACTCGCTGAAATTTTGGTCTATTTAGGCGAAATGAAGGTTTATTTTTGAAAAAAAAAATCTGACAAAGTATATTTAGTAAAAAAGGAGGCTTTAACCGTCTATATGGGTAATATTCTCTGTAATTTATCAAAAATAGGAAAGTGTCAACTGCTAAGTGATTACCTTATGAATCTTCTACCAAAAGATCTCAATATGCCTATACATTTAGTTGGTGAAATTTGAATAGCAAATAACATATTATTGTTGGATTTCAAAATTTATCACGAATTCATGCTTATTTGCATTATTGACATTTGATCTGCTCGTGTGACCGTTTATTTGTCACTTTAACATACTCAAATTCTCGCGGACCCATCTTAGTCCGAGGTCTAGATTCGCAATTGATTATAAGATGGATTAAAAATGAAATACGAGCCAAAAGTTCATCCAATTCCCCTTAGGCCTGAGTTCTTGGAACCCTTACCAACCAAGTACCAATTCCATACATGTTCATTTTTCTATTAATCTTTTCTTCTTCTTCTTTTATTACTTTCATTACCAAGCTATTAAATGCAGTATAAACTATAAAGTGATACGGAGCATATTTATGGACACTACTTAATTACTATGTATATCGTAAATAACACTATGTTAGACTATTTTATAAAAGATCAAACGTTGTTAGTCTCGAATGAAAACCTACCAGCAAATTATTAGTACTAGATCATAACCCGCGGTTTCGCGGGATAACACATGATTTTATTACTAAAGTTATATTATATTTTGTTTTAAATATAAATGTATATCTATCGATATGTGTTTTTTAAATCGATTATGTATAATGAAGTTAGAGTAATCGAAACATGTATTTTTAGTTAATAATGTTACACTACTTATTGTACATGTCCAGTAAATTAATCAATAGGTATTACGTATTTTCTCTATTATTTGAAAAAGGTTAGAAACTTACTCTAAAATAATTGTTGGTTTAAATTGTCTAATAATAAAGGATTTTTTGTTAATAATTGACGCTCAAATATAGGGTAAAATTAGAAATGATACAAATGGTGGTGAAAGATAATGTTAATATGATGAGATTATGATACTTAATGTATGATTTACTCTAATTGGATTAAATACTATGCATTTTCTCACAACTTCATGGGAATGTAGAAGTCAACTTTCACTATATGGCACGCTGAAATCAAGCGCTTCTTGATTGCTATCCTTTAACGCTTTTTAGAGAAGTTGTCTTTATATAAGATAGCTTGCCAAAACACACATATGCAAACAGAGAAATGGTGCATTGTTATTATTGTTCTGGAGGGGGTAAATTCAACCGACTTTAATGAAAATGGTGATTTCATTAAAGTATACTTATGATTGTTACATCGCACTAGGCCTTATTATGAGACTCTAATTTAATGGTGTAAATAGAAGCAAGAGTGACACCCAATCTGAAAACATATTTAAGAAGTGTAAAAAAGAATAACTATCAAGATTAATGTTTTTTTACAAAGTTTTCATGTAAATGTATTATCTAGGGCTAATGATATTTCCAACATGAAAATTGATAAATCCACCACAATAGTGCATCAACTGCATGTACAGTTCAACCACTTCATGTATTTTTGTGGTGGATTTATCAATTTCCATGGTGGAAATATCATCACCCATTATCTATGAACAATCGAATTCAGTTTAATCACCTTTAATTCATGATAAAACATCCTTTAATATACTTTTGTAAAATTACCTCAAGATGGGTAATCTCAAAAAGCTTACTTAAGAATAATCGGTAATCTCAAAAAGTTAAAATTACCTCAAGATTAAGATTTGATAAGCGTCCATGGGTAATGCAAATTGGATTCTCTAATTATATCACCAAGCAACTAACCCTAAGATGGACACAAACATACTTGTATATATCTCGTCAAAAGGTTATAAGCCCTTACGTAATGTGATGGCTAAATAACATAAGTATATAACTACATATCAGATTTTTTGCAACAAAAACTAAAATCAAGAAACTTCTCATTGAGTCATTTCGTTGAACACTTGTTGAGCGCCTCATGAAACACCATAAGATACACCAGTAGAATGAGATATCATACATCATCTAAATCCATTACAATTCATACAAACCTGAAAGAAATAAAACACCTGACAGATAATTAAAATTTCATAAACCTGTCTTAAATGAAAACTGATAACATAAACCCTAAATAATTATCGCGCCAATAATTATGATCTAGGGCAAAACTTGTGGATGAAATTAGCCCCATACCTGATCAATTATTAATTTTGGGCAGATAGATGAACGTGTAGATTGGCGGTGGTTTAGTTTTCTGTAGATTTGATTCTTCCTGTACAAGATATACGCATCAAACATCAACGCAATATGTAACCTGCTATGCAAAGGATATTGAATCAAAAGTAATCTTTGATTCTCACCATGAATGTTCAATATCCACCGATTTTAGATATGAAAGTTTGATTTTGAGATTCAAAATACACAGCAACATATGATGACGCCATGTTTTGATACTGGAAATGCCGTTTTTTTGTGATTAAGTAGGGGTAATATGGTACTTTACTAATATGGTTAGAGAATTATTTGATAATCATAATTAGGGGTAGGTTTAAACATAAAAGCTAACTTAAGATTGATTAGTGTAATCAAACCCTCTTTTAATAACAAAGAGGGAAGAGGGATTGGTGGAGCTAATGGATAAGAAGATTATAATAAGTATATACGAAGTATTTTATAAAGATGGTTGATAGCAAATAGTTATACCTGGTCTTTCCGTTCCGGTCAAAGTGTTCATTTTCATTATTTATATAGTTTTAGTAATCTCCACTAACTGCACTTTTCACCAATCAAATAACATATCTGCCGATTAAAGTTTTTTTAATTTGTTGTTTACATAAAAGTAAATACTTATTTGGAATACTTCGTAATAGTAACCAAGACACTTGAAATGAATTAGAGGTAGTATTATTTAGAAGAAAATCATTTTCAAATTGCGAGAATAAAGGTAGAGACATGGTTAGCAAAACAAGCAACGGAACATCATATATAATATATTTAAAACATAAACTATCATTTCTTAACATTTTTAGGATTTGTTGTTCATAATATAATCTCTAATCAAGCACTTTTACATTGAAAATACGCATTAATTTTTCATGCTCTATTTTACCTAGTCTTTACAAATACGCATATAAAATAGTTGTGCTGACAGCGTATTTGAAAATGTGTTTTCCAGCTCACATATCTAAATTTCAGTGAGATAGGGTGCGGATAGGTGGAATGGGATGGGTATCATGCTTAGTTGTCAGTTACAGGCAAGGACGATGGAATGAGTTTACAGACTCTGAAGTTGGGGCTCGTTTTCATAAGAGCAAAGGGAGTGGTCAAGATTCTCCATCAACGTTTAGCAACTTAAACGCCGGGGCCGGCATTCACTGCTTTCGGACGTTGTTCAACTCCGACGTTCAAGCACAACGTCGGGTTTTGCACGGTGACGCAACGAGCGTTCAAGTTTTTTTTGTTTTTTTTCTTTTCCTTTTTTTTTTCTGATTGGTTTTAAAATATTTTTATGGATCCGTTTGAACTTCAAGTTGAATACTGAACCACTTCCTTCAAATTCGTATATGTGTTAAATTTCAATATTCAAAAGAACATCGAACTGAACATTGAGCACAACGTCAACCACTCCATGTGCTCTAAGAGTGAAAGCAGAATCAAAATCAAAACTCTTGAACATGGGATCTTGCCTAAATCAATTTCCATTGAGTTGGGTATATGGTTACTAGACGCCAACCACACAAAAAAGAAAATAAAAACAAAAAGCAAAAATATTATCTTCTTTCTTCTTCTTCAACCAACTATAATGAAACTTAAATCACCATAACCAACACACACTCCAAATGGACCTTCTTAAATCCCCATTCCCAATCTTCACACCAAGCATACCCAAACCCACCAACCATACTTTCCTAACAAAGGTATCGATAAAACCTCCACCACCAGACTTCAACTTCAAGTCCCAAATCCTAACCGGGTCTCGAGCCATGATCTCTGAGTTGCATCCAGAACTACTAGACTTGGCAGATGAAGGAACCTTAGTTGTTATTAAAAAGAGTCAGTTTGGTCCAGTTCCTGCATGGAGAGCTGACTTTATTGAGCCTGAAGTTATTTGGTTAGTTGGTACAAATCATGTGTCTGAAAAATCAGCTGTTGATGTTGAAAGAGTTGTGCAAGTTGTCAAACCTGATAATGTTGTTGTTGAGTTGTGTAGAAGCAGGTATATGTGTAGTTAGTTTCAATTTTCTATTTATTATTTTTTTATTTTTTATTTTTTTGTATAAGATAACTCTGTTAAGTTACTGTTAATATATTGCTCCAAAGTGTTACTTATAAAGTATAGTAAGTTATTTTGTCAGTAGACTTGTTTTTAAGTTATGTAGAAAACACAATGTTAGAGTTTACCCGAAAAACAAAAGATGATAATAGTAATAATGATCAAAGTAATTAATGATTAGTATAAAAAATCTATATATATGTTCCTTGTAAAATATGACTTCTTTTAATGCAAGTTTAAAGGTGTTGCATTAAAATATGACTTCTTTTAATGTAAAATATGACTTCTTTTAATCTAAGTTCAATCATTTGTATTGCATTATCATGTTACAAGATTTTCTTCAATCTATGGCTTAACTAGACTTGTTGCAGAGATCATTTACAGAGCAGGAATCATGTATACATCGAGTGAAACTGAGGCCGAACCACGGCTGAAATCAAACCCGTTTTCCTTATCTGGTTCAGGTTTCTTTGGAGCTGTTGGACGCAGCATTAATTTAGGTAACCATGCTGGTATATCCCATTTGTTTGTAAGTTATGTTTCTTGGCTACTAAGTGAAATCACTAGTGTTGTTTGACTTGGCAGGTGGTCAAACAGCCCTAGCATTACGGCTATTATTGGCGACATTTTCTTCCAAGATTTCTTCAAACATTAATCGCCCATTTGGAGACGAGGTACGATTTAGATACAACGTTAACAGATGGAATAGGCAGCAATACCCATTTACTTATGCGTGCGTTGATATGGGTCATATTTAATCTTACATAGGCAGAGCAAATTAAACAGGTTAAAATCCCAAGAGGTTATTTTTAGACCATATAATATCCTAAATCACCTTGTTTACAAAAGTTAGTTATAACAATACTATAGTTTCGCTAGTACGTTTAGTGCATTCATTTTGAAATGAAGTCTCTAAAAAGGACAAAATTAGTTGCAGTTCAACCCAAACTGACCCGTTTGACACATTATCCAACCCTGACCCACCCATTTTGCCCACCTCCAGTCTACGGGTATCTTGAAATTTAATGCTGTTTGATAAATTTGTGCTAGTTTCGTGCTGCACGAAAAGCTTCTGAGGAAATTAGTGCTCAGGTGGTGCTTGGGGATCGGCCTATAGAAATAACGGTATGCAACTCTATGTGTTTAATAATCTACTATTATCTAGCAAGAGTTATATTTGGCTGCTGTTGTTCACGCTGCTTGTTCCTTATTTTAGCTTCAAAGGGCGTGGAACTCACTAAAATGGAGTGAAAAACTAAGTCTTATTACCTTGGTTGTCCGTGGAATAACAACATCTTCAGATCAGTCCAAGATAGACTTTAAGGTGCAGTGTCTTACTTATAAATGTGCTTACTTAGTCTATCTTTTATGCCCAACAGCCTTGAATAATAAAGCTAAAAAGATAACGGGTCACACAATTTCTACTTATAGAGTTATAAAAAGGGCAAATTATTCTGTAACTATGTTTAACTCGCTAATACTTTATATAAAAAACAGACCAAAGGTGTTTTGGCTCGAGCAGTCAGAGCCAAACTAAATAGTGCTGCATTTGACGTATTACCAAACCAGCCCGCGCTGCCCATTTTGTCACCTCTGACATTCACAATAACACAAGTAGAAGTTAAAAACCAAAAATTCAAAGTAGGTGGTTCACCAAAATTTTCAAAGTTAACATGTTTTGCCGGGATTTTAGTATGTGCTCGTGAATTTAGATTGTACTTCTTAAAGAAGAAAAGCAGACATCTTTCATAAGAACAAATTGATTTGAAAAAATAAAAAATGACACCGGGAATTTGTATAATCCAAGAATAGGTTCTATATTAAACAATGACAGCTATTAACATTTAACATTATCCTTATAATGCTATATTGTAGGAATCAACCACAGACACTGACTTTCAGCTGTATGAGCAATTGAGTTTTTCATATCCATCATTGTTACAACCTTTAATCCACGAGCGTGACACTGTAAGTTTCTTGTCTTTCTTCTTCATTTTGAGGTCCATATCGATATATTTAGGAGTAGCAACTTCGACCCATGTACTTATGAATAGATCAACTTTGGATATGTTTTGTCATCAACAGATTACACAAAGAAGGTTATTAAAAAAATGCATAAAAGAAAACGGGTCAAATGGGTTGGATGGGTCTAAAGTTTCCTTATGTTCATTTATTAATGCATAAAACCTTCTACAGTTCAAATCATAATTCAAAAATATATTCCGTAATCATATTTGACATACTACTCTGTTATAAATAATCAAAACGTTAAACAACCCAACCCTTTTCATCCCTTACAAAAATATTTGTTTTAACCTTAACCTTTTTTCTTCTGTTACCCGACCCGACCATTTGCTACTTCTACGAAATAGAAATTCAATATCTTTAAATCTTGACTAAGTTTTGCAATCAATCGTCCAATTATTCAGTACATTGCTTGGTCATTAAAGCGAAGCAAAGCTGTAAGAAACAGTAAGAGAGTGGTAGGCGTTATAGGACGGGGACATTTGAATGGTGTGATTTACGCACTCATCTCAGATCTTGGAGACTTGCGGTTTCGTGATCTTGTAGGTGAGAGGCCTTCAACAGAGGGATCTTGGGTCGACACCATTGTCAAAAACCTGGTTAGAGATACAATAATTGGTGTTGTGATATGGGCTTTGTATGAACAGATAATGAATTGATACATACATTTTGGTTCACGTAAGGATCACGAGAATCAACTACAGACTACGTTTTGTGGAATAAAAGTTGTTTTTTACATAACTTTATGATGGATAGTTTGATATTTTTCTTGAAGTACAAAAATGGAATGTTGTTGAGATCTCTATAGTGCCAACATAATGGAAGGAGAAAAGTATATTCTTGTTTGTCTCAAGAATATGGTACTCTCAGTACATAACTGTTCTTTGCTATTTTAGGGGGGTTAGTATCTCCATATGCAACTAATTTGTACTTGATATCTATTGTGTGTACCCAACTTATTATTGTTATTTTTAATGCATCAAATTTTCAAAAAAGGTGTTTTCAATATAATGTGTGTACCCAAAACTTTGTGATTTGTTACTGATCACAATATAAGACCTTGAATTCAATTTTACAAACTCGGTTAATTTACTTAAAAAAACTATTTAAAATCTATATCAATATGAGGGCAAAAGATGTTGAAAACAAGCAACCCGAACAACTCATGCGGCTTCACTTGAAAACAGGGGCATGAGGGGTAAATTCTACTCTTCGGCTGGCTCACGAGAGAGACTTTTCGATTCGCCTCAAGCGAGATATGATTATGTATTATGTCAAGTCCACCTATGATGTATCAACTATCACTTTTCAAGTTAGAGCATCCACAATGCTCCACTGTGGCAAAGTTTAATAAGATATTTGAGTGATGACATCAACACTCAATAGCATTATAAGTTTGCCAAGTGTTGCAACGTTTTAAGATGGGTAGGTGTTTGTCTAAACTCATCTTAACACCATAAATTGGGTCTCACCTCCCAGCCCCTCACAACATGTGGTCCTCGACTCCTTTATTCTCTCTCCCTTTTTGTACTATTCGGTATTTTTTCTTTTTAATATTTTTGGTTTAATTGTGAGTGTGTAAATTATGTATATGTGAAGCAACAAAATATTTTTAATATATATTTTAATATTTTAGTTTTAGTTTTAATAAACATCCGTGAAGCAACAAAATTCCAACATAACTATTTTCAACTTCAAAGAGTTCTTATATCAACATTTTACATGTTCCACATATTATTACTGAGCACTAGTTCGTATTATTTATATCTATCTATAATACACACACACATATTACATTACATATATATATATATATATATTCAAAATCATCAGTTGATGGATCACAAAATATCATATCATACTTATATTACTAGAATACTAGTCAAAGATGTTTTGACTAAATTTAACAGAGGGTTATAATCTAGGCTAACTAACTAATTAACTAAAAGGGCCAGTAATGTGAAATTTATTTATGAAATAACAATCACTATATATGCTATCAACCGAAGCTATTATGTCGTTTTATTCGATATACAATGTTGTTTTCTACTGTTCATTATGGGTAGAATAGACTTTTTAGAAACGAAAATTTTATAAATAGTTTATCAATTCGAGTTAAATGTAATCGTAGCCTAGAATAAACTTTGACTTTTTTTTTTCCATCTACCTATGTTACATTTCTTTTGTGTTTTTTTCCAACTACTCCATAACATTTTTGATTATTGAATTCATACAATTATGACAATTGCACACTTTTATACTATTAAATCACAAATTTTATAATTTCAATGTTTGAGTATATATTTTTTTTAAATTCATTTCTTTTTAAGCCATATAATTAACTAAAAACAATTAACACACAAACTATAAAGATATACAGTGAAAAATTTGAAATATTATAAATTATAGGAAAAAAAAAACTTTTTTGTTACAACTTTTATAAGAATAGCAAGAACATACACACCTCTAATCACATATAATTTAGGAAACTTTAGTTCAAATGGATTTGAACATAGCACTTTTTGTTTGTTGTATTGCCTCACATTGTAGGAACATAGGTTTTTCCATAAATATTGTTGTTGTATTATTTTTTTTTGTCTACTTTGTTATAACTTGGCAAACAATCTTAGAGGTTAGTTTGTGCGACATATATGACTAATAATTGAAAAATGAACTTTTCAATTAATACATTTACATTAATCATTATTGTTGTGAATACATGTAGTATAAGTTTACGACTAACTTGTACTCGTATAAATTTAACAATTTAGGACCGCAGCGAAAGGCGGCAACATAAATTATTGTTTTACATAAATACACAAAGTTAAGGGGGCGTAAATGTAAATTTCCTACTACAAATAGAAAGTTGAGCTACCTGGCCGTCCATATATATAGCAAGATATTTTTATCCGCATCAACTGTCTCGTTTCTTCTCTGCAAATTAGGGTTTTTCCGTTCCCCCTTTTCAAGGTACTACTGTTATCCATAATCCATCAACTGTCAAATTAATCTGCAATTATAATTGTACATAACGTGTTATTAGCTTTTAGCGCCCTTAATTTTGTATATATCTATGTATGCTTGTATGTATATATCGTAGGATCTCATTTACTCTCAACATCAATTTAGTGCTTATGGATGAATATCTACGTTTGTTTATGTGTTCAAATTAATATTATCTTTTTCATAATCAGCTAGATCTAGACATTAGGTTGCTCAAATATTTCCTATTTTCTTAGTTTTATGTTCCGTTGACCTTTGTTTTTTGTTTTTAATAATTTAAGTAGGAATTATTGTAATTAGAAAGTTGGTGATTGAAGCAGATCTACTATGCAGAAATAAATAATCTGTTTTTATTTTGTTCCTTTTTTGTTTTTTTTTGTTTTTTAAAGGTCTGGCTGATTCTGTAGCTAGGACAGAGAAATTAATCGTGGTTATGATGGAAATTATTTAATTTTTAGCCAGTGGCTTGCTTTTAGTTTAGTTTTATTCTGTATGTGATTAACAGGCGTTAGTCATCTTGGTCTTCAATCATTGTAATATGTTTATGCATAAGTTATATTGTGTTTTCGATTGAATCATTTTGTTTGGTTTTTTAATATCTGTTACATACATGCTTACTGATGTGTCTGTCTTTCTTTTTGAAGATAAAATGAGGCCCATTTTCTGTGGGAACTTCGAGTTTGATGCACGACAGGGTGAGCTGGAGAGACTGTTTAGAAAATATGGAAAAGTTGAGAGAGTGGATATGAAGTCTGGTAATTTGGCTTGTTGTAGTTACTTGCATTTATCTTGTCTTATATTGCTATTTTATATTTATATTATATGCATGTTTAAAGAAAAGTCTGAAACAATATTCATTTTGACATACATACTGCGTTAGTTACTTAGGAATTCGTGAGGTTTTATAGAAGAGTACAATACTTTTCTAAAAGGGCACTGTCTGTACACATCTACTTTTCACTATATAAAGCATGTGAATTATCTTGTTGAGGTATTTGTTCTTCATCTATTGCGGAGGTTGAGCTGGTATTAGATGACAATTCAGATGGTAGTTGTATTAGCTTGGTGATTGACTGTTTTGGTTTAGGAGTAGTGTGGGACAAATCTATAAAGTTTTGTGAGATTTTACTTCTGCTATATATTAGATACTTGCTATAGTTATTCTGCTATATATTAGATACGTGTTAAATTTTTTATTATCTAACTTCAATTGTAAAAGCACATATTCGTAAACCACATAATGGTAAGCAAGTAATGCAAATGTGATCAATACCATGACATGATCGGGCCACAAGATGCACTAAGTGAGAGGTCACTATGTTCTGGAGTTCCCCACATTGTAAAGGTGGTGACCTGGATGATGTAGACGTCAAACTTCTTCTGAATTATGCGACTCAGCTAGCTGCGGTGCCTTGCCTTCTTTTATGGGGGTGTTTGGATATGTTTAAGAAAAGAAGAGTATGATTATTGAAGTGTAAAACCCCCATACTCAAATAATTCTTTGGCGCAGGATTACCTTGGATTGGATGATCATTCGCGTTCCATTTCCAGACCATGATGGGCTTCCTCCTCTTCTTTCTGAGAAGAGCCATTCCGATTCCGATCCACTTCGGCATCACCACCACCATCACACATTCACTTCAGACATTGTTGCCTTTCATTTCACGTGGCTTTTGCCCAGTCCAGTCCTCATTTCAGACACGTTACCAGATAGAGGCAACAGAATAGATGTTGAAGGCACCTTTTTTAGTTATTCTGCCATGAGACATCAATCCATTCCATCCTTGGATTCTAGTTCCATGACATGACATCCCTTAGTTCATTGCACAAGGTCTGTTACTGATTTACCTAGCTTTAACAGATTGGTCTTTTAATAGGGTGAAACTATAAATAGTTTATCCAAATGTCCGGTGGAAATTCGGCCAACTCGGAGGATAATATGTTTTTTCATGTTGGATCTAGAGGTCTTCGTTTATTCGTACACAAATTTGCATTTGTATTTGACTTCACGTTTGGTTATATACAGGGTTTGCTTTTGTTTATATGGAAGATGAAAGGGATGCTGAAGATGCGATTCGTGCACTTGACCGCTATGAATTTGGTAGGAAGGGACGCCGACTTCGTGTTGAGTGGACGAAGGTATAGCATAGATCGATAGATCCAACATTCCATATTCCATCCTTATCTATCATTTACAGTGTTTTATTTAAATTCTAATCATTTTATGGTTGGTATCTGGCAGCAAGAACGCAATGTTAGACAGCCTGTAAGCTCTAAAAGGTCATCATCCAATTCGAGGCCGTCGAAGACCCTGTTTGTCATCAATTTTGATCCATATAATACTAGGACTAGGGACTTAGAGAGGCACTTTGATTCTTATGGTAAGATTTTGAACATAAGGATCAGAAGGAATTTTGCATTCATACAGTTTGAGTTACAGGAGGATGCCACCAAAGCTCTGGAATCTACAAATATGAGGTATTCTAGTTTTCTTATCTCTTGGTGCTTAACAAAGGGTGGTAATTGGGGAGGTCTAGAAGGTTGGATAAAACAGGCTAAGGTCAAAATGCATTTTATGTGCTTGTCAAAACGGATAGGGTCGGTTTGACATGTAACATTCTCTAGCCAAAGAAATAAATATATTGAAATTATCAATGTCACTAGTTGAAATGCTTAATATTTCCTTTCGTTTTAATGGGAAGGAACTTAAAATAGCTGATTATAGTTAAACAGGCCAAAATCGCCATACCTAAAAACAGTGCTGTAGAAATCCCGACCAATCCCTGATTTGTCACCGACTAGTCTGGATTTAGGGCTACTCCGACCCGACTAGCCTTAATCCGACTTAAAATCCAGTCGACGGTGGTCAACGGGTCAAAGTCGGGATTATTCGATCAAAGTCCGGACTATTTGGTAAAAAAATGGTCAAAGTCAAACTTGGTCAACATTCTAAACTTGAAGTATTTGAACCATTGAAATCTGAAAGATTATGTTTATGTTTCTAGACAATCATGTTTATATTAATGTTTCTAGACAATTATATATATGTTTATTGTTTTTATTCTATGATTACACATCTAATTTTGAAATTTATTATTTAAATGTAAAAGAAGTCCAATCCGATTATTCCCCGATTAGTCCCCGTCTCGCCTGCTTAGTCCCCGCAATGTCTTGTCTAATTAGTCCTCGAATAGCGATTATTACAACCTTGCCTAAAAACATATTGATGATTTATATTCTTTCGGTGCAGCAAACTGAATGATCGGGTCATTTCTGTTGAATATGCTATTAAAGATGATGATGATAGAAAGAACGGGAGCAGCCCTGGTGGAGGCCGTGACAGGTCACCACGTAGGAGAAGTGATGATAGGGGAAGGTCACCAAGTCCGTATAGGAGGGATAGGGGAAGTCCTGATTATGGCCGTGGCCGGGACCGGGGCAGCCCTGATTATGGTCGTGGACGAGGACGCAGCCCCAGCCCACATAGGAGGGACCGTGGGAGTCCTGATTATGGTCGTGGTGCTAGCCCTGGCCTCAACGGGAAGCAGAAAAATGCGAGTCCAAATGGAAAGGCCCGGAATTCTGATTATCGGCGAGATGCCAGCCCGAGTCCTCGTAGAGAGAGGGAAAGGAGTCCTCGCCGTGGTCGTGGATCCATTTCAAAGGAGAGGGTTAGCCCTGAATATGAACAAGGTGCAATCATTAGCCCTAGAAGTGAAGGTCGGATTAGTCCTGATGACTCTCCTCGTGAAGCAAGCCCTGAAGCAAAAGCAGATCTGCACGGCAGTCCTGGCTATAGTGGAGCTGAAAGCCCACCTGGGCGGTACCGCAGGTATGTATTCTTATTAGTCTGGATTTTGATTCCTTGAGTTGATTAGAGGCAACACTTGGTTATAATAAAACACCAATGCTATATCTGATGAAATGCGACTGGAGGCGGTTAGGTGGGCTGGTCAGGATGAGTTAGATAACGGGTCCATATGGGTTCGGGTTAAAAAATATTTCATGCTTTGTAGAGGTTTAGAAGGGTGGTTTATAGAATGAGTTGAAATGGGTCGTCCAGCTAGAACTTTCTGCTATTTTTTTAAAATGTTTTATATGATTACATAAATAATATTTTTAAAAGGGATAATAATGGTTTAATTCTCAAAGTTTCACATTTTTTTCATTTTAACCACTCAAGTTTTTTTCTAATGATTTAATTCCCGAAGTTTCTAAATTTTGATGGTTTAAGCCTAAATTTTGATGGTCAAATCCCTAAAGTTTATCTATGATAATGATTTTGCCCTTTTAAATATTTTCATTTTAATCATCTAACTTTCAAAAATATAATGGTTTAACCTTTTGAAGGGTTAAACCAATAAGTCAATGCAGATTTGAAGGATCAAATCATGAGAAAAAAACTTGAATGGTTAAAACGAAAAAAAGTGAAACTTTGAAGTTTAAACCATTATCAACCCTTATTAAAATTAATAAATGTAATTTTTTTTATAAAATGATTTGGGAGGTTGTATTTATTGAGAATGGACTTTTGGCATCTGTCAACCTGTTTTGATCTGTTGCCTGTTCTTCTATAATAATGAAATCAGAACAATAAACCCGTTTGAGGTAAATTACATCCCAATAGGCATGTAATGTTAGTGTTTCTTATTGCTAATACTTGTACAACTAATGATGTTATCTGTGTGGTTATACAGTAGGTCACCTGCAGCAAGGGAGAGATCTCGTTCCTGATTGGCCACCAACTGAAACCAAATGATGTATGTGGGTAAGTGTGGTTATGATACAGTTTACGATTGTTTTGGACTTCCGATTGTCTCAAACCTTTGGGTGTGTATTGTAGTGTAAGTCGTTGTAGGCTTTAAGTTTGAAATACTTGTGAAATGAAGAATGTAATGGGAAGCTGCTGACTCTTAATTTAGAATTTCTTTTTGACTTGTGCTCTTTTGTGCTTTCTTCTTAGTTCTTACTTTTGAAATCATTTGCTACTATTACAACATTCACTCTTTTGTCAATTACTGGTTTAGTATGAAATACAAAACCAAAGATAGCAAGTGCCTTGTTTGTAGTCCTTTTGCGGCAACTTAATACCAAAATCACAATTCGCACAAAATTTCAATGGAAATGCCAAGCAACGTTTTATATGATGTTAACAAAGTCGATGTTTGTAAATGATAATTGATAAGGGTAGATCAAGTAATAGGTGAACCAACGCTCAATGTGGAAGATGCAAGATGAAGAAATGAAGCAATTGAAGTTTAAATACTGTATGTGCAATAACGACTACAGTTAATTCGTGAATATGCTCTTGTATGTCTAAACAAGGCAAACAAGCGTCACTAGGAGGAATGAGTACATGGTGACCTATAAGGAAACGAGGAATAAAAACTGAGGTGACTGCAAATCTCGTTGAATAATGTGTCTTAAGTTTTGTTACCTAAAGCAAAGAACACGATTGTTAAAAACAAGAATATTAATTTCTTGTACATGTACATGGTCAATAAGAGTGTTTCTTTTGTATGTACCTGATATAATGAAAATGAGATGTACTGATATTGGATGATAACAACATGTGCCATTCACTGTATTATTCTCATCATTTTATCTTTAGTTTTGCCGAGTGTTATGAAAAACAAAAATGATACTCGGCGACCTAAAACCCGAAGAAAAAGTAGTAAAAAAATGGAAGTGTAAACAATTTGACACTCGTTCACAATCTCATTCTCTACCCATATTCGGAGTGAAGATCAAGACAAATCAGTTTACATAGGACCCAAAAGCCAAAATGGGATATGTAATGTTTGTAGAAGACAAAGCAAAACAGTAAACCAAGAAAGTTGGCTTTGGTGAAATGACCAATTTCATGATCCAATGATCATTGATAGGACTTGGGATAAAACATTAATCTAGGACAACTTGAGAGTTTGTCTTTCAAGATATCCTCCTTTTGACTTGAACTCATCGTACGAGACACACCTCAGAGACCGTTTCTATCGATAAAAGCCATAGGCGTTGATTTGGTCTTCCTTAACTTTATCACACGAGACATTCTTCAGACAGTTTGCCTCGATACACACCATCAAACTTGATTTGGTTCCTTGCTTTCGAGGTTAATTTTGCATGAAACATATTATATAGCCCATTTGCATTGACAAATCTAGACAATATATATGGCCTGGTTGTTGGTTTTGAGGTTGATGAACACTACGAATGTAGTTAAGACATGACCTAGATTGATCATATAGGGGATATGCCATTAACAACTTTAAGCTTGTTTTTCTTTGTTGGGATTAACCTACAAAGATTGATCCTATTTAGAACCGATTTTAACTAGGATCTTTAAGATTTATATTTCAGCTTAACATATGTTTTCATGACTGTATTTTATTCTAATTTTTGTGGTAGAAATTATATATCTTCCTTTACTATTGAAGTCATACAACACACACGCAAGATACATGATATCAATCAATAGTTACAACACAAAGTTCGTGTCTTTTGAAGCGTATATTGTACATAAACTCGATCCACCAAACGACATGTATTTGACATACCCTTTCGGTGAAGGTCGATTTAGATTTATGTATAACTACACATTATATTAGTATACAGAGAGTCAAATAGCTTTAAGAGCTTATGATCAAAAATATGTTTACTTTCACCATCAAAGACTACAGAAATCTTAGGCTCTAACCATTAAAAACTACACACAATTTGCCCTTTCGTATTTTACAAATCCTTAATCTAACGTCTTTTGCGATGTATGCGAGCCAAAACTTTATTTAATTTAGAAATAATGTTATTTATATGATTGTAACAATATATATAATTTTCATAAAAATTACATAATTGATAATGACTTTAATGACTTTAATTATTAATTACATGCTGTACTTATACTAGTATACGTTGACAATTTACTATCTTATGCTTAGTGAACTCGTTAATATACTAGTACGTTGACAATATAACAATTGTTTGTACGTTGACAATTTAGCATTTAATTTGTCGTGAATTGAATGAATATGTAAACACACGTACGTATATACGATTTTATTATAATCTAACCTAAAAATATTCTCTTAATTAACTTTAGCCGTCCATGCACGTATTTTTGTTATTTAAGGGAGTGTTCGGTATTATTTAATTAACGATTAGAGTAAATTCTATAGATGGTCAATTCGGTTTACATCAATTTTTGAAATTCATCGCTGAACTTGTTTTTTTTACATTTCTGGTTCAATAAGTTTACTTTTTGCTTGATAATGATCCCTTCTTATCTAAAATGACTAAAGTACCCCTTTATAAAAAATGTTTACAATTAGTCATTTAGATGTTAAGAAAAAATAATATTTGTTTCTTGTTAGTATGTCCCTACATTCATATTCTCTAGGAATCTTCCTCCATCTTCCACATCATCGACCACCTTTGATCTCTTCAGCCTTCGTATACTTCAATCTCGTTCATCATGTTTCGATTTATAGGTATCTAGGGTATTGTCTAACCGTGATCAACCATGAACTGAAACCCTAATCAACTGAAGTAGATTCTGACCTTTATTTGGTTGTGGATGGTTGCGGCCTAAATCAGATCTTGGGTTAGTTGTACGGCTGCCGCTTGCCTAAGTCCACAGCAACCGATCGCCGCTCACTCTAATTAGGCTTTCGGTTAAGCAACGGTTAGTGCTTGACGGAGAAGACGGCAAAGAGCGGCCGGAAAAGTTGAGTTTGGTTTTCTATTTCAGTTTGTGTTATGATCCCACATTGGTCAAGTATGAGATTGTTTGGTGGCTTATAAGTCTAGGTGTTCCCTCCTCCTTCAAGCTAGCTTTTGGGAGTGAGTTCTACACTTGGGCTTATGACATGATATGGGCCTAGTATGAGATAGGTTCATATCAATTGGTATCAGAGCCTACCCATCTTTAGAGGTCCAACACCTCGGAGTGGTGGCTTGGACCCGAAAAGAGGGTGCCAACCGTGACCAACATAGCCGTGACCAACGAGGCCTCAGAGTGGTGGCCTATGGAGTGGTGGCTTGGACCCAAAAAGAGGGGTGCCAACCGTGACCAACATAGTCGTGACCAACGCGGACGTTGGCTCTTTAAGGGTGGGGGTATTGTTATGATCCAACATTGGCCAAGTATGGGATTTGTTGGTGGCTTATAAGTCTAGGTGTTCCCTTCTCCTTCAAGCTATCTTTTGGGACTAAGTTCTTACACTTGGGCGTATGTCATGATATGAGCCTAGTACGGGTTAGGTTCATATCAGTTTGCGATTAGGGTTTAGAGTTATTTTTGTACTCTTTGAATCGATTATGACGTTTCAATGATTCAAAATCCAAATGTGAATGATGGTTTTAATTTCTGTGTTTTTTTTGTTAAGTAGATGAATTATTGATGATATTTGTGAACGATTCACGGTTGCCATGACTGAAGGATTTAGGAAGGGGATGTATTAATTCGTATTCTTTTATATTTATTAATATTTGTAGTTTAATACTACATATTTATTAATTAATACTCTCTTCGTCCCAAATTGAGTGTCCCGAATCAAATTTGAAAGTTTTTATTTTTCAACTTTGACCTTAAATATTTTTGTTTATAATAATAATACGAATGAAAATACATTTAAAACCGAATCTATTCATATATTTTGCATCAAGTATTATATAACACACACAAAAATATTTAAGGTCAAAGTTGAAAAAGAAAGACACAAAAAGTCAAAACGGGACATTTAATTTGGGACGGAGGGAGTATAATATACGGATAAAATAAAGAAGTAAGGGTAATTTAGTCACTTAGGGAATATTTTTGAGCTAAATGTAAACTTATCGGATTGAAAAAGTGAAAAAAAAGTTTATGAACGAGTTCCGTAAATCGATGTAAACCACAAGACCATCTGTGGAATTTACTTTAATGATAATCTACTTAGAGTGATGTTCAAATGAGTACAACAACTTTGAGTAAGAATGGAGGAATCAATCAAAATGCGCCACGTGTTACAAAACCCATTTCACCCCAAGTTTTTAAAAATCAAATATCTCACAAACGGTAAGTCAAAAAATTATAAAATTACACCATAAAAATCAGTATGTTTTTCTCTTCGATTTGCCATCTCATAAGGTATTCTTTTGACGACTTTTATTTTTTTGGGGGTTTTATAAATTGTACAAAATTAGTAACATGTGTGTTAGTAGCTGGTATCACATGTGCTACTAGCCGGTAACACATGTGTTACTCGCCGGTAACACATGTGTTTATTGTTTTCAAAACCCACCGAAAAACAAAAAAAAGTTCCTCGAAAGTATACCTTGTCACATCTCTAATTGAAGAGAATAATACGCAGAACTTTTTGGTACAATTTTTATGATTTTTCAACTTACCGTTTGAAAGATAGTTACGTTCAAAAAACATGAAGAAAATAGTTTTGTGACACGTGACGCATTCTGATTGCTTCCTTCATTCTCACTTAAAATTGATGTACTAATTTGAACCTTACTCTATCCACTTAATAAAAAAAGATAATTAATCTACTCTTTTACATTTGGGGTATAGACATTTTTATTTTTACTTTGGGTAGTGATTTGTACACCACCAAAAATTAGCCATACACCATTTTTATGCATTTTCATGTTGTGTTGTACAACACTGTAAAACAGATTCGATGGTGTATGACTAATTTTTGGTAATGTAAAAATCACCACCCTTTTACTTTCAAAAGGAAAAAAACTAATAAATATTTGAAAAACACACATTAAAGGCTATATGTTACTAATGTAAGGCTAAGGGCATCTTCAACGTATGCACTAAACACTACACCAAATTTGGTGTAATAAAAGAATCTTTCAGGAATATACTTACACCAAATGTGTTTCATGTGACACCCGTCAAATTAGGACTAGTAATTAGTGCCTAATCAGTTATAATACATGTAATTAGTTATGTGTTAGGCTAATTAATGTATCAAATAATATATATATATATATTGTTGAATATATACAATCATGCGATTTGATTAAATCGTACAAGTTTCAAACTGAATGTAATTCGGTTCAATTAATACGGACGTTGGTGAACAATTTTATTAAATAATATGACATTATTTAATAACTCTATTTAATCCAAAATATTATTTAGGTGATATTTCAACTCAAATTCGTATCGTTCAAACAACAATTACGCAATTAAAATAATAAACGCGCGTACAACCGAAATAAAGTTAAAGTTACAATTTATAACCCAATTATTAAGTATTTGATGAAATACTTCATATATAATTTTGAATAAATATCCGTATTTTAAAACATATATTTAAACGCATAAAATAATTATTTAATGTTTAAACGAACGCCGCACGGAGCGCGAATACACGGCTTAAAAAGTGGAGACCCACTCCCCATTTCTATCATCACCATCATCTCTATTCTCTCTCTCTCTTTCTTTTTCTCTCCCCAACCAAACCACCACCACCACTTCATTAAAATCACAAAATTTCACCACCAAACGACCTCGGTTTTCATCGCTCATTTGGAAGAAAAGAACCACCACGCAACGATCTACACTCCTACCTTTCCGGAATCTTGATTCGCCACTTCGTAAGTTTTCAGCAAATTCTCGAAACTCATCGATTTCACTTATTTTTACATGTATATGGTTGGTTTAAGCTTAAAATGTCCAAAAATGGGTTGGGTAAAAGTCTCAGGTCAAACGGAGGCCGGAAAACACCTTTTCGGCCCATTTTCCGGCCAACAGCGCGTTATGTCGCAGAGGTTCCAGGCCACCTGCGACATAAGCCTTTATGTCGCTAAATCAGACCTTATGTCGCATATAGCGACATAAGCCACTATGTCGCACTAATCACGGATGTCGCATATAGCGACACAAATAGTTATGTCGCAGAAATTACGGATGTCGCATATAGCGACACAACGCCCTATGTCGCATTAAATTGCGGATGTCGCCCTTAGCGACACAAGCCCTTATGTCACATATATGATCTGCGACACAACAGATATGTCGCACTTAGCGACACAAAGCCGTATGTCGCACGCTATGTCGCATGAAACAGAACCAAGAAAACACAAATTTTACTAAGTGTCGAGACCTAAAATTTTATCACTCGATTTCACCCAAATTCAAGTCCAGGTGCGTTTTTCACCAAAGCAATATAGTCGAGACCCCAGCCAGAGGCTCTGCCCCTTGGACCCCGCCAGGGGCTGCCGCCCCTTGGACCCCGCTACCAGGGGCACTGCCCCCGGACCCCCGTCATTAACGGGCTTCGCCCTTACCCTAGGGTCACGAGTAACAGTGTTACATCTAAACCTTCACACAAAGTGCTAAACTTGTATAACATCAAACACAAATGCGACATGACTTCTAAAACACATTGGAACTTACTTTTAAGTATAACACTTCAAAATCATGAAAGTAATAATGAGATTATGTATACAACCAATTCACCGACGACCGTACACTTTTCAAAACACAAAGTCAAACAACCAAATCGTAGTAATTTGGATAATTCAATCAACCAAATCGTAGTAATTTGGACATTCTAAGTTGGACGAACAACTACAAGGGCAGTCTTTCGAGATGCTTACTCATGTTATAACGATCGCGTGTCTTGGACACCCTCAGGTTACAAGTCTTCGGACATCAGTTCACCGCTAATCAATTCAAGTTTATTAAGTTAAACACTCAAGGCTCAGGTGAGTCTCATAGCCCCTATTTTACTGTTTTTCATTAAGGGGTGTGATATTATTGCTTGTTTTGTTTTACAAGTAGAACGCAAGTACAATTCAATCAAATACTACATGAGTTGTTTTCAACTAATCACTAAAGCCCTCCATAGCATAGTCTGGTAATACATCTGTAGCGTGAATGTTAGTATATGATATCATATAGGATTGACAATCCTCGTCCGGGTTAGCACGCACTAACTGGTCAAACGGACGTATTAGCATTTGGGAAGACGAGTGTAGATTAGGCACTCGTAAGAGGCAACTCAGTTAGGTTTCCTTAATTGGACCTGACGCTCAAGTTAAGCTCAGACTATGTGCTCATGGCTGTATAACTTTTATTTTGCTTAAATTCATTTTAAATTCAATTAAATCTTGCGGTCCATACAAATATGTGTTGACATACAAACCTGTGAGCTCACCAGCGTTTCGCTGACCAATTTTAGCATGTATCACAGGTGACCAGCAGTAGGTTGGACTGCTCAATCAAGATTCATTAGCTCGAGTCAGCATGCAAACAATCAGAGATTTAGCTGCATTATTATATTTTATATAGATTAATTATGTACTTAAATCTCTCAAATTCAAACCGAGCTAATGTAAATAATATTTTGATGTAAACTTTGGTTTTATTAATATCACTGTAAAACGATGCATATAGTGGTCGTTCATTATATCTTATGTGCTGTGTATATTGATTAGTCGCGCCCCGACCCGATTCGCTTCCACAACCCAAATTTGGGAGTGCGACATTTCATCTCCAACGTATGCACTAAAATTCTGCACTGAAACTACTTTCAACATTTACATATTGGCCCCTAAACTATTTTTACATTATACTTGACGTGAATTCATTATTTCTATGATCAATTAACCTTCCAAACTATAAACTTAAATGTTAAGTTTATTTACTTTCATAAAACTTCAATTACATAAGTTCTTTACATAAATCAATGTTTAAATAATCATAATTCGTTTGAAAATTATTTTTATTGTTCCAATAATAATATTATCTAATCTAAAGTGTATAATACTTAAAAATAATCATACAAATATATAAGTGTTTTCAAGTTTTGTACTTAAATAATAACTATAGTTCAAAAATAAGGTCTGAAATGAAACATTATAAATTTGGTGCAAATTTTAATATTTTACCAAATTTGGTGCAAAATCTTCAAAAATTTAGTGTACACTAAATTTTGCACCAAATTTGATGAGTTGAATGGAAAAGGTTTTTTTTACAAAAAACATCAAATTTGGTGTAAAACTACATACATTAGAGATGACCTAAATACCATTCTAATGTACAAAATGTTGATAATCTAAGATTAGATAGATATCATTTCTTAATGTTTAACTAAAGTTATTTGAAGCAATTGATTTGTATAAACTGGGCCCATATATATATATATATATATATATATAGGATTAGGATCAAGGGAGAAGGATATTTAGGTGGAGAAGAGGGAGAAGCAATATTGATTCAGTATTTTATTACTATGATTCAATTTTTTATTACATAAATTATAATAATAAAAAAATGAATCATGGTAATAAAAATACTGAATCATATTGCTTCTCCCTCTTCTCCACATAATTTTTCTTCTTTTTAGATCCCGTTACTATATATATATATATATATATATATATATATATATATAATCTCTAATCCTTTATTAAGCATTTCCATACCTTATGTCATATGGGAAATCCCTATAGTGCCCTTCTATTTAATCACTTAACATGTCAACCTTATTTTGGCAAGTCAACTATACAATAACTCTACAAAATCAATTACATTAAGATATTCACTACTCAATAAATTACAAAATCACTACACAAAAAAACATAGCAAAATTAACACTATATAAACACACTTGTACTCATGAAAAAAATACCAATTTATTCATTTGCATTTGGATTTTGCTATTTGAAGTTTAAATTTATTTTCAACTATCTGTTATGTAAAACGTAATCATATGAATATGACATTTATAATGCACATATCTTAGACATGCAGTGTTTTTTTTTTTAATTTGTTATAGTGTTGTTCATCATATTACTTCGTATTATTATTATTTGTTTGATTTTAACTCTTATATTTTATATTAATTTTTCAACTGCTCTTTTACCACCTTCTTTAACGAATTTCAAATATATTCCCGCAGCATTGCGCTGGTTATCAGCTAGTATATATATATATATATATATGTGTGTGTGTATGTTTTTTTATTAGCAATCCCATTTAATGAAAAAATTAGTTATACTTCGCAATGCAAGAAAGCAACAAATCTTTGTGCTCTTAGAGTTTATATACCTTCATTTTTACCACAATATTTTTAGCACATACGACAAGGTAGAATCGCAAAAAAGGAAGTGTACACCATCTAGCCTCTTGGCCTCAATGTAGGATGTTTTATCTCTCTCTCTATATATATATGGGGTATTACAAAATTTGTAATTATTAGAAATTACGCGCGAAACAATTGGAACGAGTCCGACAAAATCAATACGTACGTTGGTGATACGAAAACTTACAATAACACAAAACTATTTTTATTGTAGTTATTTACATTGAAATATTATGCTAAACGTTAAAGCATAACGATAAAAATTAAACGTTTATACGTTTTACATAAAACGTAACGTACACGATTAAAATACGCAAAACAAACACGACAACAAAACGAATCAAAAATTTTGATTTTTGAAACTCAAAATTTAGTATTTGGAATAACACTTTGAAATATATTATAGCGAAATAACGTTAACAAACTAAACGAATAAAAATACGTTTTAACGTATAACGATCGGATAAACGAACATCAGGTTTAACACTTAAATTGGGAGACAAAGGAATTACCAACCCATGCCTCCCTTTTTGACTTATGAAAATCGGTTGTACCATGCCATATCCAAGACACTCCCATGCTATTCATCAGTCTGGATTTTTCAAACAAGCAACAACAAAAACACACTCAATCATTCATCTAAACTCCTTCCCTCTCATTTCGTCTCTCCCTCACGAAATAAAATTAGGAACAACAATATCATCATCATCATCATAAAAATCTACATCAAGGTTAGTAAAGAGAAAGAGAGCAACAAGATCAAGCATCAACAAAATCATCACCTTTCATCACTTCCATCTTCATCCTTAGATCCTTGTAAGGATCTTTAATCTTTTACTAATCTTGTATGTTTTTAGCTTAATAACATGTTATTAGTTCATTTCGTGAAAAATCATACGTAAAAACTTAACGAAACCAAAGAAAAACTTAATTTTCGTGTTAACCGATTCCTGGACAGATTTTCTTGTCTTGGTAGAAAAATTGTATAAAATCGTAGGAGTAAAATAAATATATGAAAAAACTTGTAAAAGCTTCGTATGTTTGTTATCTACAACTTTCTTGTAGAACTCGTCTCTTGAAAATACAACGATTTTGTACTATTAACCGATTTGTGGACATTAGTTATGAAAAACGTGTTTTTGGACACACTATGGTCATGATTTTATTTAGTGAGTTGTAGATGTCTAAAAATCATGAAAAATTTACAGAAAGTAGTTTAGATATGTGAGAATATTATATAAAAATTTCGGATTTATTCGATAAGTTTTGGCCCCCGAGAACGAGCTCGAAAGAAGTCGAAAAATCTGGAAAACTAAGTTCGGGACTGTTTTTAGTACGTTATAAATAAAGACACTTTTTGGTTAACCACGAAATGAAACGTAAATTTTTCCGAGCTCAAATAATATATTTAAGACTATTCTAAAACTTTCAGGTCAAACCGAACATTTTTGACCAAAGTCGACAAAACCAACACTTGTAATGTTAAACGTTTGACCAAATTTAACATGTAAAGATTTTGGTCTAAAATGGGCTATTTGAGTATTATGAAGTAAAACACGAGCAAAAACAATGAGAATAGGTGAAAAACGGAAAACGAACATGTTTGACCAAAGTCAACGAAATCGGGACGTGAGACGATAAATGTTTGACCGAACTATTTAGGATTACAATTTTAATCTAAAAAGAGTTTTAGATATTTAGTCAACAAAACCCGAACAAAAACGATAAATATTACACAAAAGAAAGGTCACCCTTTTACATTCACACATAAGCGAAAACGAAAGCAACACTCATACATATATACATTATTGCGGACACAATAAACTTAGACAAATATTAAGGACATGAATTGTAATGAACATTTAGGTATATAATTTAAGAAACATTAACGCAAATGAATATAGGACAATTTGTGGGTATATATATATATATAACGAATAAGTATTATATATATACATATATATATATATATATATATATATATATATATATACGATACAACAAACCAACTATATATGTATGTTATACACTTGAAAACACTAAACATATACTTTTACAAAGTATACAACGAAACGAAACATAATAATAACGTCAATACATATTATTATTATGAAACAATCACCAACAGATCGTACAAACTTTACAATCAACAATGATCTTTCAACTAGTGAACGATTCACATGGTTTGACAGTTAGCCATTCACTTATACAAACTGTCTTATACGTTTAGGACATTAGAGACTTTACCTGGGCACACGCTTTGCTAGCACTCATACGCTTTAGCTCACGAAGTGAGTTCACATTCTCTACTTTTTCCGTTTTACTGTTTTAAACTAGGGGTGAAAAACATGATACTGTTTTACTATTTGCCGTAACCTACAACGATTATATAAATGCTTTTATGTTTTATACGAAATGTTTATGAAAACGTTTTTACTATATTGTGATAAACCGGAGAATGACCGGTAAACTTTTAATTCGCTGGATAACGACCAACATTGTGATAAACCGAAGAACGACCGGTAGACTTTTGATTCGCTGGAGAACGACCAGCAGTGTGATAAACCGGAAAACGACCGGTAAACTTTCGTTGGAGAACGACCAGCAGTGTGATAAACGGAAGAACGACTGATAGACTTTTAATTCGCTGGAGAACGACCAGCAGTGTGATAAACCGGAGAACGACCGGTAAACTTTTGATTCGCTGGAGAACGACCAACAGTGTGATAAACCGGAGAACAACCGGTAGACTTTTGATTCGCTGGAGAACGACCAACAGTGTGATAAACTGGAGAATGACCGGTAAACTTTCGATTCGTTGGAGAACGACCAGCAGTGTGATAAACCAGAGAACGACCGGTAGACTTTTGATTCGCTGAAGAACGACCAGCAGTGTGATAAACCGGAGAACGACCGGTAGTGTGTTTTTACGCTGGAGAACGAACGACCAACAAAGTGTTTTAAACTATACTTTTGAGTAGCATCCCAACGAAACCACGTTTTGGATAATAATCCAACCAAACTGTATTTTGGGTAACATCTCAACCAAACTATATTTTGGGTGACATCCCAACTAAACTTGTAATTGGATAACATTCCACGAAACGCTATTTGAATTTTATGGCAACGATTTACAAACGAATTTGGTTTACTAAACTATACTTCTAAACATAAAACCTGTGAATTCACTTAATAATTTTGTTGACTTTTTACTATATTTTTCAGGGAATTAGCAGCACAAGTAAGATTGCATGCATATGGAACTAGACGACCCACGATGAATTAAGATGCCATATTTTTGGATTTCCTTTGTATAACTAATATACATTAGTCATAACTAGGAAATCTTCTTTTGAATTATGTATTCACAACTGATTGTATTTTACAATATTATTTCTATGACTTTGACGAGTCGTAGCTTTTTGTAACAAACTATTTACTTAAAGGGCATTTTAATTTATTTGTTCTGCAATAATCATACACTCTGATGTATGAATGTCCAATGTTGACGTCAGCATCCTCGCTTACTCTAATACCTCCGCTAAACACTTGCTAACCGGGAATTACCATTTTTGGGGTGTGACACAAATATTTCGATGTTAATAATATTTTTAATTAAGGGGATTTGATGATAAATCAATAGACTACACTCCAATTTTAGTGACTGCACGGATGCCGTCATTAACCATCCGAAAACGTTTAGACGTCATATCATATATTCCTTCATTCATTCATATTCATATATCATTGTTAAAAGAAGATGCATAATTAAAATCTTTATAATCCTATGCGTGCATATTTTTATAATAATTAATTTGCATTGCATATTTGACTATCTAAAAGTCAAGGCTAGTGTGAATTATTTATGTATCACATTGAAATGATTATTATATGATAAAAAAGTTAATTTATTTAATTTAATGAATCTTATTAATGTCAAAATGGTGCATTGAATCGAATGGTGACTAGTTTGAAGGTTTTGTTGGATCATTGTGTAACATGCAAAGTCCGGATAATTTTACGATTTTATTATATATACACATGGCCCGCATATTTATGTTAGTAATGTAACAATATATGCGTATATTATCAAAGTAATTATATTTGAGTTGTAAAATTTTACAAAAACTGCTAACAAAATACCACGGAGGAATTTGGATCTTAGCAAAATACCATGGAGGAATCTGAATCTTAGATTGGATTCATCCATAAAGATCATACGGTTAAAATTATTTCCTATATCTTTTCTCAATTTTTAAAATGTGTACCTACAACTATTTAAATTGGCACTTCCAGTACTTCTCTATTTTTTTTGTCCTTATAGTTTAAATATTATGACTGGTTACAATTATTTTCCACATCTTTTCTTAATTTTTAAAATGTGTGTCTACAACTATTGATTTGCTGTCGAGCTTTTTATTGAGTAGTTAAAATTTAACGTCTACAAAGATCAAGTTGGCGAATATATTTTCAAAAATCTTATGAAGAAAATTGTGATGGCTGATATACTAACTAAACAATTTCGCTCATCTAGATATTAAATTGATGATGATTATGCAAAATAGCTTGAGGCAATCTCAGCCCTTAATTGACTATCTAAATATTGAAACACACTTTAAATCTTATAATTAATTTTTATTAATGTAAACCTTAATACTCAACTTATAGGATTATATGTTACTATGCAAATCATATTTACCATTTTACAACTATAAAATGTGACCTATGTATATTGCTTTTAGTAAAAATGTTCCATGTATTTTTAATTGTAACTTTTATAAAATCAAATGTTTTAGCTTGCGTTAGGAAGGTCCAAAAAGATGTTATTTAAAATTAAGAAAACAAAAGATAAAAATTAACATTGCTCTTTCACTATAACTATAAAGAGTTATAATTTTCTCACTTGATCATGTAAAATAAAGTGCTTTGAACATCTTTTGACCCATGATTAAAATGCTTTAAAAGCCTACAAAATGTCCTTGCAAAATATTGTATGATCATATGCTCCATTAATCCTATTAGAAATCTTGTGTCCATTATGTTCTTATAGCTATCATTCACTTCATAATATAAGAACGTGTCAGTAACCAATACAACATTTATCTAACACATGACATATATTGTAAACTTTCACATAATAATTTTGATAAACATGTCATGAACAGATTCTAACAAACATTTCTTCATTAATCCGACTATACCATATAAACTTAAAATTATCGAAAAGAATGATGAAGTCATCTAACAATCATTTTTTGAATCTTGACTTTCCAACCTAGAAAATAGAAATTCGAGGATCAGTATAAAAATGCATGTGTTAATGACTTAGAAAGTATAAACTACAATCAAAATAAAAATATAAAAGAAAGATACAAAAATATTAGGAATTAAACACATAACTTTTATCCAAATGTCTCAACGTCAAACCGTTAAACTAATATTAACTACAATATTAGTAAGTCTCTATTATCAATTTTACATCTTCCAAGCTTAAAAAAAAAAAAAAATCTATTCATCAACTATTCAAATAAATATTGATTTAACAAGGAACTACATTATTAGTAAGTCTCTATTATCAATTTTACATCTTACAAGCCTAAAAAAAAGAAGCACTATCTATTAACTATTCAAAGAATAGTGATTTAGCAAGTTGATAAATGTTTATATAAGGAATTCTTGGCCCATCCGAATCCAAATGATACATGCATCATAAAGTTTAAATCCGTTAATCGGCCACTTTAAAGATAAAATTGTATCCACTCATATATGATTATCCTTACTTATTAGGATTTAGGAATTAACTAAAAATAATAAAGGAACAAATTAATAAACTCATGCATTTCGTTTGCATTAAACCAAGGATATATCCTTATCGTCTTCGTGGGAATGACTCATACATCCTAAACTTGAGGTTTATATTTTTAATTTCTTGTTTTTTTTTTCCAATATATACAAGTAAATCATTTTTCATATATATATATATATATATATATATATATATATATATATATATATATATATAAAAGCATAATAATACCCGCGCAATGCAGCGAAAATATATTATAACCCAACAGTTATTGTATATATAATCGCGTTTACTATTTTCTGATGTATTACTTATTATGATGAATCAATAACGATAATTTAGTGTTTAGAGGTAAAGATTCGGATTAAGAAAGGGCTTAAGAGTATAATATTGATAGAAGTTAATAAAATATGAAAATTAAACATTTTAAATTTAGAAATATCAAAAATTTAAGATTACTAAAAATAAAGTGGTAAGATGCATTATATGTAATGTAGATAACATAAAATAATCATGAAATGCTATATTTATTTATTATAATGTAATAAAATCAGACACTTCTATTAAATGATACTAACAAGGTTTTACATGCCCACGCTTCACGACGGGATAAAATACTGTGTACATCGATTTCAATGTTTGACGATATATTTTTAACAAATGTTCTTTAACCTAACCATATTAATGTTGTCTTGAGATATCGGGTTGTGAGTTCACATTTCGCTTAAGATATATTCGTGATGATTATGTATTGTGTTCTTAAAAGATGAATCTAATAACTATGAAAATTGTAACAGATTATATGTTACGTTAAATCGTGTATTATATAAAGTATGTCCAATTGTGTGATAGCTATAACAAATCTCTAAACATATAAAATCCACTTTCTTTTTGAAAAAAAAAATGAAATCAACATTTCAAATGACCTTTAACATAATGTTATGAAAGTGGTTTCACAACCATTAGCATGTGAGTTAAACGACAAATATATACATTATCTTTATATATATATAAAACATAATACAATTGAGCAATCTGGACCTTAGATTGGTTCCATCCATAAAGATCTTACGGTTAAAATTATTTCCTTCATTTTTTTTCAATTTTTATAATGTGTACCCACAACTATTGAAATTGACACTTTCAATACTTCACTATTTTTTTAGTCCTTATAGTTTAAATGTCATGACATTTCAAGTGGTAATTTATAAATAAACTAATCGTATTTGAAATATTTATCTATATTGATTAATCACATGAATTTTTTGTATCAACATTATGAAATTAAAAACTGGACATCCATTTAGCCAAACAACCGTAATATCATGAATACGTTAAAATCGTAACTAAAATATTTTATGATTTTAACTAATAATCCTTTAAATAATGTAACTAAATTATTTAATGATTTTAACTAATAATCTCTTAAATAATATACATTAAGCTAAACAATAGACAAACATATGTCATATTCAACTATAATAACATTGAATATGAATTATTATTATCGCTATTCAAAATCTATTGTTATTGCTTATGTATATATGTGAATATATGATCACAACAATGTACGTTTTGGATAAAAATTTAGGTTTGAATTACAAAATACAGTTATTTGAGTTACACTGAATTCATAGTTAATTTGGGTTACAATAATTCTATATAATCTTCTTATTATATGCACATGATAGAGTATATGCTAGATATTATTGGTTGACAATTATATTATTTAATAATACGGTTCATGGTACAATTTCATTTGACTTAACTTTATATTTACACAATTTATAAAATCAAATCTTAAAACCCCGCGTTGTCACGGGACCTCACCTAGTTGATAAATATTTTATTATTATAATAAAAAGAATAGTTTTAAAATTTACAACACATTATCTCTTATTATCAATTGTTATATTCATTAACCATTATATCATATGTTAGTCATAACAAAATATAAAAACTAAAGGCCACCTGTTTTTTTAGAGGAAAAAAAAATGTAGAAAGAGAATGCATGAGTCAAGAATTGAACTTGCATCATATTCACAAAACATGTATTAATTAGATGTTGACTACCACTTACTCTACTAACTTAATTTGAAATTTTTAACAATCTATATTATTTATCTATAAATATAAGGGATAAGTATCTGGAAATGTATTCAACTTGTCTTGAATGTCTATTGTATGTATCATACTTACGGGAGGTGTATTTAATGCATCAAACTTTCAAAAATGGTTTATTGTATGTATTTTGATGATGTGTCATCCGTTTAAGATGCCACGTGACGTCCGTAGAAGATGACACGTCATCAAAATACATACAATAAACCATTTTTTAAAGTTGGATGCATTAAATACACCCCCCGTAAGTATGATACATACAATAGACATCCGAGACAAGTTGAATACATTTTCAGATACTTAACCCTAAATATAAATCAGAAAAGACAAAATGCTTACTATTCGTAAGTGGCTCTCAATTGATATTAGGGGATAATAAATAATGTATTAAATCATGTAGTGGCAATATATTGCTTTTCGCATTAATATTTGTTACTCAATGTGATACCGTATTTGATAATTAAGGTATAGCCATTACAGTTTTGCCGATATGTAATCCGTGACACACGTCAATGTGCATTTAATCAGGACGAAACTTATAATTATTTTGTACAGGGGGCATTTTTTTTTATTTCATTTTTTTTGTGGGAGTAGGGGTAATTCCTTCTAGATTGGTCCCTACATTTAATGAACTCGTAATTTCTAAAATAACAAAATTTGTAATATATATATATATATATATATATATATGCATATAAAAGGTAAACATTAAATTGAATTAATATGTATTAAATTCAAATACTAAGTAAAAAAATTACGAGTTTAATAATACACCTTAACGTAAGGCTGTAACCGAGTCGAGCCAAGATCGAGCTCGACAAGGCTTGAGCTCGGCTCGACTCATAAAAGCTCGACGAGCTTTTACGATGGAGGCTCGAGCTCAACTCGAAAATATTTTTGAATGGCTCGAGCTTGGCTCAAAAAGCTCGAATTTGTATATAAAATATTTTTAATATTCAAAATTATCTTATATATATTATAAAAATAAAGATCAATAACAAAAATCTTTTCAAATATGTAACACTCCACAATTTCGACATAGTTGTAAACAGTAATTGCACGCATTTCTAGGCTAATTCCCTGACTAAGAATGAATTCACAACACATTTTAGAGGTAAGTTTAGCAAAGCCCAACTAGTTAATACGCGTAATATTAAACGATTCACAATTATTATAATTGCGTACAAAACTATTGGAACAAACGCGATAAAAATATACGATAGTTGGTGAACAACATGATTTAATAATATGAGACTATTAGATAACACTAACATTTATTAAATATTATTTTGATAATATTTAACAAGTATTTCATGAACTGAAACAACTCGAAACATATCCGTCAAACTAAATTAAAACGAATTCATAATTTATAACTTAACTAAATTATTTTATAAAATGTTTCAACTAAAAATATATTCGACTTCATAATTTCAAATTTATGATTCAAAAATATTACGCGACTAAACGAACGGGGCTCGGAACGAAACAATTGGGAAACAAGAACACGCGAGCCCAAGACCCGAACGGGTTGGCCCAAACCCGCGACCCCAAACTGACCCATCTATCTTCCCCCTTTTCTTTCATTTTCTTCTTCACTTCATCTCATTTCACACACACATACACCCACCTCCCTCACAAATCTCTCTCTATAAAAACCACCAAAAACACCACCACATTCATCATCTTTTTTGGAATCATCATCACCACCATAAGAGAGGAAGCAGGAAAAGGAACATCATCATCATCACCTCCGATTCATCTTGTTCATCATCATCTTCATCTCCTTCATTCTCGATTTAGTGGTACGAAACGTTATAACTCTTTTAAAGGTATTAGAAATCTTATATTTGCATGCTAGAACGTTTACCCAACGAGATTATGTCCAAAAAATGACACAAAAATGCGTTTTTAAAACCTAAAATACGAGCAGTTCGTCCTGCGAGTTGAGATCCCAGATTTCAGTTCGTCCTGCGAGGCGAACCGAGATCTCGACTCGCGAAGCCAAACCGCGAACCGACCGCGAGTCGAGACTTGCGAGTCGAGGCTTGCGAGCCGAACCGAGTCGCGGACTGAACTGACTCGCGAGCCGAATAACATGCGAGCCGAATTGAACTGCGAACCCACCTGCGAGTTGACCTTGCGAACTGACTTTTGCGGACCAAAAAGTTCGAGCTGAAACTAACGAATTGAAATTTTATAGGCGTTTTCATTAAAGCAATCTATACATAAATAAAAATTTTCCAAGCTGACCTGGCAGCTCGACCCCAGTCAGGGGCTCTGCCCCTTGGACCCCGTCAGGGGTTGCCACCCCTTGGACCCCGCTACCAGGGGCGCTGCCCCCGGACCCCCGTACGCAATTTCATACTTTATGAACCACAATGAAGCGAATATAAAAATATTTTCAGAGATTACTATTACAAACAATTACCACCAAGTCGTATGCATATATAAAACTACAAACTCAAACGACAAATAAACACTTTGGACATAATCTAGTCGCGTGGACACTAGCATGGTCGGTCAAACTAAGACATCCACGTATTTATACTTATAACCTCATATGTTTAGGACGTTAAGGACGTTAAAGACTTTACACGGGCTTAGGTTTTGCTAGCACTCGAACATACTTAGCTCACCAGGTGAGTTTACAGCCCCACTTTTAACTGTTTTACCGCTTTCAACTTGGGGTGAGAAACATGGTCAACTGCTTTATTGACTGCCATAACTGCTTTTACTTACATGATTGTATATTTGTTTTACTCGAACCATTAGAGTACTTTGAACTGTTGAACTCTTATGCAAATCTGGTATTTATGAAACAACATTTTCATACTATAAACTTGTTAAACTTTGTTTGGTAAACCGGAGAACGACCGGTACTTTTATGTAAACGCTGAAGAACGACCAACAACGTATTTTAGTGCCAGAGAACGACTGGCCAAGTTGGACGGGAGAACGACCCGTGCGTGTTTAGACCGGAGAACGACCGGTACTGTGTTTCGCTGGAGAACGACTAGCAGTGTTTAGTGCCAGAGAACGACTGGCCGAGTTGGACGAGAGAACGACCCATGCGTATGTAGACCGGAGAACGACCGATACTGTTTTGGAAACGCTGGAGAACGATCAGCAACGTATTTTAAATTGTATTTTGGGTAACATCCCACGTAAACTGTATTTTGGGCAACATCCCAACCGAACTATATTTGGATAACATTCCACACAACGTTTATTTAACTATTATGACAACAACTGTTTACGAACGTATTTGGTTTAACGAACTGTACTTGCAAACTTAAAACCTGTGAATTCACTCAACCTCCTTGTTGACTTTTTCTATGTTTTTCAGGGAATTAGCAGCACACGTAAGGACCATCTGCACACATGGAACATAGACGACCCTCGAAGCTTTAAGATGCCAACTTTTGAAACATATGGATTTCTTTTATATAACTAAAGTTGTTTTAGTCATATTTACGAAATCTACTTTTGTAAACATAACTACTTTACGTTTGTACAATTCGAGGAATTGTAAAACTTTGTAACTATTACTATTGGCATTCTTATAATATATGTTCTGTTATAATCATATGCTCTGATATGTATGCATGTACAATGTTGGTGTCATTACCCCCATACTTAACTAAATGCTTCCGCTAATCAAAATCAACGAATTTGGGGGTGTGACAAAATATATATATAATTAAAATAAATCGTGAAAACAAGTCAATAACAATGTAAAATAGTATAACAATTTCAAAAAAAATAATAATATTATCATTTACATATCAAATATTACATATATATTACATACAAAGATAGATATTAATTAAGGCTCGAAAAGATCGATAATAGCTCGAGCCGAGCTCTTAAAGGTTCGAGCTCGGCTCGATATATATTTCGAGCTTGATTTTTAAGCTCGAGCTCAGGTTCGAATTCGATAAAAGTTCGGCTCGATCAAGCTCCAGCTCGAGCTGAGCTCGAGTTGCTCGATAAAAGCTCGACTCGTTTACAGCCGTACCTTAACATGTACCATGATGGGACACATTAACAAAACCTTACAAACATTCTTGTCCAAATCCAACAATATAGTGTTATATTTATTACAGAATATAAATTAATTAATGATAGAAAACATTAATTACATAAATCCGAGGAATTTTGTTAAGTCAAAACATATGTATATAGTTACATGTACGCATACTTAACATAAAGGTAATGCCGTAATGGTATCATAACATTATTGTATACTAAATGCAATAATTAAATAATGATAATATATTTTATTAAAATATTGGTTTATAAAATATCATCAGCATACATGGGGACAAATACCACTTCATTGGGAACAGTCTTTTTGGCCCTATAAATACCCACAACTCTCAGCACTCATCCTGCAATTCTCCCCTTTCTCAAACACAACAAAAACAATATTTTGCAAAACATGTGTCAGCAAATGTCATCATCAACCCAAAAGAATGGTGACATCTTTAGTCCTTTGATCCCCAAAAACCTTGCAAAAAACCAAACAACACCAACCCTTGATTTCAATCCCCACAAATCTGACCTCAGTTTAGCATTCAAAGAAGTTATAGCGATTTCTCAAATCGCAATACCAATGATCATAACTGGATTAATCCTCTATTCGCGATCAATGATCTCTATGCTCTTTTTGGGTCGTCTTGGTGAACTTCCACTCGCGGGTGGTTCGCTCGCCATTGGCTTTGCCAACATTACCGGCTATTCCATTCTTTCGGGCCTATCTATGGGAATGGAACCTATTTGTGGTCAAGCTTTTGGTGCCCAAAAGCACACTCGGCTTGGCCTATGTTTACAAAGAACAATTCTGCTTTTACTATTTACCTCATTACCCATTTCGATTTTATGGGTTAACATGAAACAAATTTTGTTAATTTGTCAGCAAAATCAAGAAATTTCAACAATGGCACAAACTTATCTTCTTTACAACCTCCCTGATCTTTTGGCTCAATCTTTCTTACACCCATTGCGAATATACCTTCGTTCTCAATCCATAACTCTACCTTTAACAGTTTGTGCACTTATTTCAATCATTCTGCACATACCCATCAACTATTTTCTTGTCATAAAACTTAATTTGGGGATCAAAGGCATTGCCATTAGTAGCGTTTTAACAAACTTCATCTTAGTTGCTTCATTGATCATTTACATCATCATTTCTGGTGTTTACAAGAAAACATGGGGAGGCATTTCAAAAAAATGTTTTCAAGGGTGGAATTCTCTTATCAACTTAGCAATTCCAAGTTGCATTTCTGTTTGTCTCGAATGGTGGTGGTACGAAATCATGATTTTGCTATGCGGAGTACTTGTTAACCCGAAAGCCACCGTTGCTTCAATGGGAATTTTGATTCAAACCACCTCGTTGATTTATATCTTCCCATCTTCTTTGAGTTTTAGCGTCTCAACTCGTGTTGGTAACGAGTTGGGTGCGAATAACCCTTACAAGGCGAAACTAGCATCCAATGTCGGATTATTTTGTAGCTTTATTTTTGGCTTTTCCGCTTTGTTTTTCGCGACAAGTGTACGAAACAAATGGGCGGGTATGTTCAGTGAAGATAAAGATATCATAGCATTAACATCATTGGTTTTGCCAATCATTGGATTATGTGAGCTTGGAAACTGCCCACAAACAACTGGCTGTGGCGTATTAAGAGGGACTGCCCGGCCAAGAATCGGAGCGAATATCAATCTAGGATGTTTTTATCTTATCGGAATGCCGGTTGCAGTAGTGTTGGGATTTTTTATGGGGTTCGACTTTGAAGGGTTGTGGTTGGGGATGTTGGCAGCCCAAATGTCATGTGTGGTGGTTATGTTGGGTGTTTTGTGGTGGACAGATTGGGAGGTTGAAGCACAAAGAGCTAAAGAGTTAACTTGTTCCGTTATTGAGGATGTAGAAAGTCAAATGATAGTTTGAGTTGACCAATTGAGTTGTATAGCATAGAGTGGGTAAAAGGTATAAGTTTCTAATAACTTTTTTGATCGTTCAATGTTAATCATTGAATGTGATTAAGTAAGATATGCGGGAAACTTTTTACAAATATATATAATAAAATATATTTGGCTTAAAATATAGCGTCTGATATGCTCTTATACCGTGTATATACGCATGTGACATGTCTATCACTCTATCCTCTTTCGAGTTATTTTTGTTATAGCCAGGGCGACAAATGAATTTCTAATGCATGCGATATTAAAAAATAGATAGGTCCTAATAGATAATATTTATTCACGTATCTTTTTTCTTCTATATATGAAAGCCTTAGGCTTCCTTTGCTTGACATTTGCTTGACACATCATCAACATTGTCTTTCTTTTCTTCTTATTATTTCTTTTCTTTTCAAGATTCATTAAAAATAATAATAATAATATTAATAGATTACTTCCTTTATTTTTGTTCTTAATATAAACTTTATTTAAAGTTCTTATTACAAGTACATCATTTACTTTCCCCCCTCTATTCTAAATCAAATTTTATAACTAAAAAGCTCTTACAAGTTATTACATTATGACTTTGCTTGACACATCATCAACATTGTCTTTCTTTTCTTCTTATTATTTCTTTTCTTTTCAATATTCATTTTAAAAAAATATATTAATAGATTACTTCCTTTGTTTTTGTTTTTAATATAAACTTTATTTAAAGTTCTTATTACAAGTACCTCATTTACTTTTTTTTTTCTCTAATCTAAATCAAATTTTATAACTAAAAAGCTCTTACAAGTTATTACATTATAATTTTTTTTTTATATAATATAAAGACTCAACCAAATCAATTAATATATATGTATTATAAGTTTATAACTAATGAAACTACTTATAACACTATTCGAACATCGATGTAAAACTTCAATTTCACTAGAGTTATTTTGAAGTTTATAAGACTTTATATGTCTAAAACCTAACCGTAATCAAGTGTACCAACAAACTTTATTGGTTATCTTTGCATGTAAAAATTGGTGCTTTAAATTTTATTGGTTATCTTTGCATGTAAAAATTGGTGCTTTAAATTATAAGTATAATAAGAAATTTATAGGTTATATGATGAACATGGTATTTTGATATTTCTCACAAGACGGGTTTTGTTACCGGGAGCCCTAAGGATCCTCTTTAATAAAATATTACATACATAAATGATTGTACAATCCATCAAAATTCATGGGTCAACATAAATTCAAAAGAAGACACGAAGTATGTTATGTTCTTGGTGCAACTTTATATGCATTTTATAAATCCTTAATGAAAGTCCTAGGGTCTCTTATTATCATTAGCCTAGACAAAATATTCAAAATAAACTTTTTTGTATATTCACACAAGAAGTACTGATTAACTTAATATTACATTTCGTTACAAGATATACATCAATTTTGCAAGATTATATCCATATAACACTATAACATGGTACCGTCAATGAACAAGACGTGGGTTGTGTATCGCACAACCTTTTTTCATTACTAGTATATTAACGTCACAAAGAATGCTAGTATAAGTATACAAAAGCTAACAGAGTGATTATTGTGAATCACAAGTATAACATGAAGGTCAACAGTTGTTACATTGATGAGATTAGTTAACAATGACTAGTATGCAATCAACCCATTTAGAAATAACACAATTTAGTATATCACATATTGACACAAGACGAGAAACTATTAAGCAAATTTAACTTCACATAAACTTCATTTGCATTAATATTAGATTATCCACTATTTATGAATGTCTTCAAGATGAGTATAACATGATTAAAGATAATTCTATTATCAAAGTAGCTAGTGTAACATGATAAAACCAAATTCATAGTGTAACATGATTAAAGAGACTTCGATTTTGTATTACAGGTATATTTACTAATTTATGTTATATAATAAATATATAAGGCATGATATTTTTTCTTTTTTATACAACTAATTCTGTTTTAAACATCGTAAAATATTAGTAGTGTACTAGCCTCTAAAAATCGATGAAAATATTAGTAGTGTACTAGCCTCTAAAAATCGATGACCCTATGCACTGACATATACATCACATGCTAATCTCCACCACCGCTTATAATTTCTCATTGTCTATAAGCCAGAAAGAGCCAAGGAAAAAGGATGCATATATATTATAAAACCAAATCAATAATGTATTTTTTTACATGTTCATTATAATAGTTAATGTTCCAATTATACATAATTTTAAGTAACGTGATCATATATGTAATCGTGTATATATTTTTTATTTTATATATATATATATATATAGGAATGAGATCATGTGGAAACAAAAAGATAAAAAAAACAGTGAAAACACATCTCCACCCTCTATCTAATCTAACTTTTATATATATATAAAAAAGGGTGGAGATAAAAAAAAACGGTGAACACATTTTTTCCTTCACAATTTTTTTAAGGTGTGAATTTTTTTTTTTTTTTTGAAGTGAACCAAAAAAATTAAGGTTCACACAAAAAAATATTTTTTATAAAAAAAATAAAATAAAGTCAAATTCGAATACCAAAAAAAATAAATTAAGGTTCACAATTAAAAAACTTAAAAACTTTCCGTGAACCCAAAACAAAAAAAAATAAGATTCACAATTGAAAAAGTTAAAAACTTGTTGTGAATCTTAAAAAAATTAAGGTTCATAGTTGAAAAAAAAATGTTCACAATTAAAAAATTCAAAAACTTTCCGTGAACCAAAAAAAATTAAGGTTCACAATTGAAAAAGTAAAAAACTTTCCGTGAACCCAAAAAAATTAAGGTTCATAAATGAAATAGTAAAAAACTTTCAATGAACTCAAAAAATAATCAAGGTTCACAGTTGAAAAAAAAAGGTTCACAATTGAAATTTATTAAAACTTTCTGTGAACCTAAAAAAATTGAAGGTTCACAGCTGAAAAAAAAAGTTCACAATTGAAAAAGTTAAAACTTTCCGTGAAGTCAAAAAATAAATTAAGGTTCACAGTTGAAAAAGTTAAAAACTTTTCGTGAACCTAAAAAAAAAATTAAAGTTCACAATAAAAAAAACTTCAAAATTTTCATGAAATTTTTTTTTAAAAAAATTATGTGAAAAAAATAAGATTCACAATTGAAAATGTTATAAACTTTGTGTGAAGCAAAAAAATAAAATAAAGGTTCATGACGAAAACTTTATGTGAAACAAGAAAAATATAAGGGTTCACAAAAAAATTCATATGTGAAGCAAAAAAAATGAAAGTTCACAACTTAAAAAAATTGTGAATCAAAAAGTGTTTTCACCATTTTTTTTATCCCCACCCTTTTTATATATATATATATGAGAAAATCACAAAAATGATCCAATCACCACACCTCTTTTAACAAAATAATCCTTTGACCAACCATTTTAACAAACTAATCCATTGACTGACGCCGGGTCGGCGCCCCACCCTCCAAAGACGTGCCACGTGAAAAAAGCTTGTCCCATTGTCGCCTGGCGCCCCAGCATGTGGGACCGGCGCCCCGACGTCCCACCATTATCGCCGGCGTCCCAATATTAAATATTAATAAATCTTTCCACGTGGCACGTCTTTTGAGGGTGGGGTGCCAAGGGCGCCGACCCGGCGCCAGTCAATTGATTAGTTTGTTAAAATGGTTGATCAAAGGATTATTTTGTTAAAAGAGGTGTGATGATTGGATATTTTTGTGATTTTCCCTATATATATATATATATGTTAGATTAGATGGAGGGTGAAGATGTGTTTTCACTGGATTTTTTTTATCTCTTTGTTTTCACCAGAACCCATCCCCATATATATATATATATATAGACACACATTTTATAATGAAATATATTATAAGTAGTTAAATATATATTATAACAAATTTATAAAGATGATGTTTAAATATAGGGCTTATGACCTAGTCATTTAGCAGTATGTGAAGAACTTTTCAACTTAGTGGCTGAGTGTTTAAGCTTCGTGGGAGACAAGTTGTAAATATTCGTGGTGACTGTATATAATTCGTGAGGTAGATAGTGTAAGGTTGAAAAAAAAGAAGAAGATGTCTTAGTGTTTTTACATATATCATACTTGTAATCTATTATTTATATTATATAATATGAAGATCTTAAAATAAAGTGATATTAAAGAACAAAACAAATGTTGCATAAAGTCACATTTTATTAGTATATAAGATTTTTATAAAAATGAGTTTAAATTATATGGTGGAATTTTCTTCTAAGAGATTACATATTTGATACTGGTGTAATTCATAAAATCATATAGGTTCTAGTTAACTTATGTCTACGCAAATGATGCGTAGTGTTTACATACTTACAATAGTTTCGCCATAAAAATTTGCAAATTATTTACACCACATTGCAAATTATTTACACCACATTCAATCGTAACATGAAAACGCCTCTTTTTCAGACGTCATATCAGCATAACACTATAAAATTATTTTCAGCACTAGCAATAGTAACACAAGAACGTCCCTTTTTATCCACCGAGACCTACTAACTAAATTTAATTTTTATTTATTTAACAAAACAAAGACATTTAGTTAAGTAAAATACAATACAATAATTTTATTAAATTCACTCAATAAAATTAAAAGTACTCGTTAAAAAATACAATACTTAAAAATAAAAGCATAAAGATCAATTATGCATTTCAGGTGCCAAAGTTTGGTAGAAACGTCCAAATGTGCTCAGTGAGATCGTCCCATAGTTGGTCATGCACAACTTTGTCACGTATTTCTTTTATTTTTGAGTGTTGGTCTTTTACACGAGTCCTAAAATCCCGTCGAGCCCGATTAGTAGTGTCATCGATCATCGCTTGCTCGATAGAAGATATTTTGATTCTGTTATCCTCTTGTATCATGTCTTCGCATCTTGTTGACACTTATATCTCGTTCCGTGATCTTTAAAATTGCAAACCTACCTTGAAGTACACTCAAAGTACGTTTGACATCTTTTCGTGCACTTTCGTGAAATCTCTTGAACTTGGCTCGTTTATCGTCAGTAGGGCACGTAAAAGGTCTTGTCAAGTGTGATCCAATTTAGATATATACCACCGACCAGGTAATATCCTTTTATGTAGTTATGTCCATTCACATAAGATGTTGTGGGTGGACCGGTATTATTTTTTATGGAATCGAACAATAGATAGTCATTTAAAACATTTATGTCATTATTCGAACTCGCCATGCCAAACAAAAGGAATGCCATATCCCCACGTCGTATGAAGCAACAACTTCAAGAAGGTGGTCGGGTGTCCGTGATCAGCCCTTGTGTATTGGCATTTCCATGCATGTGACAATCCTCCATTTAGGGTATTAATCCTTACCTAATTGCATGCATTACCTAGAGTAATTCCCTGATTTGTGAATTCAAAACTATCTTTGTGTGATAAGTTAACAAAACTTATTATGTGATACGTGTCGTATTAGTATAATAGTAGTTATTATTATATAATTACTGTAGTAAATGAACGTATCAAACTTGACAAACTAAATACAACAAAGTTGGTGATACAAAATAATTAATAATTCGAAAATTTTTAATTACAAATATTATTAACTTATATTATTGAAATAATATACTATATTATATGTGAGTTCCCTTTGCCTCGGATCTAAGTGATAGTTGACAATGATTGTAAGGCGGAATCAAACAATCACACGAAACAATAATAAACTCAAACCGAAACGATTGATTAAACAAGTAAAACGAGTTTATTAGCTTAACTAACGAATTGGAACTGATTACAAGTGAGTTTAGTCGACAAATGGTGCTAGGGTTTCGTCAACCCCAGCCAGAAACCCGTAGGTTTTCTTAAATACTAACACAAAACGGCAGGCATGCGTCACTTGGCTAATGTCGCATGTGGCCGCCTTCATGCGTCACTTACCTAAGTGTCGCTATGCGTCACTAAGGCAAGTGTCGCCTAAACCAAAACTTAAGTGTCGCTAAGTACAAAATCTATATTTCTATTAAACAACTAACGACACTTTACAACTCGATAGACCAAATGACAGACACACTGATATGCATCAACAAACTCCCCCGTGTCTTCAGCTTGGTCTTCAAAAATCTTCAGAGTCTTTGATCAAACCCAACCCGCAGGAAACTTCCCATCTGCGTGTATTCCATAGGTAACACAAACTTCAACAACCTTCTGAAATTGACTTGCAAGCTTCTTGTTGAATTCGTTATTTTCATTAACCCGAATCCTATTATCAAAGAGTTTTCTCAAATCTTTTTCATGAAGATTTATCAAGCTCATAGGATCAAAAACTCGAAACGTAATCTTTTTCAAATTCCAAATACCCCCAAATTCTAGCTGCGGCTCTGAATCAGGAACAAATACTATCACCGCTTCACCAGTATGTGGATCAAGTTCCCAATAAACAAATCTTCATAAAAAATTATAAGGAACCTACTCCAGAGGTATTTCGGTCAGACAGTCAGCCGGTAATGAACTTTAACCATAGGGCGACCTGTCGTAGGATCCAACTTCTTCTTGTAAGTATACTTTGTTCCCAACATCGGCTTCAACTTATTATATCTTTTAGTTCTAACCTCTTGACGCAATGTCCTCTGAATGTAATTAGCATAATCATCATTGACAGGGTTAATCAAGTTTAACTGAGCTAACCTGTTGATCTCCCCCTTTGGCAGCGTACTCAATTGACTGAATCTCAGTTTGAAATACTGAATACCATCCATTCTCTTAATCATAAACATCCTTTGATGAACCTTCCAACTCTTGATCAAACCTGTGTAATCTCCACGAACCTTGTAAGTTTTGCAAGTCACAGGTAATGGTTTTGCAAATCTACCTTGAGGCCACCATTGCTTATGTTTTTCTGCTCTTTCTTCAGCAGTTTCACTTTCAGATGCCTCTAGAGTTAGCGGTACTGACTCAGAATCCTGAGCAGGCGCTGCATGAGTTGAACTAGATTCTCCATGAGAAGTTTTAGCAGGCCCCTCATTATCACTCGAATCTGTCTCAATAACAGGTGCATCATCGTAATGCTCATCTGAACCCAGATGTTCATCGTCAACCGACACATCATCATCCATATCAAATACATACCCTTGTCCAGTCTCTGAACCAGTGTCATTGACCATCCTTTGCATATATGATAGATCAACAAACGAATAGTCAACAGCTATTGGTCTCGGCTGGCCTGGAATGTCATCAACAGAGAAATAATCCAAACAAACATTTTCATTGATTGTCGAATCAAGATTTACATTTTCAGGTTCTGGGGGAGGCGTTACATTTGTTTCCAAGGTACGCTGACCTTCCTCCCCCAAAACAAAAGTAACAGACTCCAACTCTAGCAATCTAGACCCAAGATCAGACACCTGTAGCTTCAATTCATCAACCTGTGTAACTTTAACCTCCAAATCCTTGATCTGAGTTGCCTGAGCTGCAATAATTGCAGTCTGATCATCAAAACGTTTGCTTAATTGCTCCATTTGCCTCAAAAGTTGTTGAATAGACGGGAGCTGTGGCTGTGGTGGTTGTTGTTGTGGAGATCGCTGTTGTTGTTGAGGCATTCGCTGACCAGATTCTTGAATAACTATTCCCGTTCTCTGGCGTCTCCTCAGAGGTAAATCTGAATAAGATGGAGAAGACCCAGCTGGTCGCTTTCCAGGGTTCCTCGGTACGTGAACCCTCCCCGCAGAAATCCATCGCAAGATACGCTTAAAGCGTCTGGGATCTGCGATCTGAATACCATCTAAAGCAGTTGGTGGGGGCACATCACCCTCAGAGTCGGGTGGTGTGGGCCCACCACCACCACCACCATCATCATCAGCATCAACATTCTCAACCTGATCAATGTCGTCCAAATCCTGAGAGACATCCGTATCACCTAAGTCATCCTCATTCATCGGAGGTATCACAACGTCCTCAAAACCGTCGTTCAGTGGTGCAAGATAGTTTTCATTTACTATGTGCCTAAACAGCTCACGATCAGCCAAAACCTGTTCTCCTTTGGGCGCTCGCTTACAGTCATTGAAGAATCGTAAGAGCATTGGCGTCGGAACCAAAAGCGAGAGCTAATCGGGAGGGATATCGAGATTCAAATCGTTCAATAATAGCTGTACAAACCGCGGGTATTGCAGCCACTTATCTTTCCCGGCGCGGATATTCTCAATCATATTTCCAAAGATATAACCGCTAAAGTTGTACGATTTATTGTAGACCAGAGCCAACATCAAAGATAGAGTCAGATGACTCGCAACATCATATCCTCCTTTCCTTGGAGATAAGCAGACAATCACAATGTGACATAGATATCTCCAAACCCGGCATAGATATTGTTTTCTGAAATCGGAAAGCTGATTTGCCGGATAACCCATTCGCTGAAGACCACCGTAGATAAAGGTTGTCTCAAACATAGTCGGCATTGTATGGGTATCGTTGAATTGGAGAACTCGACGAATAGAATTCTCTGTGATCTCAATCTCCTCGCCAAACATTGTAGAGACAATTCTCGGCACATCACCCTCAGTTCGAATAAATGCATGATCATAGAACTCTTCGATCTGATTCATGTAGATCGGAGTAGATGCAATGATAGCATAGTAAATCCTCGATCGTCGTAAGAACACAATCATCGGTCTGAACGGAACTGAGTTCGCATGCGTTGACTCCAAGAATGCAGTAATGTTGTGACGGGTGTTGGTGCGACGATAGTAGTTTTGTAAAGCAACCATCTGTAAGCTAAAATACGAAACCAAGATAACCAGAAACTTTGTTATAGAATTAGCACAAATACGCAGAAAATATTAAACAAAATTCTGTTTTGGGCGTCACTTGGGAAGTGACGCATGAACACTACCAACACTTAAGAAGTGTCGCAGGAAACAGTGTTCAAAATCAGAAATTAAGTATAGCGTCACTTAGGGTAAGTGACGCTATCAGGCGTCACTGGTGTAAGTGACGTAGCCAAATCATGCGTCATTAGATACGACACTTAAGAAGTGTCTGGTCAAAATTATGCGTCATTTAGCATAGTGACAGTAACCTAGTGAGTAACTTAGGAAGTGACAGTGTAAGTGTCGGTATAGACAAGGGCATCACTGAGTGAGTCACTTAAGGAAGTGACGCATAGATGGGCGTCACTCAGACGAGTGAGGGGCTAAGCAATTGATACAGGCAAATGCATCACTAAGAGAGTCACTTAAGAAGTGACGCAGTAAAAGGCGTCACTGAAGAAGTGATGGTATGGATTCTAAATTACCAAATAGCTTCACTTAAAGGAAGTGACGCATGAAGTGACGCAACGATGAAGATCATCGTGTCACTGTTCATCCCCAGAAATCACATCGAACAAAAATTAGGGGTTTTTGAAAACAAGTTAACCACAAGGTACGTATATACTACACGAGCAAAACACACCAAGTTTTAACACCAAATGTTAACACATAGAGGCTTAATTCGTGTGATTTCGTAAAACCCTAAAACCCGTAACCTTAAATTAAGAATAAAGCATGAATACTTAAAGATAAGGGGTAAAAGTAGTACCAATAGATGCGTATGAGTGAGGGGAACAAGAATATCACGGCCGAATGCACAACCAAAGCTTGAAAAACCATGAACAAATCGAAAATATCGCATAGACAAAGTGACGCAAAGACACAGGAAGTGACTGTATGTTAGAGGTAGTGACACTAATTGAATGTGGAAAGTGGTGGGGTTGAGTGTCGTTTGAAAGGGTATTTATACGAAAACCCTAATATGCGTCACTTAACCCGGCACTTGTATCGTAGCTAACCCCGACACTTAAAGCGTCACTAATGAAAGTGACGCAGTGTCGTGTGCGTCACGGGAAGCGTCACTCACAAAGTGATGCATCAGGTCACTTTTAGTGAAAAGTTTGAGATTTTATCGATCTTTGTGTTGTGATTTTGGTACTCAAATTTGAAAGGTAATTGTAACTTGGATTTAACACAAAATAAAACTAACTAAGATAAAATAGGTTAACACAAAATTAATGCAAATTTACAAATACTTAATTAACACATTCTTTTTGGTGACGGAGTTGATTTAATCTTGTTAGGGATCATATCGGAATAACATGCATTTATTAGGAACAGTAAGTGTTATTTCGATCATCAGTATATTTGTCCACTTTAAATTTACTTGGCATGCTAAAAACACTTTTTATAAAAATTATTTCAAAACGATTATCAGTATATTTGTCCACTTTAAACATGTTACACTCACATCTAGGAGCTAATTTTATTATTATTTGTATGTATATTTCGCTGTGGTCCCCACCATAGATATACGTCTTAACTTAATACATAGACCATGCTTCCATTTACAGAAAGAATATAAGAAAATCAATTTTAAGAATCAAGTCAGCGGTGACAGGTCTGTACTTACGTACAACAGAGCGACATAGCTTGATTCAGGTTTAAGCAAAACCAGACTTGGTCAAACCATTTTGGCGACCTTGTGAGGTATCTTAATTTTAAAGACTTTGCAAGTACTTTGACTTGTGTTTGCTTAATTTTTAAGTATATATTAACGGAGACCAGGTCTATATTTACGTATAACAGAGGAAACTGTCAATATATACCCCCAAATGATATCAAATAAACTTCTTTCACGAAAACATGTCTAGCAGAAGTAAGATATTAAGACTTTTATCATACATCTAATGATGTTATACCACTTGAAATAAACAATTATTTATTAGGCTTCTTAAGAGATCTCAAAGAGTTTTTCATAACATGCCTACTAATATATCGTATGATGAAGACAATGTTTATAAAAACTGTTTTCAACATGTCAGATAAATCTACTGACACATCCAAGATAAACCTTAAAATTTCATTTTGTGCATGTCACCCGATGTACTATCATATCCCAAGTTGTTTAGAGACACAACTTCAACGTCTATTTTAAAATGTAGCAACCGTGCATTTCTTTAATACTAAAAAATATAAAGAGTGGCTGTTGCATTTTTTTTTAACACACATAAAAGGAGGTAAATTACGTTCCAAGTTACAAATTACTTTTTGGCTATAAAGAACCTTAAACCAATCATGTTGATTAGTTCATCAAATCGAGTACGTGAAAAAGCTTTTGTGAAAACGTCAGCATTCTGCTTTAGGGTGTCTATGTGGACAAGGTCTATCAGGTGTTTTTCATAGCCATCCCGTATAAAGTGGAACCTAAGTTCAATGTGTTTAGTCTTAGAGTGCTGTACGGGATTGCGTGTGATAGATATAGCAGCAGTGTTATCTATGTGAATAGGAGTCATAGAAAGAAGTAACCCGTAATCACGTAGTTGATGCTGAATCCATAGAACCTGAGAGCAGTAACTCGCAGCAGCAACGTACTCAGCTTCTGCAATTGAAAGAGAAACTGTAGTCTGTTTCTTGCACTGCCACGAGACCAAGCGAGATCCGAGGAATTGGCATCCACCAGTGGTAGATTTCTTGTCTATGCTGCAGCTGCCATGATCAGAATCCGAATAGGCAGTAAGAGCGAATGATTTCTCATTTGAATACCATAGACCAAGATTGGGTCTATGTTTGAGATAACCAAAAATTTGCTTTACCGCCTTCATGTGAGACACCTTGGGTTTGGCTTGAAAGCGTGAGCAGACGGATACCGAGAACACAATATCCGGTTGAGCGGCAGTCAAATACATCAAAGAACCTATCATTGAGCGATAGTCCTGTTTTTTGCAATCTTCCTCATCCTCGGCAAGTCTAAGGTTGTGATTAAGTTCGATAGGAGTCCCATAGGTTTTACAATTGAGCAAGTCATATCTAGTCAACATGTCTTTGACATATTTTGACTGATGAATATAAATACCTTTTGCAGACTGCTCAACTTGTACATCTAAAAAGAATTTGAGCTCCCCCATCGCACTCATCTCAAACTCAGACTTCATAATCTTCTCAAAGTGCTTGCACATTGCCTCATTTGTAGAGCCAAAGATAATATCATCCACATAAACCTGCACAAGTAACATATCTTCTCGATCCCCAGTCTGTTCTTTACGGATGAATAGAGTCTTGTCGATATTCCCTCGAACAAAACCATGCTTGATTAGGTGAGTAGTGAGCCTTTCGTACCAAAGCCTCGGAGCTTGATGAAGACCATATAACGCCTTATTCAGTTTGAAAACGTATTCTGGATGCTCAGGGTCTTCAAAACCTGGAGGCTGTTTAACGTACACATCCGTATCCACTTGTCCATACAGGAAGGCACTTTTAACATCGAGTTGGTTAACACGAAACTCCTTGAAAGAAGCGACTGCAAGGAAGATTCGAATAGACTCAAGTCTTGCCACAGGAGCAAAGTCTTCATCATAGTCCAAACCCTCGATTTGACTAAAACCTTGAACAACCAATCGAGCTTTATTACGAATCACTATACCCCGATCGTCCATCTTATTTCGAAATACCCATCGAGTGCCGGTTAAGTGAGCACCTTTGGGTAACGGAAATATATCCCAAACGTGTAGCTTGTTGAACTGCTGTAATTCTTCTTGCATAGCCTCGACCCAGGATGGATCTTTTAAGGCCTCATCAACCTTCTTGGGTTCAATTTGGGATAAATGAAAGGAATTTATCCGAGCAACCAGATTCAACATTTTTTGATTTGGATTTTGTTTCACTTGTTGTCTTGTTTGAACCGCAGCATTAGGATCACCAATAATATTATCGATGGATGATCCCTGTGTACACGTGTTACTGGGATTACATCCGGCGCAAGTACTAACTCCAAATTGTTCATATCTCCTTCAGTGGCAGGAACAATTATAGTCTCAGGAGCAGTAGAACTTTCAGGTTGCGCAGGTTGTTGTGGTTTCGCATCTTCTTGATCATAAGCGTTAAGGTTAGTGAAGACAGTTTCTTCTTCTTCGGCTTCCTCTAAAGGAGGCATATTGGGATCATCAGGAAGATCTTTTGCATTAATCGTTCCTGAAGTCGAAGAAGCATTTGAAGGTGGGATAATAGGAGATGGTGTGGGTGTTGTAGGTGATGGTGTGAGTGTTGTAGTAGGTGTTGATGTAGGTTTTGAGGTAGATGTGTCTTGACATAGACTGATGCCATGAAGTAGGGTAATCAACTCCTCTTCATCATCTTCTTCGGGTATGTCGAAAGAGTTAAACACATCGTTATAATTAAACAACCAATCCGGACCCGTTCCTTGAGGAGGATCCGTGTAACGCAAGCATTTTACCTCAAAATGCTCTTCCACCTGGTGTGTTGATTTAATGTAGACTCTTTTGTTTGGAGAATTAACTGAATAACCTAGAAAAATCCCTTCAACAGCTTTAGCTCCAAACTTTGAGACTTTTTCTTTTGGGATCATAATCAGACACGGACACCCAAACGGCTCTAGAAACTGCAGAGTTGGCTTACGGTTATTGAAAAGTTCATAACAGGTCTTGTTTTTTTTCTTAACCGTGAGCACTCGATTCAGAACGTAACAAGCAGTACTGACTGCCTCAGCCCAAAATATGATAGGTAGCTTAGAATCAGCCAGCGTAGTTCGAGCTGTCTCGATAATAGTCCTATTCTTACGTTCTGCAACTCCATTCTGTTGAGGAGTTCGTGGAGCACTAAACTGATGATAAATGCCTTTCGTGGCACAATATTACTCGAGAGTTGAATTCTTGAATTCAGTTCCATTGTCACTTCGCAGTCTCTTCACCTTTAAGTTGCACAGATTTGCCAACTTATCCAACATGTACACCAAAATATCTGCTGTTTCACTCTTCGCAGCAAGAAAGTATACCCACGAAAATCTGGAGTAGTCATCGGTGACTACTAAGCAGTAAGATCGACCACCAATGCTCTTAGTGGAAATAGGACCAAAAAGATCCATATGTAAGAGCTCCAGTGGTGCAGCAATGGAATTCACTACCTTAGACTTACGGGACTTTTTGTGGAGTTTCCCTTTATGGCATGCAATACAGTCATCTTTTAGAGCAAAGGACTGTTTGGAACTCCATTTACCAAATCATTATTTATGAGGAATATCATTTTGCGAAAATGAATATGTCCCATCCGTCAATGCCAAAGTAGTGATTCCTTTTCCGAAGCCTTTGACAGGAGACAAGTGTATTCATCTGTAGTCTCCACAGTTCGCATGTTCATCACATAGGTATCGTTTCTCCGTGGCGCCCACATAAGCACCCATTCTCCAGGGATAACGAAACCTGGCTTCAAGATCACACATTCTGTCTTTGTGAAAGCAGTGGTAAAATCCTTATCACAGACTTGTGAAACGCTCAACAAGTTGTGAGTGAGTTGAGCCACATAGTTCACATTCTCAAAGCTAACTTTCCCATTAGTTAGCGTTCCCTTTCCTGTAATCGTTCCTCCAGTATCTCCAGCAAAGGAAACATGTCCTCCGGCATGAGGTTTAACATCCGTCAAAAGAGACACATCGCCAGTCATGTGTCGCGAGCAGCCACTATCCATGAACCATTCACTATCTTTAACATGTTCTGACTGCTGCAACACATAAAAGTGAGGAGATTAGTGAGAAACGATGACCCAAGCCTTTACAGACTTAGGTCTACTAAGGTCATCAACAATAATCACATCGGACAAAACTTTATTTTTCAACAAATCAGAATTTTCATCTAATGTGTTATTGTTGATGACGGAAGAGTCACTAGCAGACTCCTTTCGTTTCCAAACTTTAGATTGTTTTGAAATTGGTTTGGGAGCAATGTCGGGTTTTTGTTTTGGCAAAGTTTTTTCCCAACATTACTTTGCTTTTCAACAGGCTTGGGAGATTTGAAATAAGGCCTAGGTGGTGAAAATGAATTTCTATAAAAAGAAGTTCTAGGCATATCTCTCCCATAGCGCTGATGAGAAAGCTTAGGACAGTCACGAATTAAGTGTCCTTGTCTCTTGCAGTAGAAACAAGAACAAGTCTCAACAAATGGTTGAGGCTGAGGACTTACCACAGGAGGTGGGGAAACATTTCTTGAACATGAACATTGCGTACACGTCTTAGAAAATACTTGTTTTGGTTGAGAGGTTGAAGTGGAAGGTTTATCACAAGAAATTTTTCATTTATAACTTTATATTGCAAAATCTTTACAGTTGACTGTAAAGTTTGTGGTTTTGCATTTAAAACCTTGTCTTTTTCCTTTTTAGTTTGAACCTTAATTGCAGGTTCAACCTTTAAAGCCACTTTTTCAAGTTTAACTTCAACCTTCTTAAATTCAGGATACTCCTGATCAGTAATGTCCTCAATCTCAACAATCTCCTCAATACTAACTGGAGATTCACATTTAGGCTTAACAAACTGAGGCGAAGGATACTCTGGCTGCTTGGTTTTCTCCTTTACCTGTTTGTTGCTTATTCACCTTTGACGTGATACCATATAACAATGCATAGTCAACAGGAATCTCTTCAGTGCCTTCCTTAACAGGCATAGGACAGTATTCAGTGGGAGGCGGGACTTCAGAATAACCTAGTCCTGTCTTAGTTTTGTTATCTGTCCTCTGCTTATTAAGGATTTCATTGAAGGCAATCGTAGATGAAGAGGAACCTAGAATCTTGTTTTTATAGTTAGCATACTCATCTTTTAAATCAGAGAGTTCCTTTCTTAACAGTTCTATTTCAGCAAGATAGCTGTTAATAGCATCCTGTTGACTAAAAACCTTGGATTTATACTTTTGAGTGTCCTGTTTATAAGCCTCAATTTTCTTATCATACAGTTGTTCATTAGCTTTTAAGTACTTATTGGACTCATTAAGTTTTTCAACCTTTTTCCTTAAATCTACGTTTTCTTCTTGAAAGCACTTTAAAGATTCAGTTAACTTAATGCATGATATACAGTTCAAAGGCTCTTCTGGTTCATTGCGTACCTCATTAGTAATGTGAGCCATAAGACACTGTTGATACTTGTCAGCAAACATGCTCCAGTCCGTGTTTGTAGGCTCAAAGACAACTAGTGCATCAGCTGTCGCTTGCTTTACTTCTTCCTTCTCTGGAGCTTTAGGAGCATCAGGCTTCATAAAATCCGATGGAGGAACTTTGGGTTTTTCATATTCTCTAGCAAAATATCCCAAATTCTGACAATTATAGCAGCGAACCTTGCTCTTGTCAAAACCAAAACTGGTTTTGCCATCTCCTTCCAAACTCTTGCGCCCAGTCTATTGCAAGAATTTTTGAACTCTTCTTGAGATCATGGAAATATTCCAGTTTAAATCCATTTGCTCAAGATCATCGTTATCCAATTGAGCATAATCTTCTTTAGCAAGTTCTAATGTAGAATTTGGTTGTGAAACCAGAACCTTGTAGGTTCCACTTGTATGTTCCCGGTACGGACCTAATCAGATCGTCAACTCAATTGAAAGTGCGGAATCCAAACAATCAAGTATTGAACGTTTAACGAATCAAACAAACACGATATCTATAATCTTTGTATATATTCACACTTAAAGAATAATGATTACAGATTACAAGCTCTATCTCTCTCTCTCTCTCTTAAGTCACGCCTCTCTCTCACTCTCTAGTGTTTGATCACCCTACAAATGAAACCCTACATGCCTATTTATAGGCTGTCCAAACCCTATAGCGACACTAGCCAAGTGTCGCTATATGCGACACTAGCCAAGTGTCACTATATGCGACACTAGCTAAGTGTCGCATAAACACTAATTTTGTGTATATATTCTATTTCACTATTCGTTTACAAGTTCGCATGTACACACTAAACACTATACATACGCAGACTAATTGACTTTGACAATTACAAATGTTTGACCAACTGACTGACACACAAAATGCACCAACAAACTCCCCCATGTCAGCAGCTTGGTCAAATAAGTCTTTAATTAGTCTTCATCAACAAACTCTTTCATGTCTTCAACAATCAGAATCTCTTTCATGTCTTTAACAATAAGAATCTCCCCCATTGAGATAGCATGGTCTGCAAAGAAATCTTGATGTCCAAATTCATGTGACTGACACAAATTCATCATACAATAAGATCTTCAAACTATGTGACCATCTCTCAATCATCAGCAGCTTCTCCAATAGAATTTATCTTCACAGTCTTTGGAGAATAACCGACATCCTTTACATCTTCAATATTTGACTTTAACAAGATATGTGATGTTTGAAGAAAATAATATAGAAATAAAATCTTTTTGTATTTTCTTTATAAAGGAAAAGTAAAGAACAAAGATTAAAATAAATTTGGGGATAGGATTGTTTTAGGTCTGCTTAGAGATCATATCAGGCCAACATGCAATTATTAGGAAATAGTAGGTGTTATTTCGATTATCAGTATATTTGTCCACTTTAAATTTACTTAGCATACTTAAAGCACCTTTTATAAAAATTATTTCAAGATGATTACTGGTATTGTTTGTCCACTTAAACATGTTAAATCCGGGTCTGTGAGTTAACCTTTTATTGTTAGTATGAATATTTCTCCATGGTCCCCACCAATGACATACCCATGTAACCCAGACATGAGCATAGCTTCCAAATCCAGAGAGAATATAAGAGTATCATTTTTATGAATCACGTCAGCGGTGATAGGTCTGTACAAATGTACAACAAAGCGACATAACTTGATTCAGGTTTAAGCAAAACCAGACTTGGTCAAACCATTTTGGTGACCTTGTTAGGTATCTTATGATTTAAGACTTTTTCAAGTTCATTGACTTGCGTTTGCTTAACTTTTAAGCATATACTAATTGAGACCAGGTCTGTACTTACATACAACAGAGGAAACAATCAGTATAAACCCCCAAATGATTTCAGATAAACCTCAGGTATAGAAATATGTCATGCTACGTTAAGGAATTAAGATATTTAGTCGTACATCATATGGTGTTTACCACAAGATCATAGAAACGTATTAGAATTACTTCTTAAGAACCCAGAAACCGGTGTGTATCATGCCTACCAGTACATCATATGATGAAGCTAATGTTTATAAAAGCAATTTTAAATATGCCAGATAAACCTACTGACATATCAAACATAAACCTTAAAATTTCCATTTTGTGCATGTCATCTGATGTACAATCATTTCCCATGTTTTTTACAGACACAATCCAATATCTTTTTGAGGAATAAGAATCTTGCTATTCACATTTCTGATCCAAATAATCAGAATTTTAATTACTTCCCCTGAACAACAAATTCTTTTCAAAAATTCAATTCAAAGGTACTCCCCTTAAACATTAAACATATTTTTGTAATTTTTGATTTAAGATATTTCGCAACATTGCATTTCTTTGATAATAAAAAGTACAAAGAATGGCTATTGCAATAATAATAATAATAAAATTTAAAAGAAAAGTATCAAAATCACATATCAAGTCAAATCAAATGCCTTTTAGCACTTTTACCACCACGAAACTTCAGAAATTTCATCCAATCATAAATCATCATAACATTCTTCCAACAATATCTACATCCATGCAGTCACTAAAAATATTACATTACAAGAAACTGACTGCATCACCACAAACAATCAAACATTAATACTTATGGGACACCCAAGCCTTGATAGACTTGGGTTGTCCATGATCATCCATAATCATCACATCAATGAGTTTATGATATTTTAAAAACTCAGAAGATTTCATTGATGCGTTGTTTGTGGATTTGGGTTTCCAAACCTGTTTAGGTTAAGATGATTTGTTTTCAACAATGTTATGCTGTTGAACTTGAGGTCTACTAGGCATAACTTTGTTTACTCTTGCCATAAGTTTTGGAGAGTTTGATGCACAACTAGATACAGGCGTACATAAACGACGCCTTGAAAAAGGTTTTGAAAAAGAATTCCTGAAAGAGGAAGTTCTTGGCATCCCTATACCAAACCTATCTAGGGATAATAACTTACGATCCCTAATAATATGGCCCTGTTGACTACAACGATAACAAGAACGACGCTCCACAAAAGATGTATTCCAATGAGTTTCCTCAAATCATTTCGGTGGAGGACAATACACAGAAGGTTTATGAACAGGAACATTTGTTGAACATGCACTCTTTGGTGTATATGTTGAAGTAGATGTTCCTGAGGCTGAGTTGGTTGATGTTGAGCATTTATTATTTTCATATTTATCAATCATTTTATCTTTCTTTGTATCGCTTTTAACATGTGTAACCTTAATGGTAGACTCTTCAGGTATATCTTCTACCTCAACGACCTCCTCAACACTAACTAAAGGTGAATTATCAGACTTGACAAAAGTAGGCAATGGATACTCTGGCCGTGTGGTTTTCTCCTTTGCCTGCCTTTTGGGATTAGCTTTATCTTCTTTAGATTTTGTAGCTGGCCATGTTGAGTAGTCAGCTACAAGATCTTCAGTGCCCTCCTTAACAGGCAAAGGATAGTAGTTAGTAGGAGGAGGGAAGTAACCCAGTCCAGACTTACTATTCTTATCAGTCGTTTGCTTGCTAACGATTTCATCGAAAACATTTTGAGACTGTGAAAAAGTTGAGATTTTTCTATCAAAATACTCAGATTTAGACTTTAACTCATTAAGTTCTTTATTTAAAAGTTCAATTTCTTTAAGATAACTATTAATAGCATCTTGTTGGTTAAAGACTTTTGATTAATAAGTTTGAGTGTCTAACTTATAAGCCTCAATTTGCTTATCATAAAGTCTCTCATTAGTTTTTAGAAATTTATTTGACTCGGTGAGTTTAACGACTTTTTCTCTCAAATCTTCATTATCTAATTGATAGCACTTTAAAGAAGCATCAAGCTTAATACATGATATACAATTAACGGGTTCCTCAGGTTCATTATCTACCTCATGTGCATTAGAGTCAACATCTTTTATCGGAGCCACCATTGCAGTGTGTTGATCCTCTTCTTCGTTTATCAACCTTTTCTATTGATCATAAGCCTCTATAAGAGCGTCCCATAAATCTATAGAAGTTGCTTGATTTTTGAATTTATTTTTCACAACTTCTGGCAAGCACATGGTAATCATCTCATATGCTCTATTGTCTTTGTCAAACTCTTCCCTTTCGTTGACTGACATTTGTGCTCTTGACTTAAGGACCTCATCGAGTCTTGGTTGCTCATATCGATCAATAGCGTTAAACCAGTCCACAACTTTGGATCTTTGTGTTCAATGAAGTTGCATAGCTTAATATTCCAATTAGCAAAATCACTATAGAACAAAGATGTATAAGGAGGCATTTTCGTACCGAAAGCCATTTCCGAATTTTACTCCAAAATTGAATTCGAGAATTTCGAAAATTTTCCGAGTATAGCGAAACTTTTCCGACACTAAAATTAAGTTATATTAAGCTTAAAAACAAAATTTGAAATTACAAAATTTTTCGCGTTTTTCCCGCCAAAATTTCGTTCGACAACGTCAGAAAAACGGTCGAGTAAAAGCAAATTTTTTCCAGGCTAAAATTGAACACTTTTAAGCCTACGAGAAAAATTTGAAAATGCAAAATTTTTTTCGAGTTTCCCGCCAAAATTGAACACTTTTTTTCCGAATCTAGAGCGACACTAGATTAGTGTCGCTGAAAGCCAAGTGTCGCTAAGAAGTGACGCTAAGGAGTGACGCTAAGAAGTGACACACTGAAGTGACTCATGGAAGTGACGCTCTAAGTGTCACTATCAAGTGACGCTCTTAGTGACGCTTTAAGTGTCGCTATCAAGTGACGCTCTTAGTGACACTTTAAGTGTCGCTATCAAGTGACGCAGCGAGTGACGTAAAAATGGCCGTGAACCCCAAAAAACCCTAAAAATTGAAATTTTTGAAACCCTAACGAATATTGACGAACAGCAGACGAACAAGCACCAAAAACCAACCCAAAAATCGATATAATTAACACAAATAACCTAGAAACTAATTATAATCGATTAATACCTTTGCGAATCAAACAAAAACGTTCTAAACACGATCCGAAACCGTCGAATCCTTGATTCACGGCTCTGATACCACTTGTAGGTTCCCGGTACGGACCTAATCAGATCGTCAACTCAATTGAAAGTGCAGAATCCAAACAATCAAGTATTGAACGTTTAACGAATCAAACAAACACGATATCTATAATCTTTGTATATATTCACACTTAAAGAATAATGATTACAGATTACAAGCTCTATCTCTCTCTCTCAAGTCACGCCTCTCTCTCACTCTCTAGGGTTTGATCACCCTAGAAATGAAACCCTACATGCCTATTTATAGGCTGTCCAAACCCTATAGCGACACTAGCCAAGTGTCGCTATATGCGACACTAGCTAAGTGTCGCATAAACACTAATTTTGTGTATATATTCTATTTCACTATTCGTTTACAAGTTCGCATATACACACTAAACACTATACATACGTAGACTAATTAACTTTGACAATTATAAATGTTTGACCAACTGACTGACACACAAAATGCACCAACATTATACGTTTTATGTTAACGTACCGAACGCGTTATACACGAAAAGAAACAATTATAAAACGTGCCTAAAGATCAAAAATACTAAAAGTAATATTTTGTCCAATCCTGTTTTAGTATTTGAAACATTACTTCAAAATATAATTTCGAAATTCAACCGAAATTTGACACGCAATTTAACTGTACAGTACCACTACTGTGAATAATTTTATTAATCATTTTAATAAAGTATTTCATTTATGTATAATATCAATTATAATGTTTAAAATAAAATTTAAACAAACGAATAATTGAGTGAGACACGGGGTACAAATAATTGGACCCGTACACGGAACTAACGGGTTAAAAACCCAAACTAATACCATTTTGAAGATATCTGCTCGACATTTTATTACACCACCTTACTTCCATTTGAAAAATGGAGCAGAAACTATTTTATATATGTACTCCTTTCCCTTCACTCTTTGAACACACAAACCATCTACCAACTTGAATTATTGGTGAGACAAATACTGTGATGAACTACACCCACTTCCTCCATATCTTTTCTCTCATTTCCTTCTCCATTATCCTACAAACCTACGGCAGAAATAACAACTAAAAATCATCATCATAATCATCTACAAAAGGCTAGCAAAAAGGAGAAGCAATATCAAGCTTCAAGAACCATTATCTTCATCTTCTTTTCCTCCATCTTAAAGCTTAGTAAGGATCTATTTTCCTTCACCTATATTACATAATTTTTAGTTTATAACATGTTATAAGTTTATAACTTGAAAGATCATAAGCAAAACCATACCAAAAACTCAACAAAACTAAACCTTGGTGATGTCGATTTTCTGGACAGATTCTGTTTTCTCGGTAGAAAAATCGTATAAAATCGTAGGAGTAAGATAAACACATGAGACCACTTGAAAAATCTTCATATGTTTGTGATAAGCATCAAATATATAGTATATTTTATAGTAATTTATCCCTATATTTATATATATTTTATGCATTTATATGATTTTAGGTACTTATTTTGTTAATATTTGCAGAAGTGTATTTTAATTGAAGATTGAAGAAAAATGAACGAAAATAAGACCGAAACTGAAGTAGTTAAAGCAATTGAAGGAAAGGAAGATCTAAACCTTAAGAAATGAAGACTAAAAAGATAATATTGAAGATTTGGGCCAAGAAAACAAGTAAATTCGTTTAAAGAAGAAAAAGAGGTCCAATGTGAAACCCAAGCCGATTTTGGAAGATTCTGGGAAATAAGCCCAACCGGCGGTTGGATTGCCCAACCGGCGGTTGGGGCTAAAAGGTTCAAACGGTGGGAGAACGCATAGTTGGAGTATTACTCAAATACCTCCAACCGGCGGTTGGAGGGTCGGCCAGAATTAGTATAAATAGAGGCTTAGTTTTGGTTATACCATATACGATTCTTAGAATACAAAGTCGAAATTTAAGGTTTAAGGTCGACTTTAGGTGCGAATTAGGAGGCTAAGGAGCTAGGGTTTGAAGGTTTTCAACCCTAGGAAAAGCTAGTTCGTCAACTTGGTTCGGTTTCTTTATCCTTGTAGCTTCACTAACCTTTTGGGTTACTATGGATATTGTTTATTTGAATTAATTGCTTATTAGATTTTCATTATGAATGTTTAAATATATGTTTATTATGTTTATTATATGAATTATATGTTTATGTTGGAACTATATTATTGAATATTATTATGCAAGAATTATGTGTTATATTATGTTAATAATCATAATTAACTGATTTATAGATAAACTGCAATAATCTTTTGGATTTTTAAATTAAGTGATTATGTTTTATTAAATGTTAAATAGCATTATGATTCAACCGACCCTGGAATTGCATGAATAATATGTTGATAGATCTTAATAAATAGTGGTACTTACATAACCTTTGATGGTATTGCTATATGAGAGTTGTCATAACCTTTGAGATTTTCTACATTAGTAAATCACAATAATAATAGCCAACACGCAAATAGACATAAGTTGATATAATAAGTGTAATAAATAATAGTTTAAATAGTCATAATCTTCTATTCAATTTAGTATTCTTAAGTTGTTCTTTAAACTTATCTATTAAAGAATTGGTATCAATTATATATATATGTTCGATCGGAACTAAAACGTACCCCCTATCTTATATATTATTGTATATTATTGTTTATAATTGTGAATTTGTACATTAATTGTAGTAATTGTAATTAGGATAAATAAATAGTTAGTTATAGATTAAATCACGTTCCCTGTGTTCGAATCTGGACTTACTTATGAAACTATATTCTATGATCAGGATAACACTTGCCTGAATTGTGTGATAGTATTATTTAGTATTTCCTTAATTAAAACTTGTGATTATAATTGCCTATACTTAGCACACATCAGTTTGTTAGCTATAACTCTCGCTGAGACCAAGTTTTCCCAGAAATACATCGATTTTAATCTATTAACTGATTTGTACACAAAGGTCACCAAAACGTGTTTCCGGACACACCTCGGTTCACAATTTTATTTAGGGTGTTATGGTTATCTAAAAATCATGAAAAAAATACTGGAAGTAGGTGACATATTTGGGAACATTGTGTAAATTTTTTTCAGAAGTGTTCGATTTCTTTTGACCTCCGAAAACAGGCCCGAATGTAGATCGAAAAACGTTAAAAATCTGTCAAATGAACTAGCAGTAATAACGAGTTATCAAGGGCAGTAATAACGAGTTATCAAGGGCAGTAATAACGAGTTAGCATGGGCAGTAATAAAGAGTTATCAAGGGCAGTAATAACGAGCTATCAAGGGCAGTAACAACGAGTTATCAAGGGCAGTAATAACTAGTTACCAAAGGCAGTAATAACTAAGGTCACAATCCACAAAATCATGAAAACAATACTGGAAGTAGGTGACATATGTGGGAACATCGTGTAAATTTTTTTCGGAAGTGTTCGATTCCTTTTGACCTTCGAAAACAGGCCCGAATGTAGATCGAAAAATGTTAAAAATCTGTCAAATGAACTAGCAGTAATAACGAGTTATCAAGGGCAGTAATAACGAGTTATCAAGGGCAGTAATAACTAGTTATAAATGGCAGTAATAACGAGTTATCAAGGGCAGTAATAACGAGCTATCAAGGGCAGTAACAACGAGTTATCAAGGGCAGTAATAACTAGTTACCAAAGGCAGTAATAACTAAGGTCACAATCCACAAAATCTTGAAAATACAAATCTCACCAATTGTCGAACACTTACAATGACTAAACCTTATACGATGATACTCGTACAAAATTAAGAAATTAATAATTTCTTCAAAACAATCAAATTGTTAACATAATTTGACAAACGGTCAAAGTGCTTATGTTAATACGTTATTGCGTATAGGTTGATTTTCTTTGGGCAACGCTACCACTACTCGCTAGCATTCACATCTGTGCATACACCGTGAGTTCATAGTCCCTTTTTCACTGTTTTAATCGCTTTTAAAATCAGGGGTGGAAAACATAGAACTATGTGTTATTACATGCTACTTGTTTTATATAATTGCTTGACATGCTATTATATCAAACTGAATTATATAAATGCTATATGCTTTATATTCAACTGTTAACTATATGAAACGTTTTCACAACTTTTTGGGAATAAGACAACGAATCTTGGTACAATCCTAGGTTTACGTGAGGTAGTTGTAGTGCACATAAGTCCCAGTGCTTGCAACCTATAACCATTAGCTAGGTGACTCTAGCCACTGAGTATACAGATAGTACTATCGATTTGACAACCCTCTCATGATATAACTCGTTGGTCATTCCAACCACACGATGGCACTCATAACGAGGAGTGTATACTTACCATGTTACTGAGGCAACAACATCAACTAGTCGTGGATTGGTTATAGTACTAGGTGTCGTTACTATAACTCTAAAGGTTTAACTCACCTTAGAGGGATCATTATTTATATTTCCCACATAAACTAAACAACTAAATTATAACTTGATTTGGGAAGAGTATTCCCTGTGATAACTAATAGGATTGGTGTTCCTACACACGATTACTTTTAGGAAACGTTTACCTTGATTGGCTAAACTTGGTTTCCCTACAAGACAACTCGTATAGGAAATGTTTACTTGATTGTTAAACCTGTGTTTTCTGCAACTATTTATTAGGAGATGTTTTTGATTAAACTTGTGTTTCCTAACACATCAACTGAATTGTAGTAAGAATGACATTCTTACAGTAAAATAGGAAATGTTTTCTTTGATGAGAATACTTGTGTTTCCTGCTATACATATAAACATTATGTTTGTGTACATGAATGATTTTATACAAAACTTAGTTTAACTATGCATATACTAAACCTGTGAATTCACTCAACATTCAATGTTGACGGTTTATTATGTTTTTCAGGGAATTAGGACTCAAGTACATCTGCATGCATAAAAGGACGTAAGCTACCCAGACTATTTAGGATGCCACTTTTGGGACACTAGGATTTCTTCTGTATTACCAATCTCATTGGTTATACTTACGAAATCCCACTTTTATGAACTTGTATTTATTAAAACTAATGTTGTTCTACAACACTACTACTTGTACGACTTTATAAGTCGTACCCTTTTGTAATAACTTAAACTTTGGCATCTTAAATATATATGTTCTGTATGATCATATGCTCTGATACAATGAATGCACTCTTGTAACGTCAGCACCCCCACTGTTTTAAAGATTATTAAAATGCTTCCGCTAATTAACTAAAGCTTCCGCTAAACCATTAATAAACATGATTACCAATTTTGGGGGTGTGATAGACTTGGTATCAGAGCCATTGGTTATAGCGAACTAGAAGTCTTTAAGTGATTGAAAACTTTAGTGACCTAGACTATAGCCTTGGCTAACACACTCATGCATTCATACCTTTGCATACGTCTAACACAACACACACAATTGCTTTTGTCACAGTTATGTCTAGGCAGTTTGTAACATCCCCAAATTGGGCCTAGGAGAAACATGTATTTTCTTAATTTTTATATGTAATTTATATTATTATATGTGTTTGATTGTAAATTTAATAGGAAAATAAGTTTCAGGAAATATTGTGACTAGTGAAATATTGTTGTTTTAAATAAACTTAGGTGACGGTAAAATAAAATAATTTTCTATAGTTTGAAATTGAGGTTCCAGACAATAGATTTAAAGGGGGTATAATATTACACTGTAACTAATGTGAGTCGGTTTAATAAAATGAGTGGAGGCCGACATAATTTTCCCCCTTTTCTTGTGTTCTTCATTTGTAACTCAAAATCTCTCAAGCTAAATCATTAACCCAAATTGCTAGTAAAGATTTACAAGAGTTGAAGATTAAATCATAACTCACCATCCTAAGCTTCTTCTTGCTCTTCATCTTTGTAAGTAAGTTTTTATTGCCTAAATGATGAAATTAGATTAATTTATTGTGTGGGTTGAATTAAAGCTTGAATGATTTAGTTATTAGTTGTATGATGATTGAATAATGATTCTTGATCTTTATTAAGTTGATTACATGATGATTACATGATGAATTTTTTAGATATCTTGATTTATAAGTTTGAATGTGAAATTTTTAGGTTATGAGTGATTTGAATGAATTATGATGATTTGATGATTGAAACCTTGTCATATGATGTTATTAGATGTTATTATGGTCAAAAATTGGTGAAAAGTTGAGTACATAACTGAGTTTGGTCGATTTTGAGATTGTTGGTTCGTGTGTGAAGTTGCAGGAACTTTGGTTAAGTGCAGGTCTGGAAGGTGATGGGAATCCGACGGATTCCAGGTTAATCCGGGCGGATTTCCCAACCGGATTCCTTATTAAAGTTCTGTCCCAATTATGAATCTGGAAATGCTTGGAATCCGGCGAATTCTATCTGAATCCGACGGATTCAATTGAATCCAGGCGGATTCATTTAAAATCCGGCGGATTCATACTGTGTGACTGATTGCTTTTGATTTAAACTTCATAATGTGATTTAGCTTGTACATTGTGGTTATATAACTTAGTATATGCTTGATTTTTAATATTAAGTTATAAACAATATGATATGAACTTTGACTTGAAATTTCTTGTGTGTTTCAGATACAATGAAGACTCAATAAAATTAGACCTTTGAGTTTGGAGTTTGAAACATGACAGGTGAGTGGACTGATTCTCACAGTTTAATTTCGGTGTTAACAATTAGTTACATCAATCTTAAGTTGATAGTATTGATTGATTTATTGATATGTTTGATGATATAATTATTAAGTGAACTAGTTGATTGATGGGTTAATTGGTTGCTTGTGAATAATTCCATGATAGGTTGGAATGATAGAGGTCAATTCTATTGGATTTAGTTGCTATAGGTTAATTTTTATGGGTTGGATGAACATTCGTTGTGAATTAGCCCATATTAATTAAAGATAGCAATAAACTATCGGTAAAATCTATGTATTGGCCTGCAGTTGATTATTAAGTGTTCTTGGAGGGTCACCGCGGACTGAGGACACCTCAAGAACCACCGATCCTCTGTTTTGATTGTTTCTAATAGTTGATTGTTGTGAATTGATTTTTATGCTAAGTTAGATTGTTAGACTTAGTTTACTCACTTAGCTTTGTGCTAATCCCCCACAATACTCTTGCAGGTTAAACTTTTGGAAAAGTTGGGCAAGTTGGGCAAGTTATGGTTATTTGAAGAAATGTTTGACAGCTGGTTACTCTGATCATTTTGTGGGCTAAAACTGTTTTATATATAACATCCAGTTAGAACATTTGTTTTTGTAACTTTGTATATTTAAGTTTGTAATCGTATAATAGTTAGTAAAGGTTTGAAGTTTTATATAAATGATATAAACCTTATTGAAGGGGATAACGCTTCCGAATAATTAAAAAAAATAAATAAATTTTTCTTGAATTTATGGGGTGTGATACAGTTTCCGATCTACATCTCAGAGTCAGAGGAGGAGCCTGTAGTTGTAGTTATCCGTACCCTTCTTGGATTTCATTATGGTACATAGGACACTATCAGAGAGCTGCACAGTGATGCCTCTCGACTGGACGATGATGTGCTTACTATCTATGGACGTCTTGCCACTTCTGAGATACACATTGAGATGGATCGAGAGTCAGCCGATGCGACTAGAGCACGTCTGATTAGGCTAGAGAGACGTTTGGGGGTAGTAGGTTCTGCAGTTGGAGTTTGTATGCTGATGGCAGTTGTTAGGATGGTTGTAGGGATGTTCTTAGCGTATTTCCATTAGACTCGCCATGTCAGGACTGTATCTATGATGTATTAGGATTGTAGCTATGATGTAGTAGGGAAAAACTTTTGACTAGATGGATGTATAGGTTAAATCCACCACATTTTGTAGATCATGTTTGATCCGATGGGTGTATTTTCTCTGTATTGTAAATCTCATCCTTGTACAAAACTTATGTAAAACCTTTTGACTTATATATGATATATAACTTATGTTTAATTACATCACTGTGTACACTATGAGTGATATCAATTGGTGATTGATTATCATACTATATCTATATTTATCATATACTTTATGAGTGATGATTTGATTAGGTATCTTACGAGTGTTTCTTGTGTGTGATTAGGACTGAATCATGCCGCCTAAGCGTAGGAATACCCGGAACATCCGAAGAAACCCTTTACCACCTCCTGCTGTTGAGGAGACGACTGAACAAATGGTAAACCGGAGAATTGCTGAAGCACTTGCTCAGTATGATACTGACCGAAACCGTAGCGACAGGGTTAGCGGTAGCAGAAATACCGAACCAGTTGTATCTGACGGTAACCCTGAGAGTACCCAAAAAGGATGTTCGTACAAAACATTCTAGCTTGCAAACTGAGCCATTTTTGTGGTACTGAGGGTGCCATTGGAATCATTCATTGGATAGAGAAAATGGAGTCTGTGCTAGATATTAGCAACTGTGCTCGTGACTACATGGTAAAGTATGCTACATGCACATTTTCTGATAAGGCACTGACATGGTGGAATGGTCAAGTTCAAGCAGTTAGACGCACAACTGCCCACTCAATGACCTGGGAAACTTTGAGAACTATGGTCATGGAAGAATTTTGTCCCCGCATTGAGCTGCAGAATATTGAGACTGAGCTCTGGGACATTGCTATGGTTGGTACTGATATCACTGGGTATACCACCAGATTTCAAGAACTGGCACGCCTTGTACCACACATGGTCACACCTGAGTACAAGCGCACTGAAAGGTATATCTGGGGTTTGGTGCCACAGATTCAAAGCTTGGTGACTTCGTCTAATCCTGCCACCTTTAAGAGTGCTGTAAAACTAGCACAGCGTTTGACAGATGAAGCAGTCAGAATGGGAACCCTCACTAAGAAAGCTGCTTCGAGAAAGGTTGAATCCAGTAGTGCTGATGCTGGAAAGGGAAAACGTAAGTGGAATGACCGTCAGGGTCAACAGAATAAGAAGCAGACTAGAACCACGAAAGCTTACCTTGCCACTACTGCTAAACAAAAGACCTACTTGGGAAACAAGCCCAAGTGTGGCAAGTATGAATGTCACCATGATGGTGATTGTACTTTCTGTGGGAATTGCAAACGCTGGGGGCATTTGACCCAATACTGTAGATCGAACCCTACTACTCAAGCAAATAGGGATATACCAGCTAATGGATGTTTCGAATGTGGCGAGCAAGGTCATTTCCGAAACAAGTGCCCTAAACTTAACCGCGGCAACCAAAACAATCAGATGCGCAATACAAACCCGAACAACAACAACCGCAACGACAACAACAACCATGGTAACACCAACAACCAACCAGCTCGAGGTCGTGCGTTTGTCATTGGAGCACAAGAGGCACGCCAGGACCCCAACACTGTCACTGGTACATTTCTAGTTAACAACCATTATGCCTCTGTGTTATTTGATTCAGACGCCAATTTGAGTTTTGTGTCTACAGAATTTAGACCAGTATTAGACATTAAATCCCGTAAACTAGACAACAAGTACACTTTAGAACTAGCCGATGGTAGGTTGATTGAATCAGGAGAAATAGTACCAGGATGTACTCTAACATTGGAGGGTCATCCTTTCAAAATAGACTTACTACCGGTTGAAGATTCACGAGAGTTGAACAAGGTAACTATCAAGAACCGATACCCGTTACCACGCATTGACCATCTGTTTGATCAGCTACAAGAATCGAGTTATGACTCGAAGATTGACCTTCGTTCTGGTTACCACCAACTGAAGGTTCGAGAAGAGGACGTACCAAAGACCGCGTTCAGGACTCGTTATGGTCATTATGAGTTCCTAGTCATGCCGTTTGGATTGACTAACGCGTCTGCAGTATTCATGGATCTCATGAACCGAGTGTGCAAACCTTACCTTGATAAGTTTGTCATTGTGTTCATTGATGACATCTTGATTTACTTGAAAACGAAAGAGGATCACGAACAACACTTGAAACTTATCCTCCAACTACTCGAGAATGAGAAGTTGTATGCTAAGTTCTCCAAATGCGAATTTTGGATTAGAGAGGTTTATTTCCTTGGTCACGTGATCAATGATAAAGGAATTCATGTGGACCCGTCCAAAATAGAGGCGATCAAAAACTGGGAAACTCCAAGGACCCCAACCGAGATTCGACAATTTCTTGGTTTGGCTGGCTATTACCGGCGATTTATCGAAATTTTTTTCAAAATAGCCCAGTCACTCACTACCTTAACCCAAAAGGATAAGAAATTCGAATGGGGCGAAAAACAAGAAAATGCCTTCCAACTGTTGAAACAAAAGTTGAGCACCTCACCAATCTTATCTTTACCCGAGGGAACAGAGAACTTCATTGTTTAATGTGATGCCTCACATCAAGGATTAGGTTGTGTTCTCATGCAAAACGACAAAGTTATTGCTTATGCATCTCGTCAATTGAAGATTCACGAGAAGAATTATACAACTCATGACTTAGAGTTGGGAGCAGTCATTTTTGCACTCAAGATCTGGAGACACTACCTATATGGTACAAAGTGTACGATTTTCACCGACCACAAGAGTCTACAACACATATCCGACCAGAAAGAGCTCAACATGAGACAAAGACGTTGGGTCGAATTGCTGAACGATTACGACTGTGAGATTAAGTACCATCCGGGCAAGGCTAATGTAGTAGCGGATGCCCTGAGTCATAAAGAAAGCATTAAACCTCGCAGAGTTCGAGCTTTGGTATTAACAATCCACTCGAATTTTATTACTCAAATTCGTGACGCGCAACGAATAGCTTTCACCGCCGAGCGCATGAAAGACGAATCCCTGAAGGGAATGGAGAAACAGCTTGAAACCAAAGAATGGACCACAAGAGTCTACAACACATATCCGACCAGAAAGAGCTCAACATGAGACAAAGACGTTGGGTCGAATTGCTGAACGATTACGACTATGAGATTAAGTACCATCCGGGCAAGGCTAATGTAGTAGCGGATGCCCTGAGTCATAAAGAAAGCATTAAACTTCGCAGAGTTCGAGCTTTGGTATTAACAATCCACTCGAATTTTATTACTCAAATTCGTGACGCGCAACGAATAGCTTTCACCGCCGAGCGCATGAAAGACGAATCCCTGAAGGGAATGGAGAAACAGCTTGAAACCAAAGAAAATGGAGTTGTATATTTCATGAAACGAATTTGGGTACCGTGCGATGATGAACTACGCAAACTGATTTTGGACGAAGCTCACAAGTCCAACTACTCGATTCATCCTGGTGCAAATAAAATGTACCAAGATGTGAAAGGTTTCTATTGGTGGCCTAATATGAAGAGAGACATCGCTACTTATGTTAGCAAGTGTCTAACTTGCTCAAAGGTCAAGGTAGAGTATCAAAAACCTTCCAGACTTTTGCAACAACCAGAGATGCCAAAATGGAAATGGGAGCACATAACGATGGATTTCATCACAAAACTACCAAAGACATCAACTGGAGTTGATTCAATATGGGTGATTGTCGATCGATTGACGAAATTAGCCCACTTCATTGCTATCAAAGAGACTGACAAACTAGAGAAACTGACAAAGATCTATATCAAAGAGATCGTTTCTCGACACGGTGTACCATTTTCCATTAGATCTGATAGAGATAGCAGATTCACATCTCGCTTCTGGCAGTCACTACAACAGGCTTTAGGTACTCGACTCGACATGAGTACAGCCTATCATCCACAAACCGATGGCCAGAGTGAACGAACGATTCAAACACTCGAAGACTTGTTGCGAGTGTGTGTGATTGACTTTGGAGGAAATGGGATACTCACCTCCCATTAGCCGAATTCTCCTATAACAACAGTTATCACACCAGCATACAGATGGCTCCATTTGAAGCACTGTATGGACGCAAATGCCGATCACCACTCTGTTGGGAAGAGTTGGGTGACAGACAACTATCCGGACCTGAGCTTGTCCAGGAAACCACGGACAAGATATCTCAAGTACTCAACCGATTGAAAGCGGCGCGAGACAGACAAAAGAGTTACGCCGATAACCGTCATAAACCTCTTGAGTTTCAAGTAGGAGACAAGGTCCTACTCAAAGTATCGCCCTGGAAAGGAAAACTGAACCCGCGATACGTTGGACATTTTGAAATCCTTGCGAGGATTGGTCCTATCGCTTACAAACTCAAACTGCCACAAGAGCTTAGTAGCATTCACGACACTTTTCATGTGTGTAACTTGAAGAATTGTCTTTCCGATGAAACACTTATCATCCCTCCTGACGAAGTCTTTATCAACTCAAAACTTAACTTTGTGGAGGAACTTATCGAAGTAACCGATATGAAAACGCAGAAACTCCGACACAGACGAATCAAACTTGTCAAGATTCGTTGGAACTCAAAACATGACCCGGAGTTTACTTGGGAACGGGAGGATGAGATACGAAAGAAATACCCTAACCTGTTTGAACAAACGCCAGTCACGAAGAACTCAACTTAAATCTCGGGATGAGATTTCGCTAACGGGGTGAGAATGTGACAATCCTCCATTTAGGGTATTAATCCTTACCTAATTACATGCATTACCTAAAGTAATTCCCTAATTTGTGAATTCAAAACTATCTTTGTGTGATAAGTTAACAAAACTTATTATGTGATACGTGTCGTATTAGTAAAATAATAGTTATTATTATATAATTACTGTACTAAATGAACGTATCAAACTTGACAAACTAAATACAACAAAGTTGGTGATACAAAATAATTAATAATTCGAAAATTTTTAATTATAAATATTATTAACTTATATTATTGAAATAATATACTATATTATACGTTTTATATTAAACGTACCGAGCGCGTTATACACGAACAGAAACAATTATAAAACGTGCCTAAAGATCAAAAATACTAAAAGTAATATTTTGTCCAATCCTGTTTTAGTATTTGAAACATTACTTCAAAATATAATTTCAAAATTCAACCGAAATTTTGCACGCAATTTAACTGTACAGTACCACTATTGTGAATAATCTTATTAATCATTTTAATAAAGTATTTCATTTATGTATAATATCAATTATAATGTTTAAAATAAAATTTAAACAAACGAATAATTGAGTGGGACACGGGGTACAAATAATTGGACCCGTACACGGAACTAACGGGTTAAAAACCCAAACTAATACCATTTTAAAAATATCTGCTCGACATTTTATTACACCACCTTACTTCCATTTGAAAAATGGAGCAAAAACTATTTTATATATGTACTCCATTTCCTTCACTCTTTGAACACACAAACCATCTACCAACTTGAATTATTGGTGAGACAAATACTGTGATGAACTACACCCACTTCCTCCATATCTTTTCTCTCATTTCCTTCTCCATTATCCTACAAACCTACGGCAGAAATAACAGCTAAACATCATCATCATAATCATTTTAAGCATCTACAAAAGGCTAGCAAAAAGGAGAAGCAAGATCAAGCTTCAAGAGCCATTATCTTCATCTTCTTTTCCTCCATCTTAAAGCTTAGTAACGATCTATTTTCCTTCACCTATATTACATAACTTTTATTTTATAACATGTTATAAGTTTATTACTTGAAAGATCATAAGCAAAACCATACCAAAAACTTAACAAAACTAAACTTTGGTGATGTCGATTTTCTGGACAGATTATGTTCTCTCGGTAGAAAAATCGTATAAAATCATAGGAGTAAGATAAACACATGAGACCACTTAAAAAATCTTCGTATGTTTGTTAGCTATAACTCTCGCTGAGACCAAGTTTTCCCAGAAATACATCGATTTTGATCTATTAACTGATTTGTACACGAAGGTCACAAAAACGTGTTTCCGGATACACCTCGGTTCACAATTTTATTTAGGGTGTTATGGTTATCTAAAAATCATGAAAACAATACTGGAAGTAGGTGACATATTTGAGAACATCGTGTAAAAAAATTTCAGAAGTGTTCGATTTCTTTTGACCTCCGAAAACAGGCCCGAATGTAGATCAAAAAACGTTAAAAATCTGTCAAATGAACTAGTAGTAATAACGAGTTATCAAGGGCAGTAATAACGAGTTATCAAGGGCAGTAATAATGAGTTAGCAAGGGCAGTAATAACGAGTTATCAAGGGCATTAATAACGAGCTATCAAGGGCAGTAACAACGAGTTATTAAGGGCAGTAATAACTAGTTACCAAAGGCAGTAATAACAAAGGTCACAATCCACAAAATCATGAAAATACAAATCTCACCAATTGTCGAACACTTATAATGACTAAACCTTATACGATGATACTCGTACAAAATTAAGAAATTAATAATTTCTTCAAAACAATCAAATTGTTAACATAATTTGACAAACGGTCAAAGTGCTTATGTTAATACGTTATTGCGTATAGGTTGATTTTCTTTGGGCAACGCTACCACTACTCGCTAGCATTCACATCTGTGCATACACCGTGAGTTCATAGTCCCTTTTTCACTGTTTTAATCGCTTTTAAAATCAGGGGTGGAAAACATAGAACTATGTGTTATTACATGCTACTTGTTTTATATAATTGCTTGACATGCTATTATATCAAACTGAATTATATAAATGCTATATGCTTTATATTCAACTGTTAACTATATGAAACGTTTTCACAACTTTTTGGGAATAAGACAACGAATCTTGGTACAATCCTAGGTTTACGTGAGGTAGTTGTAGTGCACATAAGTCCCAGTGCTTGCAACCTATAACCATTAGCTAGGTGACTCTAGCCACTGAGTATACAGATAGTACTATCGATTTGACAACCCTCTCAGGATATAACTCGTTGGTCATTCCAACCACACGATGGCACTCATAACGAGGAGTGTATACTTACCATGTTACTGAGGCAACAACATCAACTACTCGTGGATTGGTTATAGTACTAGGTGTCGTTACTATAACTCTAAAGGTTTAACTCACCTTAGAGGGATCATTATTTATATTTCCCACATAAACTAAACAACTAAATTATAACTTGATTTGGGAAGAGTATTCCCTGTGATAACTAATAGGATTGGTGTTCCTACACACGATTACTTTTAGGAAACGTTTACCTTGATTGGCTAAACTTGGTTTCCCTACAAGACAACTCGTATAGGAAATGTTTACTTGATTGTTAAACCTGTGTTTCCTGCAACTATTTATTAGGAGATGTTTTTGATTAAACTTGTGTTTCCTAACACATCAACTGAATTGTAGTAAGAATGACATTCTTACAGTAAAATAGGAAATGTTTTCTTTAATAAGAATACTTGTATTTCCTGCTATACATATAAACATTATGTTTGTGTACATAAATGATTTTATACAAAACTTGGTTTAACTACGCATATACTAAACATGTGAATTCACTCAACATTCAATGCTGACGGTTTATAATGTTTTTCAAGGAATTAGGACTCAGGTACATCTGCATGCATAAAAGGACGTAAGCTACCCAGACTATTTAGGATGCCACTTTTAGGACGCTTGGATTTCTTCTGTATTACCAATCTCATTGGTTATACTTATGAAATCTCACTTTTATGAACTTGTATTTATTAAAATTTATGTTGTTCTACAACACTACTACTTGTACGACTTTATAAGTCGTACCCTTTTGTAATAACTTAAACTTTGGCATCTTAAATATATATATGTTCTGTATGATCATATTCTCTGATACAATGAATACACTATTGTAACGTCAGCAATCCCACTGTTTTAAAGATTATTAAAATGTTTCCGCTAATTAACTAAAGCTTCCGCTAAACCATTAATAAACACGATTACCGATTTTGGGGGTGTGACAATCCATTCGGTCAATTCTTCTATTGTCAATGCATACAATCAATGCTCCCAAATATTTTTTTTAAGCCACGTTTTACTTCGTTTACTTTGTATAACCGAGTAATATCTATAGCCATCGGCTTTATCAAATACTCCGCTGACTATAGGTCGAATACACACTTACAAAAGTTGTTTAGACATTCGGATTAAATTCATTCACCCATTTGTGAATATTTATTGAATATATCAGTCGACGTTCCATACACCAATTAGCGTACGACAGACGTGCACTTTTGTTGTAACATCCTCCTTATTGGTCTGGTAATTCCTCTATTTAATTTAATTGATTATTTAATTGTTTTAGGAATTACCTGATATTATTTGTTTTACTGTGCAACTTAAATAAATAGGTCCGAGGGGTTATTGTGAATAATAAAATATTAGTTGTTTTAAATTATTCTAGTTGACGGTAAAATAAATTAATATTTTCGCAAATGGTTTTTAGGTTTCAGACAATAGATTTAGGACGGGTATAAAATTAAAAGCAATCACATACTGAGTCGGTGTGTAAACCGACCTTAAGCCTATATGTTATCAAAGTCTTCTTTCTTCTTTTCATAAACATCAAACCAAAACCTAAGTTTCCAAATCAAAAATTCTCTTAAGTTTGCAAAGGTTGTGAATTGATTCTTCACATCAGTTTCAGCATCATCCTCTATATCACCTTATCACCTCCATCTTCTTCCAAAAGTGAGTTGAATTTTAAGTTATGTAAAAGGGTTTTCGAGGTTATTGAGTGATGGAATCAAATTAAAGTTTGTTGTGTTGTTATTTAGTGTTGTTTGATGTCACTTGAAGTATTAGAAACCATAGAATTGAGTTTTTGAAGTTTGGTGAGATTTGAGTCAAAATTCTGCTATCAGCAGCGGAATTCGCAGTTCTCAGTTCGTCCTGCAAACTGAGTTCATGTTGTGAAGCGAACTGAGATGCTGCGAGTTGAGTTTTGCTTTGCAAATCGATTTCTGCGAACCGAGTAGCTGCGATGCGAGTTGAACTTGCAAAGCTAGTTGAATTGCTGTGCGAACTGAAATTTATGCGTTGCGAACCGAAATGTTGCGAACCGAGTTGACCTGTGAACCGAGATCACTGCGAACTGAGATTTTAAAAATTTTTATTTTGCAAATTTTGAAAATGCGCAAGTCTTTTCGGGGTAAAGGACAGGTGACAATTTCACTAACTCGAATTGGATTGAAATTCGCATGGTCACTCGGAAACGGCCTAATGATCCCGACTCTATTCTAAGAGCCTAGGCAGTTTTTGGCCATTCGGGGTCATCTAGGGCCCGAAAATGGCATTTTTCAGTTTTTAAACGTCATTTCGGGATTTTCCAATTTCATGTCTGATTGAACTCTTGTTTGCCTAGACTTCAGGGATTACCTGATTGGATAAATATGCTATGATGATGATTATGAAATGAATTTCTAACTTATATTTGATTTTCTGTTTCAGATCAACCTAAGACTCAATGATATAAGAATCCTGAGTGTGGAGACGTCAGAGGTATCGGTGAGTGGATTTGGAACTCACCTTTTGATTTAGTTGTAACTATTTGGTTGCAACAAGTAAACGTAGATGTGTTTATTAGACTGTTTAGTCGCAATTACTGATGTTAATCTACGTGATATGTGGACCTCTGTGTATCAGTGTTATTGAGGTCAACGTGTTAGTTGGACTAATGGGTTATTGTGTGAATAACACGGGGTCTTGACTCATTCGTTGTGCATAGATCCTGTGTTCGATTATAATAACCCTTAGTTATTGGTCTCGTCCGTTATGGCCATACGGATATGTACGATAAGTGTTCTTGGAGAATCCCCGGGTATTATGATATCCCAAGAGCCACCGATCCTCATTGAAATATGTGTGTTTACGATTATTTGGTGTAAACTCATGGTTAAGCTAAGTTGAATCGTGTGTGATAAATCTATTCACTTAGCTTCGTGCTAATCCCTTATTTTACTTCCTGCAGGTTTTGAATAGATATGTGGGTGGACAGGAAGTGGATGCCTTTGGCAGGGAATGTTTGGCGAATGTGAACTCTGATGTATTTTGATAAACTAAAGTTTGGAACTATATAATACCCCGTTTGTGTAATATATGCAATGTGGTTTCAATAGTTTTAAACTATTGTGTATCGAAGTTTGAAAAAAAAAATTATACACTTTATATGATGTATATTAATAAACTATGTTTTTAAGTCAACGCTTCCGAGTTAAATTATATAATATTCATATACTGAATGAGGGGTGTTATATTTGTAGCGCAGTAAAACAAAGCCGACTAAGTGCATCCGATTTTTGTCTAAAATAAGTAGAGTGCTCGGGAATAGGTTTAATAATAGAGTACTCGGATATACCTTGTACGATTCGATTAAATAATTCACGACGCATACGAAAACACTTTTTAAATAAGTTTGGTCGATACTTTGGCTTCTGTATAAAGTAGTCTTCCCATAAACGTTGTTGGGCACCTTCACGATCTCTTGAAATGTAGATTCGATTACGTGGTTGTCTTGAATTTTGACCGACCTCACTCTTTTTTTCTTCGGCGTATTGTTGCATAAATTTCAAAAGAAGTTCATCTTTCAAAGAAGAATCAAAAATAAAGTTGTGATTGTGCATTATCTATTTGAGGAATAAAAAGAATCAAAATAAAAGTTTGATTGTATCATTTTATGTGTTTTTTAAAGTTGTAATTGTGCGTTATCTATTTGAAGAATAAAAAGTAATAATAATTTTTTTCAATACACAACCGTTGATGACGATTATTTCATTTTATTTTTGTTTAAATTGTGAAGTGGTCATATTTTTGACAAATATATATATATATATATATATATATATATATATATATATATATATTATCCTCAATTAAATTACGGGGCAAAAGACAAAAATGGGAAACAGTTTGTGGGTCCTGTTCAACGCATGACTTCCTTCCGTTTTCCTTGCACGATCCCCGACAAGAAGTCAAGAACGCCCCAAAACGCCCCAGAACGCATCCTATTACCGGCGTTGGGATATTCCGAATTCAAAATCGGGCCTAATAACGTCGCTTTGCAGATAGTCTTATGGTTCATTACTCCATTTTTATTTATTTGTTGGATAAAAAGAATGGTACCCCACCCGACAAACTATATAAATAACAAAATAAGAACACACTGTGGAAGCGATTCCCAAATTTTGAAACCTTCCTTGAAACCAACTATACGTGGTAGAAAACAAAGTACAACCTTCTAAATGATCATAGTACAATACTATCGAGCCATTAGCTACAACAACAACCTATTCACCATAATTTATTTCACGTGCCCAACAAAGCAACAAGTTCACTAGAAGAAAATTACCCGACATATTTTTTTGTGACACTTAAAAAAATTGTGGACAAATGTTATGTATTAATATATACCAACTTTATAAGTGTTGGTATAGTAACACATAACTTTGCATACTCTTTTTGAAGAATGTAACATCCTGTTTCTGGGCCTAGAAATAAAAGATTATTTTAATAAAGGAAAATAGTTTATTTGGTTGTTTTGAAAATAAACAAGTAAAAGAGACTTAGTTTTTATTGTGACTAGTAAAATGTTACTTGTTTAAAATAAATAAAGTTGACAGTAAAATAAAATATTTTATCTCGCGAGTAATTTCAGGTTCCAGACAATAGAATTAGAAGGGGTATATTATTTAGACAGATAAAAGATTGAGTCAGTGGGTTAAACCGACTCAATCTCACCTACCCAATTTCTCTAGAGCTTCATCTTTGTTCTTGAACCTTCAAACACTCTCTACATACTTTTAAGAAATTAAAAGTGAACTTAGAAACAATTGTTGTTTGGGATTAAACATCAAGATTCACATCATCATCAGCTTGCTCATTATCAAATTGTAAGTAATATAGTGTTCTTGAGACTTTTGTATAGAAATTAGGTAAATGTTGGATATATAGATGATTTGTATGAATTGAAGCTTAAAAGTGTTAGTTTGATAATGGTGTGAGGATTACATGAATTATGTGGATAATACTAAACTGAAATCGTGATAATTTGAGATGATTAATTGTGTTCTTCAAGTTTATTAAGTTAGTTAGGGTTTATGTATAAAATTGTGGAATTGATAATGATGTATGCTTGATATTGAAGTAGAATAACTTGACTAGTGTTGTAATATGTTAGTGTTAGATGTTTGTGGTTTTCCTTTGATAAATTCGTGTTTTGTAGCTGTGATCTTGTGAAATTTGGGTGTTGGTTCGAGCTGTGAATGTGCAGAAGTTTCTGGGTTTCTGGTTTGGGCTTCTTAGCCGAACGGCTAAGCATAGCCGATCGGTTATGTATGTTAAGCCGAACGGCTATGTAAAGCAGATCGGTTAGAATAGTTAAAAAATGTCACAGAACTTGACTTTGTAAATAAAATGAAGAAATGATCTAGGATAGCCGATCGGCTATGAGAAGCCGATCTGCTATGGGTTGGAATTGGTGGATTTTGGGTAATAAACCGAAGCTGTGTGGTTTGGTTGTTATATTCTAATAGTTGATGATATCTAATTGAATATGTTTATAATTAAAGTAATAATTAATCAGTTGGGATGAGTTACTGACTTGATGTTATTGTGATTCCAGATAAGCGGGCGGCAACTCAGTAAGATTAGACCACTGAGTTGAAGATCATATATATTGGTGAGTGGTTACCGTAGTCCTCGGTTCAACTCGGTTGTAACGGGTTCGGTTACAACGGGTAAACCAGGATAGCTTATGTTGTAGTTGTTGCCATGATTAATTTCAGTTATTACAGTTGTTGATTATGTTGATTGAAGTTGATTGATCCAGTTGTGAAAGTTGTTCAGCTGATTTTCATAATTGCATATGATATGCTTTATGTGACAAGTTGTTAAGTTGTATGGTTGATTCAGAGGTCAACGTTGGTTGGTTGGGTCTGGCTAATACTGTGTAGCTGTCTTGGTTACTTTGATACACATAGTTGAGAACTAACCAACACTGTGAAGGTAGTAGTCAGGCTATCGGTAGATCACTGCGAATGGCATACAGTGATCGTGGTATACTGAGAATAGCATACAGGAACCGCCGATCCTCTTGACGATACGTGCTTATGTGATTAATTAGTTGTGGTTTATTTAGTTGTAAGACTTGTTATGATTGGATTGAACCGTCGGTTACGGTTCCATTCACTTAGCGTAAGCTAACCCCTCGTTGTTGAATGTTTTGCAGATTGTGGTTGGTTGATGTAGATATGTTGGGGATGTTTAGCCGGATGTCTGACTTGATGCGCTAACTCTGACCTTTTGATAGTTATGTTGGAAAGTTTTAGTAACACCCGTTTTGTTAATATGTAATTAAATATTTGCAAGTACAAGATGTAAGGTTGTAAAAGTTGTTGAAATGTTTTGTAAATGTTTGGGAATCGCGCTTCCTAAGATTAATATATTATAAATTATGATGTGAAAAGTCGGGTGTTACAAAGAAACAATAATAAACAAAAGTCCAGAACCTTATAAGAACAATGTCATCACTTTCTATGCTCTTATGATTTGTATATGTGAAAACTATCGATATATTTTATCTTGAAAAAGTTAATGGACTTAATATATTTAATTGAGGAAATGCAATATTAATATACAAGAATTACGAGCATACGAAGTGGAGGCGTTTTCGACACCGTTTTTCATAAGAACGCTGTAAATCAACATTCATCCACACCACCATGACGTTCTCAGTCGGCGTCTCCTCCCAAATGGTGAGTCTTTTTTTTTTCTTATTTTCTTTTTTGATTGGTTCATTTAATTAATACATGAAATTATTTTTTGTTGTCTATAAATGGAGGATAATTGGGGAAAAGAAGTGATATTGTTTTGCTATAAATGGAGGGAGCTGAAGGGGAGACGAGAGACACGGTGGATAGATGATGAAGACGATGAAGGGTTAAAAAAAGAGTTTTGAGCTCTTTTTTTGGGCCAAAAATGTTTTTCCTAATAGATCAAATAATAAGTATAAAAAAATTCTTAAATAATGAAGTTGGGAATACCATAAATAAGTAAAATAAATAATTATTGTTTTATTTTATTTAAATTTATTAACTCATTTGAAATTTGTAAAATATATTTTGTTTTTAAATTAATTTTATTCAATTATTTGTATTTAAAAAATCAAAAATATCAAAAATCAAAAAGTTTAGAACACTATGCAGAATACTGTCTATCATACTATAAAATTCTCAGCAACAACATTTTTCCAAAGACACCGTGAGTACAGTGTCTCGACACTCTGTGCTCTTATGCCCAACTAGGAAATTGTGGTTACTCTGTTACCTTCTCTGAAAGAAATTCTAGATAATGTTCTCTTTTTATTAAGTCCAATAAATAAATTTTTCTTCTTCTAATGAATTCTCAAATTATGGAATTTATATAATTAAATAATTTTCTTTTTCTGAAATTTTCTCTGTTTTGACTGTGATTTGCATAACCTGAAAATCATTTTTGCTCAACTTTAAGTGGTTAAGAAAAAAAAAATGTATCTTTAGTAAGTTGAAAATGATCGGTTGTAAAATGTTTATAGGATCAACAAGCAATTTGTTATTAGGTACACATTTCGTCCCACTTATATTGTCTATCAAAGAATGATTTTTAATTTTAAGATCACGATATACATGAAGGTAAAAATGTTCAACCATCGTCCTTATATTTAATATAAGTTTAACTTGAAATGTTTGAAAGAATAAAATATACACTCGAATTGAATAAAACAACTTCATTTTTAAAATAACCAATATTGTAACTATAGCTTATAAATTATGTGGGATTTGAGCGACTAAAAGGTTGTTAGTCGTTGCTAGGAATGGCAACTCAGTGGAGATATGAAAGCTACATCTAGGGTAGCCAACTGGGGATCAAAAGGAGAAAAGAGTAATGTTAGGTCTTTCTGCAAATAGGTTAACTTGTGGGACTCTAGTGAGAATTTTAGAAAAGTAGAAGAGAAGAGTTTTGTTATAAGTAATTATAGAGTATGTATGTGTTTGGTGAAGCTGTTAGAATTATATAAATTTGAAGATTAGAACTAACACATGAAGGAGAAAATGATACATCAAAATTAAATAATTAAATGATATATATGATTCTCAATCCTAAAAAACTGGAAGTTGGTGGTTAATTGCCTAATTGGTGATGTAACTCAGTTGGCTGTAGTGGCGGTATCAGAAAAAAGTTCAACCCGGGGGTAAAAATTTTAATAGTGTACGTTGAATTTAGGTCATCAACTTGCTTTTTTTGCTTTGACCAAAACTATTTTAGTGTAACCAAAGTGAATTTGGTTCGATATCAAATTCAAATTTTTAATTACATGGACAACATATAACATATAATTAGCAAGTGATAATAAATTTTTAATCAAATATGGTTATGTTAACATTAACATGTTTATATAGTAAATGTGTAAAAATTATCATATGTAGATTATGAAAAAAAATTGTAATCATTAAGATATATAGTTTAACAATTATGTTGATTTTTTAAATAGTATTATCTATATTTACAATGAAAAAAATAGTAAGAAAGAATGAGAAATCATAAAAGGGAAAAAATTTAAAACAAATGCACTAGGGAGAGATTGAACTTTGAATCTCTTGAATACCAAGCTCACTTCTTAACCACAAAACTAAACATACTAAAATTGACCTTATTGAAACTGTTTTGTATTTATGAGTTATGAGGGTAATATGCAAATTATATCAAAACTTACCAAATATCTCTCGACCTGTAATAACTTGCTGGGGACGGCTGCCCGCACTGTAATACCGCCCCTGGTTGGCTCTATGTCAAATTTAGAGGTTAGCTCTCTGTCTTGGAAGTCATTGATGTACTTGTAATCCTTTTTTATTTTAATAAAATCTTTGCTTTCCTAAAAAAAAGGATATATATCACTTCTAATTGGACACTTTGGTGCGTTCCTCATTACTTACCACGGTGTCATGACATAGGCTTCTGCATCGTGAGTCACGGATATGTTGCACCTTGGTGCAGATAACGGGGCAACGGGCTACTTTCTACTTTTTTTTTGTCTGTTAAGTCATTAATATGATTCCTAATTGTAATAAGAAGAATTGATTAATTTTCAAGATAGAGCTGGATAAAATTTAGTAATAAAATCCTAAATACCTTGGGATAATAATATAAAAACTAACAAAAGGTGTTCTTTTAACATATATTACATAAGCAAAATCAAATTATCTTGAAAAAATTTCCCTCATAATAATTTAGCAAACGTGTCGAAGTTTTGTTTCATTTTTTATATTAAAAAACCGGAAAACATGTTTACATGCAAGGTTTTTTCTTTTACTTTATATCCTTTGATGAATCTTATTTTTACAATTAAGTTTTAAAATTTTAATTTCATTTTGAACGTCACACTAACTTCATATGAAAACAAGCTTTTTTATGTCGAGTACTTTATAAATATCAAGTTTGTTTCAAAGGATAAAATAAGAAAGAAGAGAAAAGTTGCTTTGAATCCCAACTCAAAATAAAATCTACATAAGTTACATTAGGGGTGTCAATTCGGGTTGGATCGAGTTGACCCACTCAGGTTATCGAGTTAGGAGGTCAGTTAGAAGTAGTCGACCCAAACCCGACTTGAATTTCTAATCGGGTTGAGTTGTTCAACCTGATCCAAGTGTATACCCATTTTTTTAAAATAAATAAAAATATTTTCGGATCATTTTCAGTTAAAGGATCAATTTCAATTCGGGTCAAATAAGTCACGTGATTCAATCTCTAAATTTAGAATTTGTCATTAATAAGCCTAAAACTACTTATAAAGTATTAAAAATAGCGTATTAACTAATATGTTTATTAAAATTTAATTCTATAACATCATTAAATACTTTGATCTATTTAATTAAAATAAGTCCCCCGCCTATAAAAACTACCTTGTTGTGAGGGAGACTCCTGCGACGCTATACCCATCCAAAACGTGGGAGAGCAACCCCTTTAGGGTGTCACCTTGGCTTCGAACTAGGGGGCGGTTACTCAATTCCAGGGGAGTAACCGCTTGTGGAGATGATCGGGTGAATCAAAATGGTTCGTTAGTGATTCCACAACTGCTTTTCAAATTTTTTTTTAATTAAAATAAACTTTTGAATTTAATTACATTATTAGATTATGTATACAAATAGTATTAGTCTAGACTAGAGGGTATACAAGTGTAACATTATATGCTATATATACTATGTACCTGTAACCCTTAACTAATACAATAATACAATACAATTTCTCTGGATTTATATGGTATCAGAGCCTAATTACACAAAGGCCGACCATTACAAAAACCTAGCTGCCGCCTACACCACAGGCCATCGCCGGAACCCTAGCTGCCATCACCTAAACCCTAAATCAGCCTCTTTCAAGTAGAAGAACATTCACCGGATCAACCTTGCTTCAATGGCTCTTATCGCTGCCTTCACTACAGCCGAGAAAACGTCCCATAACTCTCGTAAGTTCGCGTTTACACTCACTCCTACCAACTATGGTTATTGGAAGGCGATGATCCAGCCGTTTCTCATCACCAACAACTTGATGGGTTATGTTGATGGATCTATTCCATGCCCATCACCACACCTTACTTCAGATGCATGGCGATGAAACTGCTGATGCTTATCTTAATCGTGCTCAAGAGTATGCCGATGCTCTCACTGCAATCGGTGAACCTGTAAAAGATAAAGACTTGGTTATGCTTACGGTTTCAGGCCTTCGAGAAGAATACAATGGCCTGAAGAGTACCATTACTGCTCGCCAATCCCCCACGGCATTCACTGAACTCCATGCTCTTCTTAGTGACCACGATTACATGTATGGGAAAACTCGGGCTCCAGCACCATCTGTCACTCAAGCATTTGCTGCCACTGCTGAAAATCTAGGTAGATCACTTGAACCAGCATCGACGTCATCACAACAGCAACAACAGATTGTTTCTCAACTAGGCTCGATTGCATCTGCCCTTGGTTTTCAGCTTGTGCCTACATCAGTTTCAACTCCTCAAGCCTCTTACAATTCTCGCCCAAACAATAATAATCGTGGCAATCGACGTCGTGGGAACTTTCGTGGGAATAACAGTCGCCCTCGTGGGGGTGGGGACAGTCGTCAATTTAGTTGGGCGTCTGCTCAAAACACGGTTTATGGGACTTGTAATCGTTGTGGGATTGGCCACATTCCATCGGACTGTCCTAACCGTGATCGCTCTACAATGCGTACTGCTAACTTTGTGGACAATCGTGCATCTTCGTCTGCTGCCTCCACTTCTTGGTTTCCAAACACGGGAGCAAATAGCCATGTCTCCCCTGATTTGACAAGTATGGATCACTTTGAAACATATCATGGCAATGACGCGCTTCACGTTGGTAATGGTAAGGGACTTCCCATTCTTCATATTGGTTCTTCAAAGATTCGTTCACCAAATAAAACCTTTTGTCTCTCAAGCATTCTTCACGTACCCGAAATAACCAAAAATCTACTCTTTGTTCAAAAATTTTGTCTTGAAAATAATGTCTTTTTTGAATTTCACTCTTCTTTTTTTGTTGTGAAGGACGAGTCTACACACATCACCCTTCTCACGGGCCCCAGTGATCATGGTCTTTACTCACTTCATCTCCCTCAACTCAAGAAGGTCAATAAAATAACTTTTTCGGCTGTTCGTGCAACCTCTACCACATGGCACAGGCGGTTTGGACACCCACATCAACGTCTTTTGCATTTTATGATTTCTAATTTTTCTCTTTCAGTTTCAAATAGACTTTCAGCTACTTTATGTAATTCTTGTCAACTAGGAAAAAGTTCTAAACTTTCATTACCTAGTTCAACTTTTCGGAGTAATAATATTTTAGATTTAATTTATTGTGATGTTTGGGGTCCTGCACCCATTTTATCATTTGAAGGTCATCGATACTTCATGCTATGTGTTGATCACTACTCTCGGTATATGTGGATTTACCCAATCGCACAAAAATCTGATGTTTATGATACATTCAAACGTTTTGTTCTAATGGTTGAACGACAATTTAACACTAAGATCAAGAACGTTCAAACTGATTGGGGTGGTGAATTTCGTAATCTATCCCAATTTTTCTCATTAATAGGGATTGTTCATCGGCGTTCATGTCCTCACACCAGTGAGCAAAATGGATTTGTAGAACGTCGCAACCGTCACGTTGTTGAAACAGGTCTTACCTTACTTGCTCAAGCAAGTGTTCCTCAACGGTTCTGGAATTATGCATTCGAAACTGCTGTTTACTTAATTAATCGGATGCCATCTCGTACATCCACAAACCGATCACCTTTTGAGTACCTCTTCAAACGCACTCCTGACTACTCTTTTCTGCGGGTTTTTGGTTGTCAATGTTTTCCCCACTTGCGTCCCTACAACCGATACAAGATGGATTTCCGATCAACTCCTTGTGTTTTCTTGGGCTACAGCCCTCTCCACCATGGTTATGGGTGTCTTGATTTATCAACTGAATGTCTCTACATTGCTCGCCATGTTCGCTTCGATGAAGAGAACTTTCCTTTTGCAATCAAGAGCTCGCCTCCTTCGTCATCTCCCACCTTGTACTCATATACAACCCCCTTGTCTTCATCAAATCTGGTCAGTCCTGAAACGGAACCAAACAGTCCAGATCCGAACGGCCCCGAACCACACAACCTTGATATGGACAGCCCTGACCCAAACAGCCCTATACCGACTAGCCCTGATCCGACCAGCCCTGAACCAGATAGCACTAACCCGAACAGCTCTGACCCGAACAACCCTGTGACCACCGAACAGCCCTCCTCTGGTCATCACTCATCTCCTACACATGCACCAATTCCAACACAACCACTTGTTCGTATACGTCCTCCTAATCTACGCCCTAACCCTAAACAACGGGTTCCTTTCAATCTGTCTGCTCATCAGGCTACTGTCTCTCCTACTCCCCTTACCGAACCAACTTCATTTAAAATTGCTATCAAATATCCCGAGTGGCGTCAGGCTATGGCTTACCGAACCAACTTCATTTAAAATTGCTATCAAATATCCCGAGTGGCTGAAGAATATTCTGCGCTTGTTAAAAATGGGATGTGGTCTCTTGTTTCTCGTGTCCCTAAGGCAAATGTTGTTGACTGTAAGTGGGTTTATAAGTTGAAATGAGACCAGCACGGAGTTGTCACTCGCTACAAAGCGAGGTTTGTTGCCAAAGGGTTTCGCCAACAACAAGGCATCGATTTTCACGAGACATTTAGCCCTGTTATAAAATCAACGACAATTAGGGTTGTGTTATCCCTTGCAATTACGCAGAATTGGCCACTGCGACAGTTGGATGTTCAAAATGCATTTCTTCACGATACCTTAACTGAAACCGTTTACATGAAACAACCTCCGGGCTTTGTTGATACACAACGACCAGATCATGTTTGTCTGCTACACAAGTCAATTTATGGCCTTAAACAGGCCCCGAGAGCTTGGTTTCACCGCCTTTCCAAGGCTCTTCTAGCACTTGGGTTCTTGGGTTCTTGGGTTCCAAGACGGATCCCTCGCTCTTTATCTACTCTCATGCAGGAACTCTTTTATACATTTTGGTCTATGTTGATGATATTATTGTTACTGGGAATAACCCGACTGCTATTGACCGAGTCATTCATCAACTCGGATCGGATTTCGCATTGAAAGATCTTGGTGCACTCAATTATTTTCTGGGTATTGAAATAGTTCCAAAAGGGTCTGATATTGTCCTATCTCAACGAAAATATATATTGGAGCTTCTTCAACGAGCTGGTTTGTCTGATTCCAAGCCCATGTCATCTCCCATGACCACACTTAGCTCACTCTCTCTTAATGATAGTGAGGCTTTCTCTGATCCACCCAAGTATCGTCAAATTGTTGGAGCTCTCCAGTATGTCACCCTTTCTCGACCGGATATTGCGTTTGCAGTTAATAAAGTTTGTCAATTTATGCATGCTCCAACCATTAACCATTGGTCTGCAGTTAAACGGATTTTGCGCTACCTTCATGGTACCGCTGATTATGGCAAGCTTATTCGCCGTGCTTCCGGTTTCAAGCTCCAGGCTTTTACTGATGTACATTGGCAGGGTGGTTTATCCTATAGTGCCTCACCACTCCAAGCCTACTCTGACGCTGATTGGGCAGGCTGTCCAGATGATCGTCGATCTACGGGGGGATTTGCCATCTATTTGGGTTCTAATCTTATTTCATGGACAGCTCGCAAACAACGTACGGTTTCTCATTCCTCAACCGAGTCCGAATATAAAGCACTGGCTGACACTGTGGCCGAACTTACTTGGCTTCAAGCTCTTCTCAAAGAACTTGGAATAGGCACTACTTCAGCTCCCATTTTATGGTGTGACAACCTTGGTGCAACCTATCTCTCGGCTAATCCTGTTTTTCATGCACGCACAAAGCATGTAGAAGTCGATTTTCATTTTGTACGTGAAAAAGTTGCACAAGGAGCTCTTCGTGTACAATTTATCTCCACAGATGATCAAGTTGCTGATATCTTCACAAAACCGCTATCAACTCCTCGATTTATCTTCTTAAGATCCAAGCTACAGATCGTTTCCCGCCCTTAGCTTGAGGGGGCGTATTAGATTATGTATACAAATAGTATTAGTCTAGACTAGAGGGTATACAAGTGTAACATTATATGCTATATATACTATGTACCTGTAACCCTTAATTAATACAATAATACAATACAATTTCTCTGGATTTATATACATTTATAATTTATTCGGGTTGTCAGGTCAACCCAAAAACCCATTGGGTGACCCGAACCGACCCAAAAACATAGCAGGTTGGCGGGTTTCGGATTGACGGGTTCATGGGTAAAAAAATCTCGACCCAACCTACTTATTTTCAAATCGATTTTGTGTTAAATTTCGGATTGTGTCAAAAATTATGAGTCCCAAATTACATGATAAAGTGAATTGAACACCAAATACATCTATTGACATATTGTTGTACCATATATCATGATGAAAAAGTGGTATTTACGTTAAACAAAATTTGAAACGTAGAAATCATTAATTTTTAATAGTTGGCTGCAATTATGAAAATGTATATGGTTTTCTATTTTATCATCACATATTAAAAATTCCATTTATTTTTGAAAGCATTCCTAGTTTTTGGTTATGAGAAAATATTTACTTTTCAAAATTAAACACACCTTAAAATTGACTTTCGTATGTCAATAATTGTTTATATCATATTTAACAATGAGATGTTTTTGTTTCCCACCTTGAGTGTAAAGTCGGCTACATATATAATCACTCATTATACATTTCTGTTCATTGAACCACTAATACTTGCAAAGCAAATAACTGCAATATGTAAATCAAATTAACTAATAGCGCAAAAGTTAGCTCTATTTTTCTTTTGGCGAAAAACTGAAAATTTATAAAAAATAACTCTTCAACAATAGTTGAAAGACTAAACCAATGACAAACCCTGGTAGCTCTACTTGTGTCCGTGTATATTTGAACTTATAATATCTTTCAACTTATGATTAACAAAGCTATTTCAAAAGGAAATAACAATCGGTGGGTACTTTATGCATCAATAACAAAATTGAACCATCGTTCCATATTTATTGAACGTCCCAAAAAAATGTCCATATTCAAAAGTAAGAGAATATGAATAACTAAACTTTCTAGATTACACATACTTTATATATACTACGTATATTGTAAAAAGGTTGGTAAAAACATGGGTAAAACTGTCGTAAGTCACGAAAATACAGTGTAATGATTACGATTTATCAAACTGCGTTCTTTTTGTACGTGGACGATAAATAATTTGAGACAACAACATGTGTCTATGTAAATAATATAATAACATTTTAATATATTTTATAGAATTACTCCCCTTGTTCCAGTTAAAGACTTCAAGTATCAATTCCAGAATAATAACATAGAGCGTCTATGTGCACGAAATTCACGAAATTACATGAGTAAGATGTAAATAATCAAAGGTAATTCTCTCTGTACCATTTGAAATTACTCAACATACCATTTATGTATTAAAAAGTACATAAAGATAAGAAAAAGTGATAAGAAAAGTACATAAAAAATACATTACTAATTAAAATTAAAATTAAAAGAAAAGTACATAACCAAATACTACAAAGTACGATATTGTGAACAATATAATAATGATATATACGGAGTATAATCTAATCAAGCACTAACTACAATGTCCCTTTTTACAAAGAGCTATTGTGTACAAATAATGAGGAAACACATTCCCTACAGTTTCATGCTTTTAAGTTTTGACCCGTTGACTATGAGTCTGACTGTGACTGTTATGAGACTTGAGGTGCTGATTTTGAGACAATTGCCGGGCTATTGATTATTAATTAATTAAATCATTTCGATCGATCTCTTTCTGTAACTTAGAATGAGCGTTGACCCAAACTAGTTGACTTTTGGGCGTATAACTTTTATTCCAAAACGTGTAAGCCAAGAAGTCAAACGAACCGATCGATGCATGCATGAATGATAAGGGGACCAGCTTCTATTCTACTCCGTCTGTCCCACCTCAGGTATCTACATTATTATTTTAGATTGTATTAAATAAGTGTACACTTTCATACTTCAACAAATCAAAAGATTATTTGATTGGTATAACTGTAGATAGTGAGAAATCTTAAAACAATGTGCAAAGTTAAAGTGAATATTTTGACTGAGATAAATGGAGTATAATTCATTATATTGGATCCACATTGGACCATCTATTCCTATAATGTTTAATAATACGATATTTAACCATTAATTACAATGAAGTTCTACTAATTTGGATTTAAACTAACAACAGTCGAATAGTATAGAATACAGAGGGAATAGATACAATTTGGTTAACTTAAAACTTAAGCAGATTATGCAATTTATGTTATGATTAGAACACAAGTTATAATTTTCAACCGATTCATTATTGATATACAATTAAAGAATGACAAGTTTTGTTTAGCGGATTCACGAACTAGTTGAAAACGGATCTAACACTCCCTAATATTAGAGTGCACACTCTAAGCTGGATACACATAAATGCTAAATTGATTAATACTGAATGCTCTCAACTTAATTGCTCTAAATTCGCATATTAATCACATAAGGGAGTCGACTATTCATACTTGTTGTACAACATTCCTTTGCATCAACTAAGCCAATCGGGACCCTTCACGACTCTTCACTCTTGTTAGAGAATTCAATGTGTTTTATGTATGTATTATCAAATTTGATATATATACTGGTTGTACTTCTTGTAGGCGGTGAAATACATGGTGAAATACATGTGGATGTGCGATTGGGTGACATAGATAATGGAAGCCCTTGATCTTAAAACGACGATCATATTTGCACGTATGTATAGATTGTACAACATAAGAGTTGGGCCGTCTTCGAAGGTAGGCGACGTGATCGACCGCCCAGAACCTCCGAATTATAAAAACCTCGAATTTAAATGTGTTTGTGTATATGTATGTATGTGTATATACATATACATATAATTTGATTGTTAATTGTAAGGAAAAAAATATGTTATAGTTGTTTCAAAATTGATTGAGGCACAACAAAAGAATACGAAAATTAATTTATAGCTCGAAAAAAAGCCGGTCTCATTTGGACGATCATTTATATTTTTTCTCAAGGTTTTCGAAAACTCAGCGACGACCCTGCATAAGAGATACTTGAATGATAAAGATGAATGCTAAAAAGTGTTATATCATCACAAGTGAATGTGCAAAAAGTTTTGGGTTGGATAATCCATGTGCTTGTATCATATTTATTAATTACTTGTATAAATTAATTTGGCTCTAAGCTAGATATGCATAAACCTTCTTAAGGTATCTAGTTATTGTTATATAAAATCATCTCAAGGATCATATCATAACAAATAACAACTATATATACGATACCTGAAATTCAGACGTAAAATCATGCATACTATATACACTAATTAGCAACCGTCTTCCATTAATTAATGTCAACAATCAAACATATAGACCAATTATTATTTTGTTAGACTTATTTTCAGGAATATGATTTTAGACTATTTAGCAATTTTTCTTATTATATTTCATCGGCGTGATTCGATGGAGGGAGTAATTTAATTTTGAAAAAGGAAATTAAATATATATAAACAAAAGTGATTAAATATATTGGTACAATGGTACACCACTACACCGTACGTAACTATGTACTTATTGCTGCTACTAATGCTTTGATATATGTAACTCAATTGCCTTTTGTTGTTATATTAAACAACTAAAATACATTTAACCTGTAAAAGATACCAAATTTATCACCTCTTACCTTTGAATAAGATTAACATGCGACTCGAGTGCTTAATCTTTGGATCAGGTTCCTAGCTCCAAAAGGATGCTTCAACCTCACATCTCCTTTAACAATTTATGTTTTTCAGTCTAAAAGCCCAACAACATTATCTTTTCATTTTTAAAAAAATGTCATATTAACTTTTTAATCAGGTACCCTTCCAACGATGAGATTGAAGGTTCAAATCTTCCAACGATGAGATTTAAGGTTCTAAGTCGGGAGTTGAGATACATAAATCAGTTGATTAATGCACACATTTATGATAGGAGGCGTGTAAAGTATGTAGATGTCCTTCTAATATATAAGATGAAATTTTAGTAAGATGGATATATTCTTTATATATTCTATAGGTTTAATATACTTACTAGAGGAAGGATTTCTACATAACTTCCGTGTAAAGTATATAGTGTGGTGGGACTAGGAATAACTTCCGTTTTTACGTATGTTATTGGCCTCCTTAGGAATATGAAAAATTGGAATCAAACCATTATCATATATCTATTATATAACGGTTCATATTTTGTGAATGTATAGACATATACGTCTTTTAGTATTGTGTAAGCATCCAACCTTTGAAACCTTTTACTTTATATATACGGAGATTTTAAAATCATCTATTTACATGCATTTAATTTTCTATTGTATGTGTAAGAACTTTGTTATTGTATGTATAAAACTTGCAAAAAAAGTTAGAGTTTTAAAGTCTCAAAGTAACTTATGTAAAATTTGATACACTCTCTATCTATGAGCACCTTATTTATTTTACAAATGAAGGTGTCACACCTCCAAATTTACAGTGCGGAAGTGGTTCGGGTCGGGACGTGACTAATCAGAAATCATTGCACATAATCATAAACAAACGACCTCTAATGAGACGTTTGAAAATAGTTGTTACATAACCAAAATAAAATGATTACAAAGTTGCGAGTTCGCAAAATTATTTCATTACATATCTAGTAATACAAAAGCAATGCAATGAAAATCCCATGTGTTGAAAGCACGCGACTCGAGCTAGGATCATGTTGGGCCAATCCTACTATTCTTGTGTACCTGAGAATACACTCTAAAACGAGTCAACAATAATGTTGGTGAGCTAATAGGTTTTCACAGTTATAATCATAGTTGAAAACATAGTATAAGAATCATAGTTGGAATCGTAGTAAAGATCATAGATTAAATCGTAGTCTAAACCATAGTTTAAAATTCATAGTTGAGAACTTAGTAAGAATCGTAGTTGAAATAAAAAAAAAAGGTCATAATTGAGATCATAGTTCAAAACATAGTTCTAAAATCAGAGTACAAGTCTCAAGTTTTCAAAGTTGTCAAAGTTTCCAAAGTTCCCAAAGTTTTCCAAAGTTTAAACACAGATGTAATCGTAGTTGGAATCGTAGTTGTTATGGTAGTGGGACTCATAGTTGTTATCGTAGTCGTCCCGTCGTTGTCATCGTAGTGGGGCTCGTAGTTGTTATCGTAGTTCCCCCGTAGTTGTTATCATAGTTGGTTCATAGTCGTATTATACAATACGTAAAAGTATTTTCACAAAAATAGTTCACAGTATAGTACAAAATAGTTAATAAAACAGAGTTCAAGTAGTTCATGAATCAGAGTTCAAGTAGTTCATAGTAAATCATAGAAACGAGCATTAAGTAGTTCGCAAAACAGAGCATAGGATAGTTTCATATAACAAGCATGTATCTCACCCCAAAACAGTTCAAAACAAGTAAAAAGGGGCTATGAACTCACCTGTGGGTGTTAGCAATCCTAAGAAACGTGTGTTGTCCCAATAGTAACCTCTAAGTGTTCTAAACACGTGAGATTATATAAGTAAGAGACTAATCATTCTGGCTAAGTTAGTTGTACAAGTATTCACTTGTTGTTTAAGTTTAGAAATTATATACGGCCCGTTGGTGACGGTTTATTATAATAATCTCCGAAAACTTTATTATAATATTCATTTCATTGTGTTTCATAAAGTATGAAATTATGTACGGGGGTCCGGGGGCAGCGCCCCTGGTAGCGGGTCGAAGGGGTGGCAACCCCTGGCGCGGTCCAAGGGGCAGAGCCTCTGGCTGGGGTCAAGCTGTCAGGTCAGCTTGGAAACTTTTTATTTCTACTACATTGCTTTAGTAAAATGCATTTGTGATTCGGTTTCGGAGTAAAATGTGACATCCGAAAAATTAGGGCTAGTTATTAGTTCCTAATCATCTGTCAATACATGTAATTAGCGCTAGGTTAGGCTAATTGTATGTATTTGTTATATATATTGTTATATATATATATACACGTACGCAATTAAATTTAATTGTCCATTTGGCGGATCCTAATACATTAATACGGACGTTGGTGAACACATCTTATTAAATAATACGAAATTATTTAATAACGCTATTGTTTTCTAAATATTATTTTGATAATATTTCATAAGTATTTTGTATAGTATAAATAACTCCTAGGCGACCAAAAATGAGTGAAACGCGTCTAATAATCGAAACAAACTAAATTTATATATTGTATAACTCATTAATAAGTAAATTGATAAAATACTTCAACTCAAAATATAGAAGGTTTATTAGTTATTTAAAAACGTACGTATTAAACGTTTAACGTCTAAATAAACGTCAAAACGAATGGGTAAACGAGCACCGCGTGTAGCGTAACTTTGGAAACAATTTAAACACCCACATGAGGGTGGGACCCACTGAAAATCTGCAGCAAATCAACCCCCATGCCATTTCCCTTTTCTTGTTTGATACACCAAAAACATCAACCATTCCCACTTCATTGTTTCACACACACAAGCAACCATTCTCTCAAGTCTCTCTCTTCTCTCTCTCTAAAAACGTGGGGGTCATCCACAAGACCACCCACAGCCACCCTAACACCACCCTTGGGCCGCCATAAGTCCGCCATACAACTACCGTCGGCCGCCACGTCGGAAAATTCAAGAAAACGAGTTTTTGACCTCTTTTCTCCTTCTCCTCACCATTTCTTTGTAATAACTATTGAAATTTTCTTAGATTTACTTGGTTACTACTTATTTACATGTTAGCTTACTTATTTAGCTAGAAAATGTCCAAAAGAAAACTTGAAAAACGTTTTTAAAACACATACATATGAAGACAGATTCTGTCCCAGAAAATTTGTCTCACAAAAACGTCCATATCTTGAGTTCTAGGAAGAATTAGACAACTAAACACATACCAAAAATTTTGTATGGAAGAGATCTACAAAAAGTTCTGCTTTGACCATTTCCAGAAATACACAAATTTTCGTGGATAACCCGATCTTTGAGAGAAGTTCTGTTTTGGACCAAAACTGACCACTCTTCATATTTATTTTTGTTTAAAATAGTAAATAAACTTATAAAAATACCATTAAGTGCAAAAATAAACTCAACACCTAGGAGAATATGTGTGATTTTTGGTTAGGCTTAATTCGGATTAGAAGTTGGTTAAATCGAGAGACTTGTCGAGTTAAAATCTAGAAAACAAAAGTGTAAGGGCTGTTTTGGTAATTTTATAAAAGTGACACTTCAAGTCGACCATAAAATGCAATGACAATCTTATAAAGCTCAGTTAACATGTTTAAGACTTCCTTAAAAGTTTCGGGTCAAACCGAACACATTTGAAAAGTCAACGAAAATGAACACTTAGACAAAAACGAAACCTCAGACTTGCGACAATATCATTGTCGCAAAACCATTATCGCATAAAGACTCGATACTCACAAAACACATGCGACAATGTCATTGTCACAAACACCATTGTCGTAACATCATTGTCGGAATCATATTGTCATAATAACCATTGTTGTATAACACTATTGTCGTATAAAACTCGATTGTCGCAGCATCATTGTCGTAGCATCATTGTCGCATTAACTAACACTTTCGTACTTGAAACCGTCTCATAATCCTTATTGTCTCATGAATAGTAATTCCTGACAATCTTATTGTCTCATGAATAGTAATCCTTATTGTCTCATGAATAGTAATTCCCGACAAACTTATTGTCTCATGAATAGTAATCCTTATTGTCTCATGAATAATAATTCCCGACAATCTTATTGTCTCATGAATAGTAATCTTTATCGTCTCATGAATAGTAATTACCGAAAAACTTATTGTCTCATGAATAGTAATCTTTATTGTCTCATGAATAGTAATTTCCGACAATCTTATTGTCTCATGAATAGTGATTCTTATTGTCTCATGAATAGTACCTTTGTGATTGTCTCATAAATAGTGTCCAACACTAACTTTGCATAACCGATTTTTCAACAGACAATATCACGATATACTTGATTTAACGTCAATGAAAAAATACAATATTTGGAATAACTCGCAAACACATAACATATACATTGATAAGTATACAACACAGCGAAACATATAATAATAATACCTTTGGATTATTATTACAAACCGTCACCAACGGGCCGTACATATTTTCAAAACTCAAACTAATCAATCAAACCAAATCATTTGGACATTTCTAGTTGGATGAACAACTAGCATAGGTGATCTCTAGAGACACCTACACATTATACTAACCTTGCGCGTTGTAAACACCCGGCAGGTTACAGTCTTCAGACACTTCATTGTACTACATCATACTTGCTTCATTTCAATTCTTCAGACTCAGGTGAGTCTCATAGCCCCTCATTTTCTGTTTTCAACCCAGGGGTGGGAATACATGCTCCGTTTTACTTTTACATGTGAACACAAGTACAAAACATCGATATATTGATTGCATGAGTTTGTTTTACCTAATCATGAAGCCCTCCAATACATAGTTTGTTAGTATTGCTATAGCGTGAATGTTAGTGTATGGTGCCATATGGGATTGAAAATCCTCATCCGGGGTAGTCACGCTACCACGACTGCGGTCGAACGGACGCATTATCATTTGTTCATACGTGTGTAGATTAGGCACATGCAGAGGCAACCTCGCTCAGGTCCTTGAATATGGATCCTGACACCCTCAGTTAAGCTCAAACTATGGGCTCATGGCAGTAGTATACATCATTTGATTTATTTCAAACATTATTATTAAATCTTGTGGTTCATGCATTATGGTTTCATCATTACACCTGTGAGCTCACCAGTGTTAGCTGACCTTTTAGCATGAATTCTCAGGTACCCAGCAGTAGTTGATCTGCCACTCAGAATAGCTTAGCTCGAGTCTCATGCAAACAAATTAGAGATTTTCTTGCATTACTATATTTTGTAACAGTAGTTATGCTTTAGAATCTTTCATACCAGATCTTGAGCTTTTGTAATCATTACAACATTGTAAACATTATTAAATCAATGTATTTTGTTAAACGACGCATATAGAGTCGTTCATTATATCTTATGTGTTGTGATTATTGATTAGTCGTGCCCCGACCCGATTCGCTTCCGCAACCCGAATTTGGGGGTGCGACAGATTGGTATTAGAGCCTAAGGTTATAGTGAAATAGGTTGCATTTAGGGGGCCTAGTCTATGACCATTAGGCAGTATTCCCTATTAGGTATAACTGGTTCAGTGATTACATCATATAAGTTTAATTTAACATAGTCTGATCAACTATGTACAATTAAATGAAGATGATGTGAAATCTGAAACGGTTGTGTTGAACAGGAATACACTAGTTGACTCTGACCACGAGAGAACCGGGACTCTTACTTGTTATGTGCTAGACACCCACTAGGCTATTATGTGATATACAAGTATATACATACATAGGCCTCACTTTCTTACTCTTTGTCACAGAAATGGCAAACACACATATCGAAACATCGTCTGCTTCATCACACTCTCAATCGGGATCACGTAACTCGCGGGTAGCAAGGAGGATTAATGGTTCACCTCGAGCTAACCCCTATCCCACTCATGATACCCACACTAACTGATCCCGTCGACTGGTTGATGCCCGCCGATGGAATTGGTTACCCGACAAACTCACAACATGGAGAAACGAGGAAGGAATAAAACTTTCCAATGAAACCGGGTAATCTTCCAACATGGAAATCTCTCCCTATATTCGAGAACCTGCTCACTTCACTGTGCCAGTATTAGTGTAAGTCCCCTAGACGTGGATCTCAACGGAACGAGTCAATCCAATTGTTTGCGGAATTAACAATTAGATAATGAACACAACCAAACGAATAATCAAATGCAATATAAATCAAACCTAACGTTATATTATTGATTATAATCGATCAGTTTACAGAGGATTTCGAAAAATTGCGTTTAGGGTTTTTTGTCAACCCTAAAACTGAATACGTAAAACGTATTTATACTAAACAAGCTGGTTCCTGTGACATTACACACAATGTCGCAGGCCCAGGCCCGTGCGACAACAACAATGTCGCAAGCCCAAAACCTGACATCACACCTGCGACATTATAGACAATGTCGCAGGAGTCAGGAAACTCAAACCAATTACAAACTCTAACTAGACCAACTAACAGACACACCAAAATGCATCAACAAACTCCCCCGTGTCTTCATCTTGGTCTTCACAAATTTCTTTCACTTAAGCCCATCCTGCAGGAAACTTTCCTCCTGCATGAATTCCATGAGTCACACAAACTTTTACCACATTCTGAAATTGATCGGCTAATTGTTTGTTGAACTCATTATTTCTGTTAACCCGAATCCTATCGTCGAAGAGTCGTCTTAAATCTTTTTCATGCAGATTTATCAGACTCATAGGATCAAAAACTCTGAACGTTGCTTGTCGCAAGTTCCAAATACCTCCGAATTCTAGTCGCGGTTCAGAATCTGGAACGAAAGTAATCACCGCTTCACCAGTATGTGGATCAAGCTCCCATTTAACGAATCTGCTGAGAAAATTGGAGGGAACTGGTTTTAAAGGAATCTCTGTCAAACAATCAGCCGGCGGATAGTGAACTTTTACCAATGGCTTCCCTGTTGCTGGATCTAACTTCTTCTTAAAGGTATACCGAGTACCGAGTGTTGGCTTCAATTTGTTGTTGATGCGTGTGAAAACGCGTCTTGTTTTATAATTTATAATTGGAAATACCTATTTTATACTTTTCACACAACCAGGTAAGAATACCTGATCGAATGTAAGTATAGAATCGGTAAGACCGAGTCGATCTCAGGAACGGTGGTTTATTTATATAAATAAGAAATACAAATTAACTAGAAAACAGTAAACAAGGGACGTTTTAGTTCCGTTCGAACAATTGTTTATAAAATAATAAATTAAAATAACTAAATTAAATAAAACTTGAAGTAAAATAAATAAATAAATAACAATAGGAAGGAACAAGTAATTGTATAATTAATGTCACTCAGATTCATATATCCTGATTTATCACGTATTGATTATCTAATTGTGATTTCTTTTATATCAATTTAGTCACTAATCAAAGATCATAAATTGAATGTGAATTAGCCAACTTTCCGGGTCCAACTAATTCCTATAATTCAGGTTCCAACATAAAACAACGGTCCGTTATCACAAGATGATCAGTCAATTGTGTGCTTTTCCCAAAATCATGCATTAAACATTCACAACTCGTTATAATTATCTCTAATGGTATGAATCAACAATACCCAATAATTAACTTATTGTCTCATTCATTTTAAAGCGCATAATTATTACTTTCTCAACCTATCAGACTCAACATATTTAGCAACAGTCAAAATCCTAGAATTATAACCATCAATACTTAATAACATTAAAGGAAATCAATCTCATTAACATTATCAACCACGTTGAGAATTAATAATTATCAGTTACCAATAAATAAGGATCCACGAGTAATATAACCGTTTTCAATTAAATAACTTATTCAATACGCAATTATAATCTTTCAATAATCATTACCTAAGCTAAATCAATCATACAATCACTTTAATATTCAATTTATCATAAAAACAGTAAACAACAGATTATTCAAGCTTAAAGTCATCAATAAAACTTGATAAAAGAAGTTATACCGAATAAAAAAGACGAATCACGAAGAATTATGGCGAACTATCCTCAATCTTCACTCTTCGTGCCTCCAAAAAGCTAAAGAAATTCGTAAATAAACCCTAAATATTGAAAATAGTCGGCTGGAGAAAATCCCTAAACGAATCTCCCCTTTTTAGGTTAAAAAATCGCGAATTTATACTTCCTGGAAAAACCATCCATACTGCGTATGGACATCCATACGGCGTATGGATTGAATTTTCAGTCGATTTTTGCCTTTTTCTTCTTTTACTCACCCGACTTCACTTATTCTTCAATAATGTATCATTTAACTCGATTATTGGCCACTTTCTGTCTCTTTTCTTCAAATCCTTTATCTCCACTGTTAATTGCAAATATGAACGAAATTAATATCTAAACTAAACACTTTTCAATAAAAACACATAGGATTTGGGATAAAATACTACATAAAAATACTACTTTTATACACTTATCAAATATCCTCCACTTTGAATCCTACTTGTCTTCAAGTAGACTTTCGATTCAAAAATCAAATTCTTAAGAAAACAGTCATTTTCATTAATCTAAATAACTAACAAAGGAATTACACAACATTACCCTTTTTCAACTTAAACATTTAAATTTAAAAATCTGTTATTTCTAAAAACAATTATTAAGAAACTATGAGATTTACAAAAATAATCTACACATAATGTTACTCTTCTTAAAAAATTAAATAGTTCACAATGATTACTGATATTGTTATCCACTTAAACAATCTATATTCGAATAATTGAGATTAAACCATTATTGTTTACATAGATGTTCCCTTAAACTCCCAAAAGCTATATACTCTCATACTCATAACGTGCCAATATTACATATTTTGAAGTTCTAATCAAAACAATCATTTTTCAAATCAAGACATAGGTGACAGGTCTGTGCCTCAACACAACAAAGCGACATAACTAGATTTTGGTTTGGCAATATAAAATTTTTAGTCAAGCCATTGGTGACAGGTCTGTACCTTAGTACAACAAAGCGACTTAATTTGACTAGATTTTAAAATCTTGAGTTATTAAACTCTTTTGCTCTTTTTCATTAGATATACTGACGGAGACCAGGTCTGTACTTATGTACAACAGAGGAAACAACACCCAGTATATCCCCAAATGATATTAATTAAAATTCCAAAAATATGACACATTGCACGCTAATAATATGAAAATTAAGACATACATCATGCATAACTAAAGTTCATTTAAAAGTATCATCCACTCCTTTATTTTCGTTTCTTAAAAGCTCAAAAATTCTTACATAGATTGCCTATCAATACATCATATACTGAAACTAAATAACATTTTTCACAATTTAATATTTAATTAAAAGTGTAGAAAATTTTAAAATTAACCTACATCATCACAAAATAATTATCTCTAGAAAACAAAATTTTAAATTCAAAAACTTAGTTGAAAAAATGGGCAACTTATAACCTCCTAGTTACGTATCTTAACGAGATAACTATTGAACCGAATTACAACATTCTCTATTTACTTAACAGGACAAAAATGTAGAAACTCAACTCTTTTCTCTCTCATCCCCCACTTAAAGCTGTACAATGCCCTCATTGTACAAATAATGAATTGCTAAAACAGGAAGAAGAGAAAAGAAATAAGACAGAAAAACTCCCCTGGAAAAGTGTGCTTAACGGTCATGACAAGGATGATATGAATTTCCCACATCCTCTCGGATCAATTTGTTGCACTGAACTTACTGCCAGCATAACACGTACTCACAACACAATTCTGAGGGATCAATCAACAACCAAGATTAAACGATACCAAATTAAACATCCTAAATAAAATTTAACACAACCAAACCTAAAGCTACAAATCCAACATAATTAAAATCCTTCAAACAAAAATAGTCATAATGATAATAATAAAGATAGTGTCTGAAATCATAAACCAGATATGATGAACATCCTCCTAATCGCTGTCATCATCCTCATCATGCTCCATACTCCGGTACTGGTGAGATGGCTCAGCCCCCTGATCTGGTGGTGGTGCTGGGTAGAACTCCTGTGGCATCTGGTACTGAAATGGCTGGGATGGCAAATGGCTAAAATCAAACAGCTGCGAGAAAAGACCATCCTGATAGTCCAAATGAGCACTGATCTGATGAAAATGTTGCCTCTGCATAAGCTCCATCTGATCAAACCTCTGAGTGTGCTGGATGCTCATCTGATCTAACTGCTGCGATAACTTATCAAACTCCCCAGCATATACTACGGTCTCGTGCCGCTCCTCTACCTACAGCTGCTCCTCTACCTGCCTCAGTAGCCCTAACCTGTCTAGACTGTAGAGTCTGCCCAATCTGAGTGGTAGCTACCCAATAAAACATCTCGGAATCACCACCATAAATACTACACGGCTCGATAATATCCATAGCCTCTAACCTCCGTGCAGTCAGCCAATCCATGCCTGGCTGAACAACTGTGCAAGTACCCATCTCAGCCGCAGTCTCTAACCCAAAATGCCTAGCCAGTCTAGTAACAAACTGACCACCACACAAACTACTCGAACTCCTCGTACCGGTAGCTCTCTTAGACATTCACCTAGCGAATCTCCAGGGCACATTCACTAGCCTCTTCCTTACAATCGAACTCAGATAGAAAAGATCAGGCTTAGAAACTTTTTCCGATCCCTCTCGACGGCCAACGATGGTAAATGTCAACAACCGGTGAATGAGACGGTAACGAGGATCTCGAATAGCTCGATAAGAAGGGGCATGAGAACCATAACTGCCCTAAGCAATAGACTGCCACTCCTCCACAATCTCCAAATCAGTAAGCTTAGCTACTGCACGAGCTGAAATATGATCCAGAAAATGTGGGTTGTGGATCTCATTGGGCTCATACAGTCTCACTCCAATGGCAAACTTAATAAGAGGCATCCGTCTCGGCTGGCCACCTAACTGAAAAGAAATAGTGTGAGTAGTCCAGTCAGTCGACCGATGATCAAACCGGAATGTACTATAAAACTCCACAACTAGCTCCCTATAGATATGCTCCCGAATACTAAACATCCTGTACCATGCATAAGAAACAAACCCAGTGTTACCATCCTGCAGCCTATACAGAATAGAAAGTAAGTTCCTAATTGTCTCGTGCCCAGTGGCAAATCCGTTTCTCTCCACAACATGCTCCAAAGCATTCCAATTCACAACATGAAAAACCTCAATTGGCTGATCAATATTCTCAGCCAAACGCTCACTAAACTGATATCTTGTAGTCTCCGAATAAGAATCATGAAAAGTAAGATATCTGTGGGTTCTAATCAGGGGATTGCCCAATGTCTGACCGCCTCTGGTTCTCCTGCTAGCCATTTAACTGCTAAGAAAAACAATTATTAACAAAACAGGAAATGCAAATAAGGTTTCAAAAGAAATTTCGGCAGCATTACGGCTTAATATGGAATAATCCACCATCAAGGTTTAGCCTAAACTACCGCAACAAACACAATTTCAAATACCTTATTGCATTATGAACTAAAAATTTCTCAAATTGCTAATAAAAATAAATACTTAATTAATAATCATGGCAATTGTCGATTCAAGGTGAACTATAACAATTTGGTACCAATCTGAACATAAAAATAATCACTTTTACCATCACTAATATCAGTCTCAGTAACTAGCAATCATTTAATATATTCAACATGAATTATCATAATCACAAAATAAAACAACGACAATTTTATCACAACCGTAATCACAAACATTCGTGTACCAAACAAACATTTGCATTAATCATCATGTATCCAGAAAATTAACAAGCACTAAATCGAAACATAGCAAAATTGAGTACATATCACCATCTCCTTCTATACACACTATCGGATAAATCGAATCAACAATTATATCACATTATAAAAATTGAGCATGGAATAGCATAATATATGTTATGAAAGACATAATTAAAACATTATATACCTACAATCATACTCAAATTCGAAATACCCAAAAATCACATGCACAAACCCTAACTTTCCATTGCACAAACTAATCAACGAAAATTAAAATCGAAAATTATACCTTGTAGAGAAAAGTGAATGGAATGCGAACATATAAAAATGAGGGAGAATGTGTGGCCGGAAATGGTGGTTGGGTGGTGGACAGCCGCCGACAATGAGTGGTGGTGGTGGTTTGAGAACTCAAAAATGGAAAAGAAGGGGCTGTAACCGGTTGATGCCCTTTTTGATCCATACGGCGTATGGATTTTCATACGGCGTATGGATTAAAAAGGGCCAGGTCAACGCATTTTTAACCCAGTCAACCAGGTCCGTTAGCCCAACTCAATCCATACGGCGTATGGACATCCATACAGCGTATGGATTGAAAAACAGAAACTTTTAAAATTTTGATCACCACTCACTGTGCAGGCCAAGGACGAATATAACCATTAACAAGCCTGGAGTGTTATTATGACTTCTAATCTTCATGATTCCGCACTAAATACATAAATAACACAAATCAATAATCTATAAATAAAAATGCATAATCTTCATTCACACACAATTTAAATGTTTAAACTTCAATCACACAATTAAATAATTAACACCAGACACAAGAGTTATTAGTAGGTCCGTTGAAAAATAGAAAAGTATTGATCACGAAAGTCAACGCAGGGGATAAAGAGATAAGAATCGCTCTGTTATTTTTGCAATAACATTATCCACTCCATGTCCAAAAGTAGCAAAATTCACCAAATGAGCACTCGCCACCGGTTGAAGATTTATTAGCCACCAACAGATATCTCTAACAGTCTTGTTCACAGGACCATTGAGTGCCAACACAACCTTATCATTCTCATCCAAAGTTATCTCACGATCCGGGCTAGCCTCTTCCAATTCACTCATAAACTCATAAATTGCTTCATTAACACTCGCGTGTTTAGACATCACCGGACTTCACTTTAGATCTCTTATCCTTCTTTCGATTTTCTTAATTGCCACCTCTTGATGATTAGTAAATCCCAAATCAGACTCCTTGAATATTCCTACCAACTTTGTGTATATCTCTACCAACCCAAAATAGAAATGCTCACGTGAAGTGAGCACCTTATCCATAACTACCAACGAATCCAGATTGACTACTAGAAAGATAGCTAAATCAATAGTAACATCAGGTTGAATGAAACTGGGGTTAGGTCTCTTTCCTTCTTCCTTAGCCAATAACTCCAATTTCTGTATCATATTCTTTAAGTAGTAAGGAATGGTATTATGCATTATAACTCTATGAGGAGTAGGGTCTCTCAAATGATCTTCAAGTTGCAACAACTGAACCAAGTCTCTCAAACTAGTAACAATCTCTTTATCCGCCTCAAAATTAGGATTCCCAGTTGCCAAATACAACGCTTTCAACATCCTATGAAGACATGCCGCCTGATTAGAAGAATAGGGAAAAGAAGATTGCACCAATGCCTCGTAAATCTCTGTGTACCGCTTCTTTTGTGCAGTGAAAAACACTTTTTCTTCTTCAATCCTTGCATCCAAAGATGCCTCAAAATCAATTAGAGCCTCAATAAAATGTTGTTCATACCCAAACTGTCTCTCTATATCTGCAGTATCTAACACATTTTGAATCAGAACCAATTGACTCTCAGTAAAATAAATGGAAGATCTTCTTATCAGTTCAGCTGTGAAAGGAATGTCCCATCTGACTTTCTCAATAGCATTTAATAACTCATGACAGGATGATGTGATGGGTACTTCCCTACGTCCTAAACGCGTAAAAGATGGCACTGTGTTATCAGAACTCGAACCAAAACTATCAGGGTTCCTCCTAACAATGTGGTTATTATTCGCATCGCTCTCGTAACTCCTTGCCATTGAATCAAAACCTAAATGACAATTAAATCTGACACACAAGCACTATTAACGAAAAACAAGTTAGTTCACACAAAATAAATAAAAATTGATGACACAAAATTTAACCAAAAGAATTCCAACCGGCGGATGGAAATAGCGGATGGATTTCCATCCGCCGGTTGAAACTAATTTCCTAAAAATTTAACCAAATAAAAAGTAATTTGTTTCAACCAAATTTATTAACAAAAACTTATTAATGCCCTTAAATAAAGTAATTGAACAACTTTACAAAAATCTAATTAAATTTTTTTTTTTAAATACAAAACTTTTACAATAAATAATTTCTATTTAAATAAACAAAACGCAACCGTTCCCCGACAGCGGCGCTAAAAACTTGATGCGTGTGAAAGCGCGTCTTGTTTTATAATTTATAATTGGAAATACCTAATTTATACTTTTCACACAACCAGGCAAGAATACCTGATCGAATGTAAGTATAGAATCGGTAAGACCGAGTCGATATCAGGAACGGTGGTTTATTTATATAAATAAGAAATACTAATTAACTAAAAAACAGTAAACAGGGGGACGTTTTAGTTCCGTTTGAACAATTGTTTATAAAATAATAAATTAAAATAACTAAATTAAATAAAACTTGAAGTAAAATAAATAAATAAATAACAATAGGAAGGAACAAGTAATTGTATAATTAATGTCACTCAGATTCATATATCCTGATTTATCACGTATTGATTATCTAATTGTGATTTCTTTTATATCAATTTAGTCACTAATCAAAGATCATAAATTGAATGTGAATTAGCCAACTTTCTGGGTCCAACTAATTCCTATAATTCAGGTTCCAACATAAAACAACGGTCCGTTATCACAAGATGATCAGTCAATTGTATGCTTTTCCCTAAATCATGCATTAAACATTCACAACTCGTTATAATTATCTCTAGTGGTATGAATCAACAATACCCAATAATTAACTTATTGTCTCATTCATTTTAAAAGTGCATAATGATTACTTTCTCAACCTATCAGACTCAACATATCTAGCAATAGTCAAAATCCTAGAATTATAACCATCAATAATTAATAATATTAAAGGAAATCAATCTCATTAACATTATCAACCACGTTGAGAATTAATAATTACCAGTTACCAATAAATAAGGATCCACGAGTAATATAACCGTTTTCAATTGAATAACTTATTCAATACGCAATTATAATCTTTCAATAATCATTACCTAAGCTAAATCAATCATACAATCACTTTAATATTAAATTCATCATAAAAACAGTAAATAACAGATTATTCAAGCTTAAAGTCATCAAGAAAACTTGATAAAAGAAGTTATACCGAATTAAAAAGACGAATCACGAAGAATTATGACGAACTATCCTCAATTTTCAATCTTCATGCCTCCAAAAAGCTAAAGAAATTCGTAAATAAACCATAAATATCGAAAATAGTCGGCTGGAGAAAACCCCTAAACAAATCTCCCTTTTTTAGGTTAAAAAATCGTGAATTTATACTTCTTGGAAAAACCATCCATACGGCTATGGACATCCATACGGCGTATGGATGTAAAACAAGCCCAGCCCAAGTCCGCGTGACCTGGGCTTCCACCGCCTCAATCCAAACGGCGTATGGACATCCATACGGCGTATAGATTGAATTTTCAGTCAATTTTTGCCTTTTTCTTCTTTTACTCATCCGACTTCACTTATTCTTCAATAATGTATCATTTAACTCGATTATTGGCCACTTTCTGTCTCTTTTCTTCAAATCCTTTATCTTCACTGTTAATTGCAAATATGAACGAAATTAATATCTAAACTAAACACTTTTCAATAAAAACACATAGGATTTGGGATAAAATACTATATAAAAATACTACTTTTACACACTTCTCAGTTATACCTTTTGGTTCTAACCTCTTGGCGCAATGTTTTCTCGAAAAACTCAGCATATCCATGTTTGAACGGATTGATCTTTTTCAATTGAGCTAATCTGTTGATCCCCCCTTTGGGTAATATACTCAATTGATAAAATCTTAACTTGAAGTACTGAACCCTGTCTATTCTTTTTAGCATTATCATCTTCCTCTGAACTTTCCAACTTTTAATCAATCTTGTATAATCACCACGAACCTTGTATGATTGACACTTAACCGGTACAGGTTCTGGATTACGTCCTTCAGGCCACCAACTCTTATTTCTTTCTTTCTTGTCTTCAGCAATTTCATCTTCAGGTACAGAAGATTCAGTTTCTGGTGCTGCTGACTCTGGTGCCGGTATCTCTTGAGCTCGAAGTTTCGTTGATGTAGACTCGTGAGTAGGCTCTGCACAAGAAGTACTAGATTCTCCATGAGAAGATTTTACAGGCCCCTCATCTTCACTTGAATTAGTCTCAATAAACGGTGCATCATCATAAACTTCATCAGAATCTAACTTTTCATCTTCAACTGATACATCATCATCCATATCAAACACATATCCTGATTCCATTTCAGTACCAGTTTGATTAACCATTCTCTGAATATATGTCAAATCAGCAAAAGTATAATCAACCGCTAATGGTCTCGGCTGGCCTGGAATGTCATCAACACTGAAATAATCCAAAACATGAACATTTTCATTAATAACATTTTCAATTACAGGGGTTGGAGTTACAGACTCTGGTCCTATTGACTCAACATTGGGTACCCCGGACCCAGACTCCCCCGAGGCAATAGACCTAGCCTCCAAAACAGTAACCCTAGTATGCAATTCTGCAATCAACTTTGACTGAACTTCAATAATTGCTGACTGGGAAGCATTCTGTTCAGCCTGTTCCTTCATCTGTTGCTGCATCTTCTGCATATTTTCCATCATCTGTTGCAGGAATGCAGGAGTGGGCTCAACAACCATTTCTTATGATGGTTGAGGAGTCGGAGCAGTAGAAGTACAACGTGCACGGCGAGAAGATGGTTGAAAATCAGTATCATCGATATCATCACCGGCATGGGGACGTTTGCCCATGTAACGCTTGCCTGCACGAATACGGTGTTGAATTCTCAAATATCTAGCCGATTCATGTACCCTAATCCGTTCCAATTGTGATGGGTGGGGTACTTCACCATCTGAATCTGTAGGCGTCTCGCCGCCATCCTGTGGTCTCACAAAAGCTGAATCAGAAGAAGATGATTCATCGGTAATGTCGTGAGGTGAACCCGGTTGCTGAACATGTCCAAATTGTTCAATCTGGACCAAATCATCCTCAATATTCTCCCCCGCAGCCTGAACAGGTATATTCATAAGTGGTTGTTGCGGTTGTTGGGGTGCTGGGACATCCATATACTGAGGATCAGGCGGCGGTACATAGTTCTCATCAATAACTGCACCAAATAAAGGAACATCCAGTGGTGCCTGAACCCCCTTTTCCTAAGTGGAGCAGGCCGCAAAGATACGATTCATCATCGGGGTGATTTTCAGAATGTTATCCACATCACCCTATTGTTGAAGCTCTGGGTCATGACGATTGAGGAAAAGTTGCACAAATCGTGGATACAAACCCCATTTATTGGTTCCAGCGTTGGCATTATCTACCATGGCCTTGAAAATGAACCCAGAATAATTGTAGGGCTTGTTGTAGACCAACGCAAGCATAGCCGAAGAAGGACGATGACTGATACCGTCTGTTCCGGCCTTCCTGTTTCCTAAACAAACAATAAAGATATGCATAAGATATCTCCAGACCCGTGTAAGATTCACCTTACGATACTGATCTGTCGGAATCCCCGGATAACCCATCTTATGCATGCCGCCAGTGATAAAAGAATTCTCGAAGAGAACATGCATGTCGGGTTGATCGTTCAGTTGAAGCAGGTCATGAATACCCTGCTCAGTCATAACAATCTGCGTGCCGAAGACCGTAGATACCAGACGTGGAATATCGTTCTCAGTAACAACCGTCACATTTCTCCAGAACGGACCCACTAAATTCTTGTAGACAACAGTGGAATCAGAAATAGCGTGGAAGATCCGTGAGCGTCTGAGAAAAACAATCATCGGCCGAAAAGGCTCAACCTTAGCAAGCGTGTCATCCAAAAACGCAACCGTATAGTGTCGCGGTTCGTATGCCAAAGCCATATCTGTAAAAAACAATACAGCAGATATACTCGAAAAGCGTTAGATTAAACGACAAACGATTGCACTTAATATATTTCAAACTTTCTGTTTTCTGTGACATCACAGATGATGTGGCAGTTGATGTTGAGAAATTGCGATGACGTCGCATAAATCATTTCAAAATCAATAGCGACAAAGAGCCCTATGTCGCACAGCAGACAAGCGATGTTAAGGGGGACGTCGCATTTTGTAATTAACTGTGAATTTAATCACATAAGTTAAAAGATGCGACGTAGCGTACGTCGTCGCTTGTGAAGTCACAAAAATTTGCGACATAGATGGTGAGGTTGCAGCTAATGTCGCAAAGTCGCAAACAGCTACGGCCAAAAACCCTAAAATCGAAAATTTTGAACCCTAATCGATTTCCACGAACCACAAACGACGAAAACCTTCAGAAAATCCCAGTAAACGCGATCGAACACCTGTAAACACAAATAACAAACGTAATATTCACAAAAACAATATGAATACTACCTTTATCGATCCAAACTCGATCTGAAACTCCAAAAATGAGCTTTTTCTGCTCTGATACCAGTTGTAAGTCCCCTAGACGTGGATCTCACCGAAACGATTCAATCCAATTGTTTGCGGAATTAACAATTAGATAATGAACACAACCAAATGAATAATCAAATGCAATATAAATCAAACCTAACGTTATATTATTGATTATAATCGATCAGTTTACAGAGGATTTCGACAAATTACGTTTAGGGTTTTTCGTCAACCCTAAAACTGAATACGTAAAACGTATTTATACTAAACAAGCTGGTTCCTGCGACATTACGCACAATGTCGCAGGCCCAGGCCCATGCAACAACAACAATGTCGCAATCCCAAAACATGACGTCGCACCTGCGACATTACAGACAATGTCGCAGGAGTCAGGAAACTCAAACCAATTACAAACTCTAACTAGACCAACTGACAGACACACCAAAATGCATCAACAATTAGTTGTTAGGTTAAACCGCCACGTGCAACAACTTCGAGATATGGACATGGAATTACAGGAGACTCGCGAGAACTGGAGACTCACAATTATGGAGCGTATCAATCAAGTCTCTGAAGATCATGAATATACCGTTAGTAACATGGACGTTCTTCATGACCAACTGGAGGAAACTACTGAGACCATGGGGATCGTCCACAATCAAGTAATCAATAACCGAAATGAGATCTCCGTTTTACAATCAAGGCTGAATGAATGTGAAACACGCCTGCTGAAAACCGAAGAGGCACTCAGGGTAGTTAGCAGACTTGTAGAGTCCGTTGACCGTCTCACTTCCCTGCTGCCACAACTCAACCTACACCAAGATTAGTGTAGAACCTATCATGTAGTCTGTTAAGATATCTATGTAAAAGCATACGATCGGATATAATATTCTCGGCCTCTTTTGTAAAACAACTAAGCTTGTAACCTTTTGGAACTCAAATTATCAATCAAAAGTCTACTTCTATTATCTTACTATGATGTTATATACTTACCACATTTATATATACATCCATGGTGACCATCATCCTGGTGCAAATTCTAATGTACCTATTATTTCTTTTCTTGAAGAATCATGTTGCCTAAGAGGAAGAGTTTCACTGATGCTGAGATTGCCGCGCTCATTTCTCAAGGTGTGGCCGAAGCCTTGGCTACAAGAGATTCACCGCGGAACACTCGCAGAAGTGATGAGACTGTGAACAATACCTCTGTCACCAAACCCTGCACATACAAGGACTTTCTGAACTGCAAGCCTCTTCACTTTAAGGGCACGGAAGGTGCTATTGGCTTGATCAGATGGATCGAGAAAATGGAGTCCGTTTTTTGCATTAGCAACTGTACTGAAGAAGACCGGATCAAGTTTGCCACCTGCACTTTCCTGGAAGGTGCTCTCACCTGGTGGAATTCTTATGCCACATCTGTGAGCATCGATGTTGCATACCAACTCCCTTGGGAGGATCTGAAGAAAATGTTGAGGGACGAGGAACTCCAACGCTTGGAAGATGAGTTCTGGCATCTGACAGTTCAGGAAACGATATCACCAATTATACCATCCGTTTTCAACAGCTTGCTCTTCTCTGCACATCTATGGTAGACCCGGAAGGCAAACGTATCGAAAGGTATGATCGTGGACTCCCGGAGAATATTCAAGGGCATGTCACCTCATCCAAACCAGGAACCATTTAGAGTGCCATCCGTATGGCCCACGACCTCATGGCTTAGGTTATTCGTCGTGAGACCTCTATTTCATCTTCTGGGAATAGCAACACAAGGAAATCTTCTGGGAACTCCAGCAGCAAACCAACCTTCAAAAAGCCTAAGACTGTTAAGGCTTACTCTTCGGAGTATGGGGACAAGAAGGGTTACACTGGGAACAAACCTCACTGTTCCAAGTGCAACCGCCATCATGAGGGTCCTTGTGGTACTCCTTGCAACAACTGCAAGAGGTATGGACATTCTTCCAAGGACTGCCGAACACCCAAGGCCAACAACAACAACAACTCCAATAAATCAAAGGCCTGCTATCTATGCGGCAACATAGGGCACTACAGGAATGACTGCCCGAAGCTAAAGAACAAGAACAGCGGCAACAATGCTAAAGGTAGAGCTTTTATTCTGAACTCAGGGGATGCCCGTCAAGACCCAAATGTGGTCACGGGTACGTTCCTCATCAACAACCTAACTGCCTCTGCTCTATTTGATACTGGTGCTGATAAGAGTTTTATTTCTGATGAATTTTACCCACTGCTTGACATCAACCCTGTTGCATTAGATGTTAAGTACATTGTTGAATTAGCTAATGGTAAGCTCATTGAGACTGACAGTGTAATACCTAATTGCACTCTAAACCTCATCAACGAACTCTTCTCCATTAACCAGCGTTAGCCGACCTTTTAGCATGTATTCTCAGGTACTCAACAGTAGTTGATCTGCCACTCAGAATAGCTTAGCTCAAGTCTCATACAAACAAATCAGAGATTTTCCTGCAATACTATATTTTGTAACAGTAGTTATGCTTTAGAATCTTTCATACCAGATCTTGAGCTTTTGTAATCATTACAACATTGCAAACATTATTAAATCAATGTATTTTGCTAAACGACGCATATAGAGTCGTTCATTATATCTTATGTGCTGTGATTATTGATTAGTCACGACCCGACCTGATTCGCTTTCGCAACCCGAATTTGGGGGTACGACATAAAATCAGGTGGCAAAAATTTATTCTTGACACTTAGTAAGAATTGTGCCCGTTTGAAGTTAATACGCGATCGGGTGAGCTCCTGATACGCGATCGGGTGAAGATGCATACCCGATCGAGTGGAGTTTGGTACGTGATCGGGTGATGAGGTATACCCATTCAGGTGATGGGTATACACCCGTTCAGGTGAGTGGTGTATATCCGATCGGCTGTGGGTGTATAACCGATGAAACGCCCAAATTTTATATATATATATATATATATATATATATATAAATATATATATTTACACTGAAAACATACTCTATTAGGTCCCATACAATATTATTTAACTACTAAATTTAAGACACAATACATTTTGACAATTTATAAAACTCAAGACTAAAAAAAACATTTATACTAAAACAGGCCAGGTACCCGCCGGGTAGGCGTAGTTACCCGTCGGGTAACAACACTACCCACCGGGTACAAGAGTACCCTCCGGGTAATCACATTTGGCCCGATTTCTGTAAAAGTTGAGAACTAGTACCCGTCGGGTACATGGACTACCCGTCGGGTAGTCCCGCATTCCAGCAGGTCTGCAGCCTAAACATTATTTACCAAAACTCACATTTTCAAGGTGCATATCTTCTAGACCACATCGAGTTAGACCTTAAAGTTTTGCAGTCAAGTTCATATAACAAAAATGAAGACTTCCCTTTTTGTGCTTTTCTAATTTTCACAATAACGCGGGATTTGGACGTTTGACTCATTTCGACACTAAAATGACCATTTTAGTGCACTAACCAAATCTCAAACTATGAAGGCCGAGATCTTAGGCTTTTGACCACACTTCATACATATCAAAACAAAGTCGTAAGGCTTTTTACCACACCCTTAATCTTTCTCTAACCCGTTTTAGACTGTAGATGCATTTAACGACCCAAATTGACCATTTTTGACCCATTGGCCCACAAAAGCTACTTTGACCCATTCACTAGCCAATCACAACCCATAATTGACCAATGGAATACTTGACTACATGTCAACACTCCATATCCAAAGAAAACACATTTGACCATTGATTCACTCTAAATTAAGGTATAACCAATCCCTTCATCCATAAACACATAATTTACCCATTTCAAAAACACTACCACTTTAAAACTTCAAAACTATAATATACATCATTTACAAGTGTCATCGACTTTAAAAGTCAACATATTCCAAAAATGCTTATGTCATGGCTCATCATGACTCATGTCTAAAGGGCGATTTTACACAAGCTATATATAAACGATATTTCAAAGAGAAAACTTGCCATACACCACCATCGGTAATCTACGCTAACCCTCCTTAGCCGCCTTCCCTTTCCCTTGACTACTTCCACCTAAAACATAAAACACTTAAACAATAAGCATGCATGCTTAGTGAGCATATAAGCAACTTAATCAAATAATTCATAACAAAGGTACATAAACACTAGGGGTGTTCGTGGACGGTTAACCGGAGACTCGGTTAACCGAAGACCGGTTAACCGGAGTCCCGATTTAAAATATTTTTGAACCTAAACCTAAACCGAAAAATCCGGTTAACCGGAAATCGGTTAACCATTTTTTCGGTTCGGTTAGTTGGTTAACCAAATTAACCGTTTATTAATTAATAAATTTTTAAAAAGTAATTAATAACACACAAATATGTATTTATTTTTTAGTGTTCACTATATTTAAAATATTTTGATGATATTAATATCAAACGATAACCATTTTGCTCTTTATAATCGTGTATTTAAGTTATACGTACATAAATCATCTGAATATAATTAGAAACTTAGTAGTAATAATTACTATATTAAGCCAAATATAAGCTAGTATATTACATTAGAATGAGTGAAAAGGAAATATAAATGATTTTATCAAAATTACAAGTGTAAGTATCAATATATAAATTTAAAATGTACAATATATATATATATAGAAATATTTAAAGATATATATAACATTTTCGGTTTTTTCGGTTAACCGTTTATCACGTTCATCCCAAAATCATGAACCGAAACCGAAATCGAAAAACCAAAAAAAATCGGTTCGGTTAACCGAAATCGAAAAACGAAAAAAAGTCGGTTCGGTTAACCGAAATTCGGTTCGAATCTACCGGTTTGCGGCTCGGTTTTCGGTTTCGGTATATTTTGAACACCCCTAATAAACACTATGCTAGCAAGGCTAGCATCTCTAAATCATAACTTCATATCACTCTCTTATGATTAAGCCCACCTCTAGCTCGGAAGTTATCCGGTAACATGCACAATCATAATTCGTATAACAACAATCATAAACAATTAAACCCAAGTAACTTACAAACAACTTCCATTTGATCGTAAGATCCTCTTGATCGAAAGCAATCCGGAAACACATACAACCAATTCAAATCAAAACAATTCACATATCCAAGCTAGTGACGCACCCATTACTCGGCTAACGTCAAGCTAATGAGATAATCACTATTTGGCTAACACCTTATCAATCATAACAATTAACAAATAAAACGAATAATTCACAATTAACTTCCACAAGGTTATATGATCCTCTTACTCGGGAGTAATCCGGAAACACATACAACCAATTACTTGATTAAATCCTTACACTACTCACCTTTGTGTTGAATTGATGATATACAAGATACAACCAATGATAATACTTCCAACTTCTTAGCGCCTATACACATAACAACATATTTAAATTCAAGTAATCCAAACTCTAAACCATTAACCACTCTTAAACCCTCCCCCACTTTGATTAATCTAGTTATCTTATTAACAATTTCATTTATATCATGTTTTATCATCATTCTCATACTCTAATTACATCATAAACCATACTTTTAACTAACTAACACTAATTCATAAGTATTTAGCAAAACCCCTTAGTTATTCAAGAACACTTATAACAAATTTATCATTCTCAAAGTGTAATATGATTAAGCATCACCACTAATTCACTTACTAACAACAATTCTAACAATTCCTAACCCTAATTTCGTATTAATTTCACTAATTTAACTAAACCCCATGAAAACCCCTCAAAACCCAAAAACTAGGTTAAGAATCTTAGAAGAATCAACTTATAGAAGATTTAGGAATTGAAAGAAGATGATTACTTGAAGTTCTTAAGGCTTTATTCAAGATTTAATTGATGATTTGAAGGTGATGTTGTGTTTCCGCGATTTCTCTAAGTCTCCAGGAAGTGATTTTGGAACATTTGGAAATGGAATGGAACTCCAGGCATAACACGTATCTATCTGTGTTTTTATTTTAATCCCTATTATTTTACAGTCTGGAACTGGTAATTCGTTTACATTTTTCATTATATCTTATTATTTATATCATAATACTTCGTAATAAAATTATATCCGCATACGAAAATAAATTCCTGAAATTTAGAACGTTCACCCGCTGGCCATGACACAATATTGTCCGCTTTGCCCGCAGGCGCACGACTTTGTTCTTGGCGACCACACTTCCATTTCCCAGGCGCACGACTTTGTTGCTGTTAATGCCAAATTGTTGTTTTTGTTGTTAATTTTTTTGTTGATTTAGAGAGAAACCGAGAGAGAGAGAGATAGGTGAAAAAGATGAAGAAAAAATGAAATGATACACAGGGTTGTGTTTGGTCCACGATTTCAACAAAGGCAAGGGACCAGATCCACATTTTGTGGAGGGTGGGTGGACTGGTTGTCTCCAATCACAGTACAAAATGTCTGTGTCCCACTCAATTATTCGTTCGTTTTATAATTAGTTTAAATGTTACATTCTAGAAAATTTTATTGAAGTATTTATTAAAATGCTTGTAACTTTATTTAAAATATTTGTCGGGTACAGTTCATGTGTTTGGTTCGTGTTTGGTACGTTTATTCTAAAACATATAAGTTTTATATTATAAAAAAATAATATAAAGTAAATAATATTCGTAATTAATAATTTCATATTATTAATTAATGGTTTCACCAACGTCCGTTATTTGTATCAAAATGCGTTCGATAGTTTGTGTAATTAAATAATTACGTTCGCATATATATATATATATATATATATATATATATATATATATATATATATATTAGAGGTGGCAATTTTAGACCAATTGGTTAATTATTGGTCAATTTGGTTAATTTTTAGAAGGGGGTGAGTTTGTTGGGTCTCCTCCCCGTTTTATGGATGAGTCTAAATGGGTTTTTAAATATAACCTATAATTGCGTAACAATTAACCAACGGGTTTGGATGGGTCTAGCGGGTAAATTTTTTTTTCCACCTCATTTCATTTTTTTCCATTTTTCACTCAAATAAAAAAAAAGTTTGGTGAACCCGATGACCCGACCCGACCCGAGACCCATTAGACCCGGACCCGTTTAGACCCATCCTTCAAAATGACCCATCAAGACCCGAACCCATTTAGACCCAAACCCATCTAGACCCGAGACTCAATCCGACCCGACCCATTCATTTTGCCACCTCTAATATATATATATATATATATATATATATATATATATATATATATATATATATAATTTATGAATATTTAGTTTAATATAAACTAAATACGTGAGATTATCTTTAAGTTAGACGCAAAAATTATGTCTTAACATTGTTGGGTGTCACATAAGGTCATATCAATATGACCAATTGACCATTACTTCTTGTTCCTTATCTGTCATTTTTTATTGTCATTTTTTATTGTTCATATAACAACTTTCGTTTTTTTTTTTTTAATGTTATACCATTGTTATTACTCTAGATAATTAAAATACTGCGGATCAACAAAATTGTTTGTATTTATTAGAAGGGTAATAATATAGACATGTAACTTACCTATATATTATGATTAATTGATTTTTAGCGACAATTTAAATAGTATAAAGTAACTAAAACACAGCTATAGAATTATTTATATGGACCAAAATAAATATGATAATTATAAAAATTATTTTTTTTAGAAATACAAATACTTACACTGTCACACCTCAAAATTCGTTAATCGTGGTTTGCGGAAGCATTTAGTTAAGTAGGGGGTGCTGACGTTTACGTAGGACAAACACACATATCAGAGCATATGGATATCGCAGAACATATATATTAAGATGCCATGAGTAATAGTTATAATGTTTACGATTCATTGAACCGCATAAGTATAAAAGTAATTAATGTTTTACAAAAGTGGATTTCATAAATATGACTAAACATATCAGTTATACGAAAGAAATCCATTTATTCCAAAAAGATGGCATCCTAAGTCTTCATGGGTCGCCTAGTTTCCAAAAGTGTAGGTGGTCTTATATGTGCAGCTAAATCCCTGAAAAACATAGTAAAAGTCAACAACAATGTTGAATGAATTCACAGGTTTTATGTTTATAAATATAGTTATTAAACGAAATATGTTCACAAGTAGTTATTGCCATAATAGTTAAATAACGTTTTTGTGGAATGTTATCCAAACACGACTTTAGTTGGGATGTCACCCAAAATACAGTTTAATTGGGATGTTACCCAAAATAAGGTTTCGTTGGGATTTTACCAAAAATAACAGTTTAACACTCTTTGCTGGTCGTTCTCTAGCGTATCAAAACTACCGATCGTTCTCCGGTTTATCACAGTGCTGGTCGTTCTCCAGCGAAACAAAGTTACCGGTCGTTCTACGGTTTATCACAGTGCTGGTTGTTCTCCAGCAAAACAAGGTATAGGTCATTCTCCAGTTTATCTACCTGTCGTTCTCCGGTTTATCACACTGCTAGTCGTTCTCCAGTGAAGCAAAAGTTACTGGTCGTTCTCCGATTTTTCATAGTAGTAAAATAGTTTTGTAAGTTGTTCGTATAAAAGCACAAAAGCATTTATATAGTTGTTTGCACAAGTAGTTGTATGAAAGCATTCATATAAAGTATTTTGCATAAAGTAGCAAAACAGTTGCTATGTTTTTTACCCCAAATTTGAAAACAGTAAAAGCAGTAAAAGTAGGGGTTGTGAACTTACCTCGTGAGCTAAGTAGTGAGAGCTAGCAAAGCGTGTGCCCAAGTAGAGTTTTTAACGTCCTAAACATAAGAAGTAGTAACATAAGTAGATATCTCGAAAGATCATCTAGGCTAGTTGTCTACACAACTAGTTATGTCCAAAGTTTGTTTAATCGTTTATTCTAGAAAATATGTTTGGCCCGTTGGTGACGGTTGTAACAATAATTTCAAAGTATCATTATTATGTTCAGATTGTTGCATACTTGATTGACGGGTCCGGGGGCCGCGCCCCTGGTAGCGGGGTCCAAGGGGTAGCAACGCCTGGCGGGGTCCAAGAGGCAGAGCCCCCAGCTGGGGTCGAGCTGTCAGGTCAGCTTGGAAAATTTTTATTTATACTTATATTGCTTTAATGAAAACGCATTGGAAATTTCAATTCGCGAGTTTCAGCTCGCAAATTTCAGTTCGCGAGCCTCAGTTCGCAGGTCAGTTTGGTTCGCGAGTCAGTTCGCAAAGTCAGTTCGCAAGACATAGTCGACTCGCAAGTCTCGTCTCGCAGCTCAACTCGGTTCGCAGGTAGGTCGGTTCGCAAGTTTGACTCGCAGTCAAGGGTTGTTAGTTCGCAAGATGAAGTTTATGAAGGTCAGTTCGCAGGACGAACTGCGAACTGAGATGGTTCAGTTCGCAGGACGAACTGCTCGTATTTTTAACTTTAAAAAATTATTTTAAGTTGGTTTTTGGACATAATTTCGTTATATAAACATTCTAGCATGTAAATAAAACCTTTGTAAGTATTTTAAAAGGGATAAGTTATAACATTTTCTTACCAAATCTAAGATGGTGAGATGGAGAAGGAAATGGTGGTGACGATGCTTGATCTTGTGCTTGATCTTGATGATGTTGATGATGTATGATTTTGATGGTGGTGTTGGTTTATTGCAGTTGCCGATCCAAGGAGAGGAGGGGGAGAGGTGGAGAGTAAAATGATTAGGTGTGGGTGAAGAATGAGGGAGGAAATGGGGTTTAGGGTGTCAAATGGGGAGTGTAAATGGGGGAAGGTTGGGCTGGGTTCGCGGATCTGGGCATACCTATTCGGGTCTCAGGCTCGCGGGTTCTTGTTTTCCAATTGTTTCATTCCGTGTCCCGCTCGTTTTTATAATATGTTACAATATTTAAGCGCACGTTTTCGGTGTCGATATAAAATGAGTATTTGTTAAAGATACTTAAAAATCAATAATAGAAAGTATAAATGTTTGTTTGGATAAAACTCCTAATTATATATAAATGTGTTACCAACGTCCAGGTTAACTGTGTCGAACTCGATCCACTAGTTTCGTGCGTAATTATAACTAACAACAAAAATAGTAATACCTCACGTATTAAATAGTTGGGCTTTGCTAGGCTTATTTCATAAAAATAGTGTGAATTCACTTATGTAGGGAATTACCTCTAAGTATGCACATGTTTAAAGTACGTAGTCGTGTTTAAATTTACAGGGTATCACATACACACCCCACCACGACAAATATATATATATATATATATATATATATATATATATATATATATATATATATATATATATATAGAATTGTTTCACCTCATGACTTGAACCCTCAACTACATGGTTAGAAGGTCACCACGATATTGTTAGTGACCACATTCATATTAACCACACAAAAACATCTAGAAAATAAAAGCTGAAATCTTATTAATGTACAAGATACATCCTGGAAACTCTTAATGAGATGAATGGAGTATATATTTGTACAATCACTAAGTAGCTAGTCGGGTGATAAATCTTTTACTATAGACGTAATTGTTACAGAGTTTATTTAATAAAGGTCCCATGCTGACATGAACATGAATTTTGTAGTCCATCTTTTGTGAAAAAAATATGACATCAAATGAGAAGATCAATCTCTTTTTCCTTAAATGTAAAGTTAAGTTAGATTATATATAAAACAAGTAGATTATGTTGCAGAATAATAATTTAATAATTTTTTTATTCTTGTTAAGTTTGTGTGATGCCTAACTAATACCTTGTTCTCGAGTTTAAAATTAGATAGTAAAAGAAAAGAAAGAGATAAAGAAGAAAATAAAAGAAGGGAAAATGAGAGAAATTAAATGATCGAGTTGTGTTTTTAAATTGTAAGGAAGAGAAAAGAAAGGAAAGAAATCTTTCCTAATCATTAATTCTAAATAACACTATGTTCTCAAGTTTAAAATTAGGTGCAAAAGGGAGGAAGGGTTAAGGAAAAAATTCATTGGAGCTATTCCATAGATTCATTTATCTTCTTTTCCTTTCCTTTCATAAGAGAAACTTGAGACCACATTTTTTTTTAAATAATTTATCTTCCTTTCTTTTCCACTCAACATTAAATTTAAGAACACAATGTAAACGGGGGAGTATACCTATTGCTCAATCTTTATATCTTCCTTTCTTTTCCCTTTAAATTCTTCAATTTTTAATTTCCCCTGAATTTTTATAATTTTTTACTTCTAATATAATGTAAAGCTAGCTCTTAAATCTGTACTTACTTTATGAAATTAAAGATTTACACCTTTTATTTAACTTTTTTTATCTTATTTTCTCAATTTGTATAGTTGAAATTTTCAAATTTTTAATCAAAATTACATTAATTTGGTGGATTATAAATACCGTTCTTTAAAAGCTTCATACCATTTACACTTTTCATAATGTTAAAAGTCAACAAAAGTCCTAGTTAGGGAACCAGAAATATATACATATATATATATACACATACATACATACATACATGTTGGGCTAAATTCTTCTACTCTTTAAATGTCAAATTATTCTAAGTGTTTAAGTCTGTTCAAGATTAGTGCTGCTGGGCTATGAAGACTTAGTTCTGCTGGTAGAAGTTAGCTCTGTTCATTTATTGAAAACAAAGTTTTCCAGAGTTAGTTCTGCTAGCCTTTCAACAGTTAGTGCTGCCAAGCTTTTACAAGGTTAGTGCTGCCAAGTGCCAGTGTTTGCAAGAATTAGTTCTGCTAGTTCAAAATGATAGTTCTGCTCGTCTACATGTTAATGCTGCTAAGTGGGTCTGACTTTCTACCAACTCTGCAACACAAGTACACCTACTGCAGACATGCTTTTGAGGAATAGTGCACGCAGCAGACAAGAAAGGTCAAATGCATTTAATGCAGGCGTGGTTCCTAGAAGTGTTGTGTTAGAAAAGTAGATTGTATATAGATTTTATACAAATTATTTAGTCTATATGTATGTACTTGAGTTAAGTGTAAGATAACAAGTGTGTATCAATCTGTCCAATAGTTAGTCAAGTTGTAACCAAGCTTCAAGGTTGTCTTTGTAACCCTGATACAATCGTGTATCCGTATTATTTTTAATATTGAGGCTTTTGATTATTGAATCACTTGTGTTCTTGTTTTGTTTTACACCTTTACATCAATTACATTACAAGTTACATAAATCTTCCACTTGATAAGTGTTATTCCGCAAACTTCTTGTCAAGAAATTCATAGCTTGTGTCAATACATTTGCATAGACAAGTGTTATTGTGGGACCCCACAATTGGTATCAGAGCAGGTGTAAGCTTTGAATTCTGGAAGATCTTAGGTAAGAGCTGTGATCACTTTAGTTGTAATCTTTCTTAAGCTTGTTAGTATACAATGGCATCAGAATTTGTAGAAGGTGTTCAAGTGTCTAGGATTCCCATCCTTAGACCAGATGAATACAACATGTGGAGAAACAGAATTAAGCAACACATGTTGCTTACAGATTATCAACTATGGGACATTGTGGAAAATGGTCCAAAGTACAAAGTTGATGCAAATGGTGTAAGGTTACCAAGAGTTGCACCAACAACAGAACAAGAAAGAAGGGAAAGAGCTACTGAACTTAAAGCTCTAAGTACTCTGTTACTGTCTATTCCTAATGAATACCAAAGTGAATTTGAGCAGGTTGATAATGCAAAGGTGCTTATAGAAGAACTAGATAAGAGATTTGCAGGAAATGAAAGCACCAAGAAGAACAAAAGGTCAATGCTCAAACAACAGTTTGAAAATTTTAGTTCTGTCAAATCTGAAACTTTGACTCAAGTCTTCAACAGATACAGAAAGCTTGTAGGTGAGTTAAAGAATCACAAGGTTGTCATAGACAAGGATGATCTCAATAGGAAGTTTTTAAGATCACTAGGTGAAGAATGGACTATATATACTGTAGGTCTTAGACAAAGAAGTGATTTGGATGACAAAGAGCTAAATGATCTCTACAATGATCTTATAGCTTTTGAGCCTGAGGTGGAAAGTAGGAAACAGAGCAGTGGTGAAGCACAAAGCTCACAGAATGTTGCATTTATGTCCATGGGAAGAGCCAAAACAGATCCAAAAGGATATGGGTCTGTATCCACTGTGAAAAGTGCAGGATCAAATTCACCATCTGTAGTACAAGAAAGATCTACAGATCAAGTGGTAGAAGCATTCTTTGCTAGTCATGTGAACTCTTCACTGACTAATGAAGAATTAGAACAGGTGAATCCAGATGATCTGGAGGAGAAGGACATCAAATGGCAAATGGCTATGATCACCAAGAGGGTGAAAAGATTCTTGCAAAGAACAGGAAGGAATAACTTTGCAGGAAAGAGAGATGATAATGTGGGGTTTGATAAAAGCAAGGTAGAATGCTACAACTGCCACAAATTGGGTCATTTTGCCAGGGAATGCAGAGCTCCTAGGCAGGAAATGAGTGGTCAAAGATCTGGGGGTTATAATGCTGCTTACAATGGATCACAAAAAAGAACCATTGTTGTTCAAGAGTCTACACCAAATGCTCTTGTATCACAAGATGGTATGGGATATGACTGGAGTGATCAAGCAGAAATGGAACCACAGAATCATGCATTGATGGCTATTGGAGAGGAAAGCACATCAGATGAAGTCCCATATGAGGTACAAGCAAAATTATGTTCCAATGTATGTAAGAAAACTGTTAAACACTACAAGGATCATAATGCTAATATTTGCAAAGAACTTAGGGACTGGGACATTAGAAGTCAACACACAACCTTAGCAATAGAAGATCTAGAGAAACAAATTACAGCATACCAGAAAAATGAAGAACAATATGATTATGATCTTAAGTATGCTCAATTTGAAAAGGATATGTTGCAAAATAGGGTTGATGAATTGATTAAGAAACTAGCTGAAGTCACTGCTGAAAAAGAAAGTATCAAACTTACAGTGGCTGAGTTAGAAAATGCTTCTGAGAGTGTCCAAAATCTGATAAAGAGTCAAATCCATGATAAGATTAAAACTGGCCTAGGTTATAATCTTAACAATATACCTCCACCTTACAATCACACCTACATGCCTCCTAAAACTGATTTAGACATAAATAAACTTAAGGAGAAAATGGTAGAAGAGGTCAAACTAGCAGATCCTGTTGCTGCATTGAAAAATGCAGATGATCTGGAAAAGGTTGAGATATCTGAATGGATTTCAGATGATGAGGTTGAATCTAAGGAAGATGTGAGAGTTCATTCAAATCCTACTTCTGTTACTGGGCTAGTATCTAAGTTAAAAACTAAGAAACTAGCAGAGGGTAAGAAACTATTTCAAGAAAAGACTAGGATGAATTTGAATGAAAAGAAGAATGCTAGTACATCTGTTAACACATCAGAAAGTGATAAAATTGTTGTTGTTAAATGTACCAAGTGTAATTGTTTTGCTAACTCATCACCAGTGTCAAAAATAAAGAAAGATTCAAGAGGAAATCAAAGAAATTGGAATCAAATGGTTTCTCAAAAACTTGGATCTAATATCAAAAGGGTTGATGAGAAAGCTTGTTTTATTTGTGAAAGATTCAATCATCTTCAAAAGGATTGTTATTTTAACCCAAAGCTTCAACGGGTTAAACAATCATCATGGACTAATACTCACAGAATTAACCATCAAAATTTCAAAACCAAAGTTAATTCTGCCAGTACAGTCAGAAAGTCAATGGCAAAAGTTAACTCTGCTGCACCAAAAGGAATTGCAAAAGTGTTGACTAACAATAAGGCCAACAGAACTAAGATGACAAAGAAAACTTTAACTCTGCCAAGCAAAACTACAAGGTTAATTCTGCTAAGCAAAAGTTAACCAAAGTTAGTTCTGCCAGGCAAAAATTGAGTGGTTCAGAAGTTAATTCTGCCATGCCACTTAATGCTGTCAAGTCAAAAATTAGTTGGGTTTGGAAACGAACTGCTCTATCACCAGCATCAATTATCTTCAAAAGAGTTGATGCTGTTGACAAGAAAGGGATACCCACAACCAAATTGGTTTGGGTTCCCAAGAGAAACTAATCTTTTGTCATCTGTATGTGCAGAGCAAGAAGAAAAGCTTATGGCATATTGATAGTGGATGCTCTAGGCACATGACAAGAGATAGAAGCAGATTGGAGGACTTCAAAGTTATTGATGGAGGTCCTGTTGCTTTTGGAGGTAATCCTAAAGGAGGAAGGATTACAGGCATGGGAAATGTCAACAGTGACAAAATGAGCTTCAATGATGTATACTTTGTTGAACAACTGAGGTACAATCTGTTAAGTGTCAGCCAAATTACAGAGAAAAAGAACCCAGTGTTCTTTAATGACACAGAATGATGTATTCTTTCTGAGAAGTTTGTTCTTGACCCCAAAATGATTTTAATGAAAATTCCCAGAAAGAATAACATGTACAGCTGTGAATTGGCTAAATTTGTACCCAAACCTGAGTTGAGTTGTCTTATTTCAAAAGCAACTGTCAATGAATCTGACCTTTGGCATAGAAGGATGTGTCACATGAATTTTAAAACAATAAACAAACTTGTTAAAGGAAAACTTGTCAGAGGTTTACCAGAGAAAACATATTCATGTGATGACCACTGTGTTGCATGTCAAAAGGGCAAGCAACACAAATCCTCTTATAAGGCCAAGTCACTGAACCTTGGGGTCGGGTAGCTACAGTCACACACAGTTCCTGTACACAGTAAGACAGTAGCAGCAGTAGCTACTGTAGCGTAAGACAGTCACTCTCACAAGTATGGTTTAAACAATGTTCTATCGGTTTGATATTGACTCACCTTTACATTTACTGCATATGGATCTATTTGGACCAACAAATGTGAGTAGTATAGGTAAGAAGTCATATTGCCTAGTGATCACTGATGATTATAGCAGATTTAGTTGGGTATTCTTTCTTAGAACCAAGGATGAAACTGGAGAAATTCTAAGATCATTCATCATTAAGATTGAAAATCAAACCAACAGAAAGCTCAAAATCATTAGAAGTGACAATGGAACAGAATTTAGAAATCAAGAGATGGACAAATTCTGTGAATCAAAAGGTATAGATAGACAATATAGTGTTCCTAGAACTCCTCAACAGAATGGAGTAGCAGAAAGGAAAAATAGGACACTTATTGAGGCTGCTAGAACCATGTTAGCAGATGCTAAACTACCAATGACCTTCTGGGCAGAAGCAATTAGCACTGCTTGTTATGTCCAGAACAGGGTATTAGTTGTTAAGCCTCACAACAAGACACCTTATGAGTTATTCCTAAATAACAAACCTTTGGTTAGTTTTCTTAAACCATTTGGATGTCCTGTTACTATCTTAAATACCAAGGATCAATTAGGCAAGTTTCAAAGCAAAGTTGATGAGGGATTCTTTGTTGGTTACTCTTTTCAAAGAAAAGCATACAGAGTTTTCAACAGTAGAACAAGAATAGTGGTAGAGACTTTAGATGTGACCTTCAATGAACACACACCAAATTCTTTAGGAAAAGGTCCAGCACATCTATTTGACATTGATGCATTATCCAAATCTTTTAGATATATGCATGAGTCATCAATTGCAGGTACAAGTACAAATGTGAATGCAGGTACAACTACAGGTCAACAAACAAACAAATCACCACAATTTGTTTTGTTTCCAACATGGCTACCTGACCCACCTGCAGTACTTGAATCTTCCACCCCTGATCAACAACAGAGTTCAGTACCTATTTCATCAAATTTGGATGATAATGGTGCATATGATGATGGAAATGCATCATCAAATCCAGAATGCTCTCAACAAGAAGAAGCATCAAATGAAGATGCACAAGAGGAGCAACAACCAACAAGGTTGGAAGTGACAGAATCAAGTGGTCAGATGATTCAAGAAGACACAGATCTGGATCAGAATCTTACCAATTTGGAATCTAGGATAGAAATGGCAGCTGGTCCACAGTATCAAGCTCATAAAAGCTACATACCATTGGACAATGTCATTGGAGCAATTGATGCTCCTATGCAAACAAGAAGGTCATCTAAAACTCTTGATGAAAATGCAAATTTTTCTTTGTTTGCTTGTTTTCTATCACAGATAGAGCCCAAGAAAGCAGTTGAAGCTTTGAAAGATCCAAGCTGGGTTGAAGCTATGCAAGAGGAGCTACTTCAATTCAAAATGTGTGGACTTTGATGGATCTACCCAAAGGAAAACGGGCAATTGGTACCAGATGGGTATACAGGAACAAAAAGGATGAGAGGGGCATAGTAATTAAGAACAAAGCTAGATTGGTTGCACAGGGATACTCACAAGAAGAGGGTATTGATTATGATGAGGTATTTGCACCTGTGGCAAGAATTGAGGCTATTAGATTGTTCTTAGCTTATGCTTCCTTCAAGGATTTCAAGGTATACCAGATGGATGTAAAGAGTGCATTGTTAAATGGGAAGATAGATGAGGAAGTGTATGTATGCCAACCACCAGGGTTTGAGGATCCCAAGCATCCAGATAAAGTGCTCAGATTGGACAAAGCACTTTATAGACTGCATCAATCTCCTAGAGCTTGGTATGATACTTTGTCTGTGTATCTATTGGATAATGGATTCAAAAGAGGTGCAATAGACAAGACTTTGTTCATTAAAAGAATTGAGAATGATATCCTACTAGTGCAAATCTATGTAGATGATATTATTTTTGGTTCAACAAATGACAGTCTGTGCAAAGAATTTGAATCTCTTATGCATCAGAAATTCCAAATGAGTTCAATGGGAGAATTGACTTTCTTTTTAGGTCTTCAAGTGAAGCAGAAAGTAGATGGTATCTTCATAAGTCAGGATAAATATGTTAAGGACATTTTGGATAAGTTTAAGCTCAGTGATGCAAAGATTGCAAGCACTCCAATGGAAACACACAAGCCATTACTTGCAGATCTTGAGGGGGAGAGTGTTGATGAACATCTCTATAGATCCATGATAGGTTCACTGATGTATCTCACATCTAGTAGACCAGACATCATGTTTGCAGTATGTGTGTGTGCAAGGTTTCAAACAAATCCTAAGTTGTCTCATATTCATGTTGTGAAAAGAATTTTTAAATACCTAAAAGGTCAACCAAAATTAGGCTTATGGTATCCAAAGAATTCTTCCTTCAATTTGGTAGCATATTCTAACAGTGATTATGGGGGTAACAATTTGCACAGAAAGTCAACTTCTGGAGGCTGTCAATTCTTGGGAGATAGATTAGTATCTTGGCAATGCAAAAAGCAAACCACTGTATCTACTTCTACAGCAGAAGCAGAATATGTTGCTGCATCAAGCTGCTGTGCTCAGATTCTATGGATTCAGAATCAAATGCTAGATTATGGTTTGACTTTTCTAAATACTCCCATGTATATTGATAATACTGCTGCTATAAGTATCATTAATAATCCTGTGAAACACTCTAAAACAAAACATATTGAAATTAGATATCATTTCATAAGGGATTGTAATGAGAAAAGATTAATTCAAATTTTTAAAATTCATACAGATAACCAACTTGCAGATCTGTTCACAAAAGCATTTGATGTTGGCAGGTTTACATTTCTGGTTACTGGTATTGGTATGATGAACAGCTCATTATGATCATTATTTAATTTTAAAATGTTTTACACATGGGGTTTTACTTGATACTTTAGCCTGCTACAGCAGATATTATAAGATTCTCAATATTCAATACTATCATGACTTAATTCTGCTAGTATAAATAGTGATTATCTTATTTAGTTCTGCTTGTACAATTTAATTCTGCTAGTTATATTGTGTTTTTAAGCTAACAGTGCAGGATTAAATGCTCAAAAGTCGTTAGTTCTGCTAACTCAATTTTTCAACAATATTAATTCTGCTAGCATAACTTAGTTCTGCCAGCACTATTAATAAAAGGGTGACGTGGACTTGTCTAGGTGTGCAGAAAAGTTAAAGTTACTTCTGCCAGAGTTAATTCTGTTAGAATTAATTCTGCCAGAATTAATTCTGCCAGAATTAATTCTGCCAGAATTAATTCTGCCAGAATTAATTCTGCTAAGAATTACTTCTGCTAGAGTTAAGTCTGTCAAAGTTAATTCTGCCAGTAACTTTTTCAACTTTAATTCTGCTAGTGTTATTTTAGGGCTTGAAAGCACTGTTCACTTTAAAAGGGTATTTAAATCTGCCAAACACTACACTTTTTCAATTCACTTGCACTTTTTATCAAAAATTGAAATTACCTTTCCAAAAACCTCTCCAACCTAACTTTCAAAAATGGCATCTTCATCTTCTTCATCACAAACACTCGACACAGGAGATCAACACAATGTCTGCGGCTTCCTTCTAAAACCACAAGGCTCAGACGATTATCATGAAATCATTGATTTCCTGAAGTGCACCTCTATAAGGTTTGCACTTACTGTTAATCCCACCATTTTTCTTTCACATATTAATGACTTCTGGACATCTACCGTGGTGTCCGAAGTAGATGGGGTTAAAAACATAACGGCAACAGTAAATGAGAAGCCTATCATTATCACAGAAGCTTCCATACGTGCTCATCTTCTCTTAGATGATGCAGATGGTATGGAATGCTATGCTACTTCTCAGATACATGATCAACTAGTGTTGTATGGGTATGAGGGGGAGAAGACAGAAAAATTAACATATTACAAACAACTCTTCTCTCCACAATGGAAATTTTTAATCCATACCCTACAACACTGCATTTCACAGAATAAAACTTCATGGGAGCAGTTTCGCAGTAACATAGCTTCTGCTTTCATTTGTCTTGCAAATAATGAAAAATTTAATTTTTCAAAATTAATCTTCAATGGAATGGTAAATAATCTTGAGAAACCCAAAGATAAATTTTTAATGTATCCAAGATTTTTACAACACATTCTTGACCAAGAAATCCAAGATCTACCTAGAGAAGGTGGTAGATTGATCCTCTCAAATCTTTCCAAGAAAACATTTTCAAACATGAGAAGGAATGGAATGGTCAAAGGCAAAGCCTTTTCTGGGAAGGTGACCAATTTAACAGAGCATATGTTACACTTGCCTTCCACTGTGCCACAGGAAGTAGAAACTCCCACTACTTCTCAACCAAGTGACACAGTTACTAAAACAAAAACAAGGGACCCAAAGCCTACCAAACCAAAAGCCAAAAAGGCTAAGAAACAGGCATCTGAGGCTCCTCTTCCTCAATTGCCTAAGTCCAAAAATGACAATGAGGTGGTCAATAAGGAGCAGAGAGACCATATGGAAAGGGCTGCCACTACTGTTGCTACCTCAGTAGGAGAACAGGACAGTGATACTGGAATTAGGACCCAATCCATGGCAACACAGGATATAGAGATGCCATTGGATTCCTCTATTGCTGAGGATCCAGTGGATATCAATATATCTAGTGGTCCCAGGTGCCAAGAAACCACATTGGGGGTTGATGATGCTCAGACTAGGTCTGAGACATTAACTAAATCTTCCAATGATCCATTAAAAGAGGGTAACACTTCTGGCAATGGTGAGGATAGCTGTACTATAAAGGAATTGATGGATACTTGTACCAGATTGTCAAAAGAAGTGGAGGGACAGAAGGCAGAGATTGCCAGGTTAAGGGAGATGGTAGAGTTGTTGATGAAGGAAAGGGATGAATCCAAAAGCATAGCTAAGAGTAAGTCAACTGGACTGGAAAGGATGCTTTTTGATGAAAGCACCAGTGAGGAAGAAAATGTAGATCAGTTTGAATTTACTGGTGCAGGGGAAGCAGAAAAGCACATAGATGATGTGGTGGAGATTGATGACAGCATACATGATGATGTAAGTGCTGAGCAGCTAGGAAATGTTGTTAGTAGTTTGATTCTAGAGGTACTGGATGAAGATGTATCTGAGGCTGCAAAGAAAAGTGCCAAAGATATGTTAGATAGTGCTGCTGGAGTTAGTACTGCTAGTATTAAGGTTAGTGCTGCTAGGACAGTGGATGCAGAAGTTAGTGCTGCCAGTACAAAAGTTAGTGCTGCCAGTGCTATAGATAGTTCTGCTGGGCTTAAGGAACTAGAAATGGTTAAATCTACTATTCTTGAGGAAAAGGTTAGTGCTGCTACTATGACAGAGGTTGAAAAAGTTGCTGCAGATGCACTTTTAAAGGTGGCTAAGAGCACAGCACAAGGGAAAAGCTCAACTGGCATATCTATAAAAGAAACTCCCTCATCACAGGTGAAACCTACAACTGATTTAGGCAAAGGAAAGGGCAAAGATAAATTGGTTGAGCCTGTGAAGCCTATGAAAAGAAAGGCAATGGAGGATATAAGTGAAAGGGTTGCTAAAAACTTGCAAGCCCAGTTTGATGGAGAAGGAAGGAATACATTTGTAGAGGTGGATATGGGTAATGATGTAAAAATCATGATGACCCCTGAGGAGCAGATATATTTTGATCATCTACTGGCAGATGGAACTCACAATGCACAAATGGAAGAGTTCACTGCTGATCAAAGACTGATGTGGTATTTGGACATGCTTGAGCAGAGAAGAAAGCATGAGGCCCATAAGAAAATAAAAGAGAAAAGAAAGAGGGCACCTACTCAGAGGAAACTAAAAGACCAATATGCTAGAGTAGTAAAGAACATCACAGGAAGAACTCTAAAGGAGTTAATGGCATTGGACTTCTATGAGCTAGAAAAGATTTATCTTAAAATTGTAAGGGACATTGAAATGAGCACACAAAGAGCCCTAGAGGAAAAGTCAAAGAGTGCAGTTGCTCAAAAGGTGAAAATTCCAACTGCAGCAGAAAAGGAACTGATTGAAAGAAAAGCAGAGATGGCAAGGGCTAAGGCAGAGCTAGAAAGAAAGGAAAAGGAGGATCTGGAAGCTCTTAAAATGAAAATTCCAAAAGAAACCTTTCATCTCAAAAGGAGGAAAAGGATGGCTATCAGAAATGATAAGGATGATAGTGAAACAGAAGTGCCTGCTGTGGTATCTTCTACATTTGAGCCTACAAAGTCTACTGAGGAAGAGGTTGATTGGACACTGATCAGATCAATGGTTGAGGTTGAGACACCCAAGGTACCTATTGCTGTACACTTTCCTATTATAGATTGGGTGTGGGAAACTGATGAGCACATGAAAAAGTGCTTAAAGATTGTGAGGGCTGGGGATACAGAGGAGAAGTTCATGTCCTTCTACAGATGCATAAAAGCTTTATCCAGAGATGACTTAGATGATATGTGGAGCATTGCAATCAGAAAATATCAAAATGCTCAAAGGCATAGTGATGAGCATATTGTCTACAACAGTCTCTCAATCCTGTATGAAATGGATCCTGAAAATGACTTCTACAAAGATACCTCAAGAGCTAAGGCATGGTACTGCTATTCTCATAATCGAGTACATCTAGTGCAGCTACACAGTGGAGTATTTGCCTACTTCTTCATTGGAACTGAGTATCCTTGGACCCTAGGTCAACTAAGCTCAATGCTCTCACTTACCATGAAATGTGATGATTTGGACACTGCTACTTCATTAGTTCATGAAGTGCAGCAATACTATAAAAAGGCACAACAAAGGCATGTTGCTGAGAGTGAGGAGAGAACAAGGAAAAGAGCTGCTGAGATCAAAAGAAAATTTGCAGAAATCATGAAGTAGAAACTTGGATCTATTCTGGGAAAGATCAAGTTTAGGGGGAGATTGTTGGGCTAAGTTCTTCTACTCTTTAAATGTCAAATTATTCTAAGTGTTTAAGTCTGTTCAAGATTAGTGCTGCTTGGCTATGAAGACTTAGTTCTGCTGGTGGAAGTTAGCTCTGTTCATTTATTGAAAACAAAGTTTTCCAGAGTTAGTTCTGCTAGCCTTTCAATAGTTAGTGCTGCCAAGCTTTTACAAGGTTAGTGCTGCCAAGTGCCAATGTTTGCAAGAATTAGTTCTGCTAGTTCAAAATGATAGTTCTGCTCGTCTACATGTTAATGCTGCTAAGTGGGTCTGACTTTCTACCAACTCTGCAACACAAGTACACCTACTGCAGACATGCTTTTGAGGAATAGTGCACGCGACAGACAAGAAAGGTCAAATGCATTTAATGCAGGCGTGGTTCCTAGAAGTGTTGTGTTAGAAAAGTAGATTGTATATAGATTTTATACAAATTATTTAGTCTATATGTATGTACTTGAGTTAAGTGTAAGATAACAAGTGTGTATCAATCTGTCCAATAGTTAGTCAAGTTGTAACCAAGCTTCAAGGTTGTCTTTGTAACCCTGATACAATCGTGTATCCGTATTATTTATAATATTGAGGCTTTTGATTATTGAATCACTTGTGTTCTTGTTTTGTTTTACACCTTTACATCAATTACATTACAAGTTACATAAATCTTCCACTTGATAAGTGTTATTCCGCAAACTTCTTGTCAAGAAATTCATAGCTTGTGTCAATACATTTACATAGACAAGTGTTATTGTGGGACCCCACAATACATACATACATACATATATATATAGAGAGAGAGGATCGGTGAAGGTTTCAAATGAGGAGAAAGATGATCAGATCAAATTTACTGCATTTTAAGAACAAATTTGAAGGTTTTTTATGCAGTATCGCTAAAATGGAATAAAATTTCATAGGTGTAATATGCAGTATTTGTTAAAATGTAGTACTCCGTTGGTAAAATGCAGTGACTCTGAGCGAAATTTTACCCTACCCTAGAATGCAGTAAATTCGGACTGCTCCTCCTTCTCCTCGGAACCTTACCATATATATATATATATATATATATATATATATATATATATATATAACCTTTTGAAGAAAGCTATTTTTTGATGAGTTTCCCTTTGAAAAGGGTCTGTTTGGAACATAGATTTTTAATTTCTGAGAATAGAAATAGAATGGATGGGAATGATAGTAGATGCTTATTAAGGGGCATATGTTATAAGATTTAAGAATGAAACCCAAAAATTGAGGGTTTTTCAAACCCACTTAAGGTGATGGGTTTAGAAATGATTGATTGCTTTTCTGTTCTCTAATACCCTAACTTGATTAACTTATGCAGCGGTTCTTTAAATAATTCAATCTAACGTAAAAGGAAACTAAAATCCTAAAGGATCTTAACTTAATAAATAAAGCAATAACAAAATAGATAAGAGGAAAACACTAACCTTAGAGAAAATCGAATTTCTCCCAAACAGACCACCTAGCAGAACTTTTTTAGTTCGAGGCGAGTACCCAAACCAGAATACCTCTAATGTTTCACACCTAAGAACCCCATAGAAAGAACAATTTTTGACTTCCAACCGAAAATTAGTATAAAATTGTATGTCATAAGGTATAGGTTTGACCCCTATTTATATAGGTACAGAAAAACCCCACGGTTTGCAGATTATGACATCCAACCTCCAGTTAAATCTTTCAACCGCCGATTGGGTTAACTTTCTGCCCAAGCACCCGGCCATGACCCGCGTGCTCCAGCGACTTCAAAACCCTAATCTCTAGCAGCATTTTTGGACCTTCCATCCGGCGGTTGGAACGTGGCTTCCAGATCCTTACACCTTTTAATTACTTTTTATTTCTAATTAATAAATTAATAAACCTATTAGTTAAATATAAGATTAATACCAATAAATATTATTCCTTAATCATTTCTCTAAACTGTTCATTGAGGACAACCCAAAAAGAAATAAACTTATAATGATTTTTGGTGTGTCACTAATCGCTAACCAACTCAATGATAACAAATTAAATGAAAGAAATGATTAAGTCAAAGTTTTTTTTGATGAAGTTTGTACTAACTGGTCGTTGTACGTTCTACTCAAGGAAACTGATATACTGAGGAAGATTAAAACTCAACTTAGTGTGTCGCTGATTCAAGACTAGCAGCGAGAGTTCTTATCTTCATATGAATAAAGGCAAAAGTCACTGCCCAAATAAAAACTAGTTGCTGAAAATATTCAATTAAAGTCACTCTACAAGAGCACGATAGCTCGCAGTGAGTGAGGAGGATTATTTCATCTTCAGTGACTACTCTAATAAAGTTTCTATCCAAGTGCAAGTCGCTCTTCAGTCTTACGTCAGCAAGTGTTCCCCGTATCTTTATAAATATTTGAGGGATTACGTGGCAGCAAGTAATTGGTGTTAAGGAAGACGCAATTTTCGAGGTAACAGAATTGAGACCATAGAATATTGGATTATCAGAGATCAAGCCAGTCAAGCAGTGACACATGTTATTCCAAGATCTTATTTTGTTGGAGATATTTACGGGACATTTGCATTATAAATAGAACCTATCGTTGCACTTAGAAACTTGCCATTTGTACGTGTTAATCACTTATTAGTCAGTGAGTAGTTTGTCTAAGCATGTTTCAACGAGCAGCGAGTGAACAGTTAGCGTGTTTGTCCACTACTGTTCATCTCATTTGTAATAGATTAGCTTAAGTGTTTGATTTGGTTTAGCATTGGCTATTTCATTCCACAATCAACACTCAGTGAGTTTTATGATTAATAAAAGTTACAGTCCAAGCTACTATTGCTTTTCTATTTTGATTGTTATACATATATGTGATACTCTGTTTTTATCTGTTTGTGTTTGATCAATTAAAAACTTGAATAATTAATCTAGATAAACACAAAAAAGTTTTTAATTGTATTCAACCTCTCCTTCTACAATTAAATTTTACTTATTGTAATTCTATATCACTAAACAATAGTGACTTAAGGAATAACAATTTTCTTACCAATTAGTTATGAACTTGGACACTATTCCAACAATAATACTCATTCCTATTTTGCTCGGTATCAATCTCATTCCAACAGTGATTCTTTTAAACAAACCAAACGCACAAGATTTCTTCCGGTATTTGTCAAATATGAATCCTACAATTGGTTTGGTTTTTCCAAATTTGGTGAACAAACGTGGAGGAACATACTATTGATTAAAGAATGTAAAGTGGATAATACACGGGGGAAAAAGTGATTCAAGGGGAGATGAAAAGTAAGGTAATAAGGTATAGGTAGTGGAATAAAATCTAAGGTTGGATAGCAAACGTGTGGATAAACCTTAGTGATTCAGATTGTATCAATCTATTCTATACCTTTTTATAAAGTAGTAGATAGATTCCATATGGGAGGCTTAAAACTTCCTCAAAGGATCGTATTATTATCTACTTATATTTCAAACTTCAGTAAAATACACGATAAGGTAACATTTGATGTTAATCTAGAATCAGTACCAATTATCCACCCCTCTATATATATGCATGTGTCAGTTGATTGATTGATTGATTGAAACAATTCAAGTAGTTATTTTGGTTCATTCCTTTTTTCTTTTCTAACGCATGTAGGAAGATAAGCAACAACAAAAAGTGCTTCTAGATTTTGGGCAAATGCCGATATATAAGTTGTTATAAATTGACTTTCCGTGATTGCCCACGCCAAGAAGCTTTTTTTATTTTGGTATATTTGATATGAGCAATGTTATATTGTCAAAAAACAATAGGCTTAAATTACGCCTAAACATGCATTTATTATTTGACATATGAATTTCACTAATTCTCTCTTCTTACATTCACAAATCGATTCTACATGTGGACCAATATGATCATTAGGCCAAAATATTTTAGGCCTCCCCGTTAGTTTTCTTCTTATATATTACCTAAATTAAATCATATCCTTTTGAACTAAGATACGGACGATCGAAGAAGATTACTAATGATGAATACAAAGAATGTGGAAGTAATGCGGAAGTAGTAGGTTAAAGAGTAAAGAACCAGCTTCGATGCCATATTAAATAATAAACATGTGAGGTATTGAGTTTAATGATTGACAATTTAAAATAATTGCATAGAGACCCACATCTAATGAACCAACACTGATCTATATAATCGGGCTCGACCGTATTAATATACTCTAATATAACCTGTACTCTAATATTAGCAACTCGTAATGGTAATGCTAAGTAAATAAATAAGAAAAATGAGAGGGTTATCAAAGAAAATTTACGGACAATTATCAAACCTATATTTTTAATTAAAGATCTCATTTAATACATCAGAGATAAAATAAAAATTACAATGAATTAATAAGGAAGTTAATAAATAAATGCATTTGTTGTATCTTACTGACATTTCTAAAAGGCTGTCATTGAAAAATAAAGTGGCGTGCAAGTTTTAACTATCCATATCCCTTATAAAGCATTTAACATTCTCTTTCTTAAATACTTAAAAATCATTTTCTACGCAGAATGTACAAGTCACAAAAACACACACAATTATCACACATTATCTACATGTACACTTAACTATAATGCATTTAATTCTTAACATGTATACAAAACAATATACTACATTAACAATTAAAATGATTCGTACTTATCAAATTGCATTGCTATATCTTCTGATTTAAAATTATTTTTTTCTACCAATATTTAATCATTTCGCAGCATCGCACGGGTAAACTGCTAGTTAAAAACTTAATTATAGATGATTAAATTGTTGTATTTTAGAAGGAATTTGAATGTACTTAGTAGTGCTAAATATTTAGGTTTAAAAAATCCAGTTGATGTATCCAAATTAGTTTCAAACACATGCAAATCCCAAGCTGCTTTGCAATGATTCAAAAGCCAATTTGTATCCTTAATCCAATTTGATCATTTTAGGTACAAGTAATCTATACCTCCCTAACAAGAACCATTATTTATTGTTTCTTTATTTTTACGTAGTATAAAGTTTCGTTTTTAATAAGTTTACGCACGTGACATACACATCCACTTAAATACACTTTCAACATTTCGTTTTTAATTAATTATGATTAACTTTCCGAAACCATTCACGTTTTTCTCGCAATGTTATCAACAATGTTGAAAGGACATTACTTGTTTAGGTCGGCATTGCTTTTTAGAGCTTCTCCCAGCTCACACTAGGGTGAAGGAGGTGCGGTGAAAATCTAGAAGTGTGAGTCGTACGAGCTCAAAAGCTGCTATACTATTTGGAGGGAGGGGAATAATTTAAATTTGTATGTTTGAACTCATTGAGTTGTTATTATGTCCTTTCCATTCACAAGTTACAAATCTAATTAAGTAAACTTATATAACATTACTATCAATATTAATTTATCGAATGTAAAACATACTAAACATATTGTGTTTAGTTAAAGAAATAGGTGGCTATTTTTTAGAAATTTCTTTTAACAATAGTGGAAAAGTGAAAAATGTGTTCATAATGAGTTTTTTCAAGAAAACTTTTCCTAGAAGATGGAAAACTCAATTTTCTATTTTATAACTAAGAGTTGGAAAACCATGAATTCAAAATTTTCACTTTTTCCTTTATAACACTACCAACACTTTTCAAAAAATTTCCAAACCCTCATAAACTTAACTACTTTTCCAAAATAAAAAATGCAACAACATCTGAACACATTTTCTAATTTTCATCATTTTTCTACATTTCTTTGAGAATTAGAGATGAAAAATTGTGGAAAAGTTTCTACAACTAAACACACAATTTTCACCTTTTTAAAAAGAAAAAATCAAAATCAAAATTTTTCTCATCTACCAAATAAAGATAGGCAATTGAATTTGGGCTAATGGGCTGGATAGTTTAGCTAGATGGACATATTTTTCATATTGGTCCTTGTAGCAACCCAATGGTGAATGATGAATCATAATTTCACTTCTCTATTATTATTTTGTTTTTTTGTTTTATTTTGCTAACGTCTAAATTAAAATACTCTCAAATTCTCAATCGTCTCAAATTAATTACATGTCCACTAATCAAATGCACATAACTTTTCGAAAAATACAAAAATTATTAGTCAATTAATAAAATCCATATTATAAAGTTAAACAAGGTTTGATTAGTTGAAAGTAAAAATAAGACAATTATTCCGGGACCAACAAAATAGAAAAATAGACAACTAAATTTATAAGAAGAGAGTACTCAAGTTTATGCTGTTTTGGTAGTCATACTTAATGGTATGGGTTTATAAGAGTATGAAAACTCTACCATCTGGGAAAAGTTGAGAAATTTTGATTGTCTGCGTATCGATTTCAAACAGGTTCAATGTCAAACCGCATCATGAACTAGAATTCGAGCTTTAAGTTAGTGAACTGATTTTACTCTTAGATTTTATTATTAGAACAACGCCGTCTATCTATAAGAAAATACCGTCGTGTTCTCCTACCTTAACTGTACCGTATTATATACATCCGGAACCATAGCTCATAAAAATTGATTATTTGTCTATATATGGGTTTAGGACGGTTGAATCACCATTTTCGCACACCCCTAGCCCTGACCAAGTAACTTGATCGATAACTTGCTAACCGGTCTCTTCTTATGCCTTATAGTATGAAGTTTTTCTCATGAGGTGGGTCAGTAGACAGTGGGTGTCACTTAGAAAGTAGCCCATTTATAAAAGACATAAAAATAGCCCAATTACTCCATTTGTTAACTAGGGGACTTATCATGACATCTTCTTTGTTTTATCAACTTTGCTTTTCCACTATGCACCATCACTAGCAATAATATAAATATATTAAACCGGGATATTATATATTACTAGAATAAATTATTGCTATTCAGTGACACTAGTGGTTTCTTTAGAGCATCTTTAAATTTGTATACTTAAAAATTACACCATTTTTAAATTAATAATGGAATCTCTACATAATTTATTTGAATTACCTAATATTTAAATGTTTTATTTATTCGATTAGTATTCCTCGATTAATTTCAAAAAAACATTGAGTGAAAAGAGAGGAGACTTTCAATGAAAAGAGAGAAGATAATTAAGTTGAAAGTGATGATGAGCTTTCGTTAAATTCTCTCTTCTCACTAAACATTTTAAATATGATCGACAAATACTAGTCGACAAAGCAGAATTGTTACTTTTAAAGTAAAAATCCAATAACAACTTGTCAGTTGTGCAACTTCACGTAAAACACGTCCCTAACTTGATTACAAATTGAAACTTCGATGTCTTGAATTGAAAATTTTATAGTTTTGTGCCTTAAATCGAAATAAGTGAAAAATATAGTAGTTCTTGCATCTAAATTTAGGGAAAATGGTCAGAAAAGGTAATCAAGTTGTCAAAATTTGACAATAAAGGGAACATGACTTTTGTCATGCCCAAAAATGACCCACATTTTAAAATTGTGTCGTAAAATGATTCAAGTTGACAAAAAGTTCAACTTAAGGTGTATTTATTTTCACATTTTTTCTCTTTCAAATTTTGATCGAGTTTAGGTAATGCGGAGCTTAAATCTCAAATATTCAATTATTATATGTGACATTCTTAACCTAGAAAACATACGATATAAATATTAATTTTACTTTTTTAGTGTTTAAACCCGAATTTTATTTTTAGTGTTAAATCCTTTTATTACACGATTTCAAAAACTTTAATCCTTTTATGGCATGATTTCAAAAACTTTAACCCTTTTATGGCATGATTTCAATATATATACTAAATACTTTTATGGCACGTTTTTAAAATAAAACGGTAACTTTTACCCTTAATTGATTTTTTTTGATAATTTGAATCCTTTTATGACACAATTTTGAAATGTAAGTCCTTTTTGGACATCGACAAATTTCATATTCCCTTAATTGTCAAATTTTGACAACTTATTTACGTTTTTGGACCATTTGCCTCTAAATTTAATGAGATTCACTTCAACATATCTTTTTTTTCTTCTTTCTTTCGTAACAAATCGAAATTGTCAATTCTTTTCTTCGTGACACGACTTTTACATGATTTAACAACTGGGTGTTCGTATTCAACTTCTTAACATAACAAGTGCTAAAATTGTGTATCCACATGGATTGTAATAAACTTGTAGGATCTTGTAAAGGCAGATGGTCCAAAACTTTGGGAACAGAAACAGGAAGTGGACACTGATGATAGCTATCATCCCATCCCATCCCATCCTCATCCTTATACCATATGTAAAAGTTTATGTAATTGGACCACAACAACCTCCACTTCTGCCATCATCAAACACCATAATGCTACTAAATCAAAACTACCTAGAAAGTCATCATGATCCCAATATGCAACACAAATGTCCAAACCTCAACACTTGTAATGAGTTACTTATCTTATAAACAAAAGAGAAAAACACATGAATTTCTCTTAGAAATAAATAATGGTAAATGATAAGAGCCTAAGAAGTATGCCTGATTGTTGGTCTAACTTCACATGTCATTCATCAACTAAGCGTGATTTGGTAGTCTTTTTTAATATACCTGAAGATTAACATGTGACGTTACACCACCCCTAATATATCAGGCCCATATATCACTTGTCTTTTTTAATCCCGATTCTGTTCCTAGATTAAACCGATCTCGTCAAACCCAATTAGTTTTTTTTATTTTTTTATTTTTTGCACTTGGGTTAATATCAAGTTTAGATTAGTGGTGTCTCTTAATTTTGAGGAATTATTCTAATTCCATCTCTTATACCCTAGCCTATCTTTTATTTCACTTAGGTTAACTGAAGTTGTTGTATGATGACCAGCCCTTAGGTGGATAGCTCAGTTGGTTCTCGAAGAGAGAACTTTGCAAGAAAATGGTTATATATATTCCAAAAGAGGTCAAGAAAATGGTTATATATATTCCAAAAGAGGTTGACACTTTAGTCTGGAGCGTATACTTAACATTACCTACATATATGATGAGACATGTGAACTAAGTCTGTTATTAACAATTTGGAAGACTACTAAATGGTCCATAAAACTGTCAAAACTACAATCATTACACATATATATTATTATTTCTCTTCATTGAAAGGAAACGCAAGTCTTTTTCCTTTCTCATACCACCTGTTAATGTGTGGCCTTATTAACATCAATTCTTGCAATACAAGTTCCCCAAAAGTGCAAAGAGATACATCAATTGCTATATAAATTAGGAAATAAATAAAAGTGCTCTAATCATTTTATGTTTACACATCACCACCATATTCTCTAAGTGCCCAGAGACCCTCAAACTACTCCATTGCTACCATCTTTCTATCATTTCAGTGGATTAGTTAGTTACCTCATTATACAATCTTTTTCCCTTTTTGTTTGTTACTATAAACAACAGATAAAACACTTAGGCTGTTCATCAACCCTCATTCTGTTTAGTTTGATTGGGAAATAATCTATCGGAATTTACTTACTTAATTACGAAAGATGATCTTAGAAGCTATTGAACATTTAAGTAACTGACTAATTAGTCACATCTTTTCTTCCTTTTTCCTATTTTCGAAAGGGATACTCTGGCAATGTTGGACCTTATGGGGGATTCGGTTGTGCTCTATTGCAATATGGAGCGGCTCTAATGGGTTGCCCAAATACATACCGCTGGACCTTATGGGGGTTCGGTTGTGCTCTATTGAAATATGAAGTGGCTCTAGTGGGTGGCCTAAATACGTACCGCTAAATCAAAGTACCTCTGCTAATATCCGTTTCATCTAAATGTTCAAATTTGATTACCTGTAATTTGGTAACGCGATAACTAGATATCGAAATTAGAGATGTATGTAAACACATTGAAAGGATACTTATTAGCTAGTATCATAGTGATATTTTATTTAACAAGAAATGGTACACCCAAAACTAAAAGAAAAAAAAGGAAGAAACTAACAAAAAACTCTAGGTACATGAAAGAATGGAGAAGGATGGCTAACCTACTAAGAACAAAAATACAAATAACACACAATTAAATTCACACACATTGACACATACACAGATTGAAACAGACAATTGAAAGTCTACTTTAATAGCAAATCCCAATTAAAGTTGGAATGCAGTGTTTCACTGGTGGTTGTTGATGTTGATGTTGATTGTGGGGCCTGAAATATTGTCGGCAAGGAATCAAAAGTCTCCCATTGTGTGGTTACCACAACTCCCCCTGATATGTTCTTACTTGACAACTCTTTTTGTTGTTGTTGTTGCGGCGGCATTGGTGGAAATTTCCCAACCGACCGTCTAGATTGCTGGTGGTGGTGGTGGTTGTTTTGATGTGGTGACGGGGTCGCGCTACCATACCCTTTGTTATGCGATTGCGACGGCTTGGGAACATGATTGCTAGTCGCGTTTTTAACCTTTAACACGTCGAGGGTTTCAACGTGTCTTTGTATCCTTTCTACCTATGAATTTAGTTAATCACATGATTAGTACTCGGAAGAAATTCGGTTGAATTAAGTAAAAATATGTCGAAAAACTGTAGTATCAAGTAACCTGTTTTTGTTTCTGAAGATTTACATCTCCATCGATTTTAATTTCGTCTAGTTTAAGAAATTGATTCATCAATAACTCGATCAAATTCGAAATCAACTTCTCTGCTACTTTTCCTCCTTTAGATACAACTGATTCAAACGCGGCCACCTAACCGTTTTTCAATACAGTTATCATCACAATCCTTTAACTTCACACAAAACTACCTTTTGCGGATAAAAGTATAAAAATGTACCTGGCCGGCAAGTCTATCGACATCGAGGCTAATTTCGGATATCGATTTAACAGCCTTTTCGGTTTTGGCATTCTTTCTAGCTTCCAAAAGCCTTTTTTCTTGGCTCAATGGGTCTTCCATTACCACCATTTTTGATCTATCTTTGACACCAACAACATCTAGAAATGTTTTTGAAGCCCTTTCTTTATCCTTGTAAATCACCTTTTGATCTTCATGGTGTAATCCAGTTGGACCACTTAACATCTTCTTTAATTCTCCTGCAACATAACCCAATTACAATCATCACTAATAATTCATCAAACTTAAATTGCACATAACCAAAAAAAATAAAAAAAAATTCCGTAATGATTATGTTTTCTTAAACTGTATTACCAAATGTAGATGTGGCGCTAATAATGATTTCGTGATAGACAGAGCCATGTTTGACACGAACGCGTATAGTGGGCGGAGGAATCCGGTTTTGTGGGTGGTCCGGGTCTCGTTTCTGAACCAACATCCCACCGGGTCGGACCTCCCATTCGCCTTCTTTGACTCCTTTCATAGAAGTCAACTCTGTGGTTTTAGTCCTCATACGCATCATCTTCAGTTTTCTTCTAAAATAAGAAAATATATATACAGATAATAAATATTAATAGCTCAGATCAAACCATTGACTTTGCAACCATCTGCATCATTGATGACGTCATATATCAATTTATTTTATCGAAAAATAAACAAAAAAACACCAAGAAAAGATATCAGCTTTATTACGGACACAAAAACCTGCAAAAGAGGTTTTTGATTCTTGTAGTGAAGAAAACAATGAAGATGGGAATAAAATTAAGATAATAATAAAAAAAATGGATCAAATATATTTATATTATTATTATTATTCTGGAGAAGAGTGGAAGGTGAGAGATAGAAGAAAGAAAAACTAAATGAAAATGAATGGACAACGAACAAAACACAACTAAGAGTTGGGGAATGGTGTATGTACATGAGCATATATATTTAAAATTTTATATTATTTATATTGGAGTGGGTATTTCTAATATGCAAAATTATAATTTTAAAATTTTAAATTATTTAATTATTTAATACAATAATATAGAATTATAGACCCATTGGAAGCCGCCAAATATAAAGTTTCTCCAAAGAGAGGACACGAGTTTTTACCTAATCACGGGGTGTGTTGGACAGAAAAGCTTGCTTAAACAAGTTATCCTTTACTATATTATGAAGTCAAACAAGTCATATTTATCCATTTTAGATTTGGGTGATAAACTAGGGCCGTATACCACCTCAAAGGGGTAGTATACACCCTAGAGGGTAGTATACGGTCCCGGATCAGCAGAAACGAGCAGCTCCTCCGTAAACCAACCAGAATATGGGCGTGCGACGTCTGCGACTCATGCTGGTGACGAAGCTTCTTTGCGTCCCAACAAGAGCTTGTGCCTAAAAAGGTGAAGTGTTTGCATTAGCATGTGACCTGACTTAACGGAAAAAGATAACGGAAAGTTTCGTTGTTCGTTCCGTCGTGGATGGAATCCCCCGATAAGGGTTAAAATGGGATGTCAGCATGGAAAGAAGTGGAGGACGCAAACTGAAAATGACGAAGTAGATATATATTTTTTAACACATTTGTATTCAGTACTTAGTAAAATTAGTGCTTCCGATTTAATATCAGTATTTTTTCCACTTTTCCCACTTTAATACTATATCCGACAATGTCCTTTCTTTTCTTTGTCATTAGTTGTATTGTTCTTTCGATAACCTACATATTTTAAAATTGAGAAATGCTTTAGATGGTCAATCAACACATACATGTACATGTTATGGTCCGTGTCAGAGTCTTTTTCTTCAATTTGGTCACTAATCCTGCGGAATGAAATTAAAGCAGCGGAATTGCGAAAGCAAAAGCCAATATATGAAATTACACTACGTGTACATGCAATCCCGCAATCAATGCCATATCCCGCATGTCAACGCAAGATCCCGCATTTTTGAAAAAAAATTTCCGCATCACTTTTTCAATGTTTTTTTGAATTACTAAATTAGCCCTAACATTATTATTGATATTTGAAATACCTATTTGAAGTTATCATCATACCTCTTCATATATAATGACATCCTATTTATACTATCATTATCAGCCTTATAAATAAAAATATATATGATATTACTTTTAACCGTAAGGACTTAAAAGTCGTGTCAATTATGAACGGAAAATTTGAAATGAAACAAACATCTTAGCAACTATTTTGTACGTTCATCGTCGATTATGATCAACTACGCTTCAAAGGAAACTAGAAGTAAATATTATGGTTTTTTTTATCGCAACTAACTTTATAACAAAAAAAAAAGCTAGGCTACAAAACTAAGATTACAAAAGTGATAGGTGAACAATATAAGGTTTACAAACCCAATCTTGTCCAATTACGTTTGGATTTCTTATCTCTATTTAAAATCAGAGTGAATGAACGAATTTTAAGTTCATCAACAATGGTGTCACTCCTTGACTTCTGTAGATCAAATGTTGCTATATTCCCGTGTCACCATATCTATAATTCTATATTATATTTTATCAATAATCTATAATCTATAACCCTTATAAAAGGTTTACCCTTTTTGACTTAAACTTAGAAAAAGTAATATGCAAAATACCCAAACTACCCTAGCATTGACTTCTTAATTTGGAAATAAAATAAAAGACTATTTTGGCAACGTAATAACTCTTTAATGATTATAATTTCAATCATATACATAATGTATAATCATTAATAATAAATACTATATTTTTATTACTTAAATGATCACTGCTTATTCACAAAATTTCATATGTGTAATATGCTACTTCAAATATATTTGAATTATTGGCATTAATATTCAATATGTTAAACCTTCGTTCCATGTCAAACATCGAAAATCAAAAATCTAGCGTACTTTAACTCGCCGCTTTCGTGCGGGCAATGTGCTAGTATTTACTAATTAATATAATTAAATTATAACCCTTATAAAGGGTTTTACCCTTTTTGGCTTAAACTTAGAAAAAGTAATATGCAAAATGCCCAAACTACCCTAGCATTGACTTCTTAATTTGGAAATAAAAGACTATTTTGGCAACATAATAACTCTTTAATGATTATAATTTCAATCATATACATAATATATAATCGTTAATAATAAATACTATATTTTTATTACTTAAATGATCACTACTTATTCACAAAATTTCATATGTGTAATATACTACTTCAAATATATTTGAATTATTGGTAATGTGCTAGTTACTTATAAAACATCTTTATCGTTGAATCTTAAACTCTTAAAATAAATTAAAGTGACAAATTTGTCCCTCTCAATTACATCTCCACTACTATTACTTATTATTTCTTAATAATTATAATGGTTCTCAATCAAAGATAAATTCAATCACAATTATTTACAAAAAGTTTTCCACCTTAAAGAGTTATTGACCTACTTAATATTATCAGTATTTTTATATACAAAGCATTTTAATATAATTTTGTATATTTACAAACTTTGAATATAAAACATTTTCATATTTAATATATGTTGATTATCAAGTATAACAACTTTATGATTTTAGTATATACATAATTGACATCATGATAAATGCAATTGTCACATTTAAATAATAAAATCTTGAAACCGAATTTAACAAATAAAAAGCATGAAACTCATGTGGTATGCGGGTCAAATTGATCAATGGAGATCAATAAAATGTCGAAGGTGATGCATTGCTCTTGAAACAAAATTCAAAAATCAATATAGCTGAATCACATATATCATTTAAAAAATTTATTAACACCGCTGCATTGTACGGGTTTATTGCTAGTCGTACATAAAGCAATTTGAATAATCGTGTGTCAGTAACTTTTCCATCCAACACCATTTGAAGAGTCCACTAATGTAATCACCGAGTTAATGTTGTCAAAATACCCAAAATCAACGTTCCACCATTTAGCAATTTGAGACTGTAATTTGCTCAACTTTACATTCAACAAACAAATGGTAATAAAATTATGTTATTTCAAATCGTTGTTGCATTATTATTGGTTTGGTTTCTCTAGTTTAAACAAAAGTAATTCATCTTAATTATGTTATTTGTTGTTTAAGCAATGCTACTTATGTACTTGTGTTCCTTAACTTCTATTAATTATTTTTGCAGATCAATATTTTGACACGTTTCTCCTTTAGTACATAATTGAAATGAAGTTGACAAAACTAAATTAAATATTACATGATATATAAATGAATATGTCATTCAAAGCTTGTTTAAAACGTTAAGTCTACTTTGCACTTAATGTGGTTAGGTTTAACGATCATTTTATCAACAATTGCACTAAATTATATATTCGTTTGTTTATGTTTGCGAACAAACAGCTTAGGGAACGAACATGAAGATATGTTCGTCTTCATTCGTTTGTGCGATATAACCTTTATGAAGGAATACAAACAGACATCTTACATGTTCGTTTGGTTCGTTTAGAGGAGGCCTAGTGACATGCTTATAGCCTTATATTGATTGGGGCATATGTCTCTCCATTGATTTAACATTTTAACAAAATATATTAAAAGGAGGTTATGGTGCTTACGTGGAATTTAGATATGTCACATTCTCACCATTTATCTATCTCTATCATTTTCTTTCTAACAATATATGAATTTAATATTCATCACAACCCTTTACACCTTTTGCACATTTTAACGTCAATATTACCCCGTAAGTTCGTATAATTTACTACCGACAGTCTGTTGAATTGGGCACCGATGACGTGTCTCAAAAATTGCCGTTGATCAGAATTTTCACAAGGTTTATAAGTCTTGGTGGCAAAGGATAGAATCAAGCTAGTGTTGCCACGTAGGATATGAAGTGTTACAAGGTTAATAGTCGGTGAAAAGGTTATGATCGAGGACGGTCGTCGGTTGCTGTCTTCTTGTCTGTTTGATTAATGATGATTTGATTTGATAGATAAGTCCACACAATTATTACTTTTATATATATATATATATATATATATATATATATATATATATATATGTATATATATATATATATACTGCAATTATAATTATATATATAATATTAAATATTTAATTGGCAAAATTGTTTTTGGTAAACTAATACGGGTCCAATGCGTGTGGTACTCATGGTTAAATGGATCGGAATTTTATCAAGTTGAACACATGCGATATATTTAGAAATTGTTCATTAGATAAATACGAAGAGATTCAAAACTAATATAGAGATTTCACGCAATTAGAAACAAAATTCAAGAAAAAGCCAGTGGCAATTTAAGACTCATTCATCTAGTTGGGTTTTTTTAATTTTTATAGATGAGTCTAGTTGAGTAATTAAAAAAATGCTTAAGTATATCATTATTATTCATTATGACCCAATAGGTAATAATGATATACTTGGGTCTTATTTTAATTACCCAATTAGACCCATCTATAAAAATTAGAAAAATCCAACTGGACTCATGGGTCTTAAATTGCCACATTTTGCCTATATTAATGGCGTTTTACACCGTGTTCTCGAGTTGGTAATAGAGTGAAAAGGAAAGGAAGCAAAATGAACAAAAAGTAAAATTGTGTTCTTGAATTTTTTGTATGGAAGGAAATGAAAGAGACGGGAAAGAAGAGAAGGGGAAGCTCCCTAACAAATTTCTTCTAATTCTTTCCTTCCAATTTTGAGGTGAAGAGGGAGGATTGAGGAATACTCTCATTTCCTTCAAACTTGAAAACACAAACAATACATTTGTTACCCTTCATTTTCTTTTCTTTTCTCTTCTCCTTTATTCCTTTCTTTTCCTTTCCACTTAGTTTAAAACTCGAGAACGGAGCGTTAATGCACTTTTATACAGGTATTTACAGAGAGAAAGAAATAAAGAATTGATTAACATTTTAAACTAATCATCTCATTTATGGCCATTTTCGAGAGTTGACGAGGTAGTCGATTGTTAAGGGCCTCCACATTATAGAAGTCTCAAAATGTGTATGCTATTTTTAAAATTTTGTCCCCCATAATTAAACAAATAAAAAAAATTATTTTACCCCCCAATTAATAAATCATAGACCTGCCCCTAATAGTTTGTGTATATGTGTAGGGCTGGCAATTTCTTACTAGACTCGAAACCCGACACGAACCCAACTCGAATATAATAACGTTTGGTTCTATATTTTTTGAGGCGCCAACACATCAACCCGAAACCCACCAACTCGATATATTTTTGGGTCGGGTCAGGGTCAGCAAATGAATTTTTAGGTTGAACCAGGCAACCTGAAATTCTTTGAATATTATTATAAATTTATTGTAATTTAAATATGACACATATATACCTTTTCATTTACTGGTTTATAACATTTTATTTGATACTTTCATGTTTTAATAAAAGTTAAGAATTACTTATTATTGATGATGAATCCAAATTGATATAATATTTATTATGATTACTCTTGAAATTTTATAACCAAAATGATTAGTTCTTTTTTAAAAAATTGATCAATATAACCTATTTGACACAAAGTGGCCCAAAACTGACCTGAAAACTCGAAAATAACGCAAAAAATTGTTGACAAAATTTAAAACGGGTTACTCGGGTTGGGTTCGGATTATTGAGTTTTGGGTTGGGTTGAAATACTCAAGCTGATTATAAAATCAAGTTCGGGTTGACCAATTCTAACCTGACAACCTGAACCCAGTTACTCGACTCAATCCGAATTGTCACCCCTACACGTATGTACGTATATATACATATATAATATATAATTTGATTGTTAATTGAATAAAACATGGAAAAATATGTTTAAACTATTTCAAAGTTGATTGAGCGGCAACAAAAAAAATACAAAAACTATCTTATAATTAGATATAGAGGTCCTTTTTGATAATTTAGCAGTTTTTGTCAAGGGTCTCTCGAAACTCGGAGACGGCTCGTAACAGAAATATTTATATGCTACACATCTGATGTCATCTGAGTCTAATAATATTGAAGTGTTGGTTAATTCAGCTAAACCTTCTCATTTGCACTTCATGTGCCATTTATAAAATGGCCGGGTTCCGTAACATTCTATCTCCTTGAAAAGATTCTTGTCCTTAACAATCGGATTTTGATGTAATAATTTATTAAAGTATGTGATTCAGTTCCATATATTTTTGATCTCGTGTTATATTCACAATGATCACGAAGAGGCGATCACAACTCAAGGTATCCGTTTAAAACTGAATTTTGCTAAACATCATCTTTAAAGATTATGGTTAATTCATTGTAATTGGTGCGTAGTGGATATAAAATTAAACTAGTTTTATCAATAAATAAAGTTCAGTATTTTATTAATAAGTAAACAATTTCATGATAGTTGACGTTTTCACATAAAAGTTAAATCATTTTTTCATAACGGGTGCTCTCTAAAGTATAACAGCCCTATTTTGCTTTATAAAACTTATATTATATTTATACGAAATATAAAAATAATAATATGCCTTGACTGGCTCTTATATATTACTATACTATATATAATGTGTCGACATTTCACGATGAGGACAAGTGAGGTACATTTTGTTCTTTAAAATTGGTTTCGAATTCCAATTTCAATAGGCAATCGACCGACACTTGAAAATTAGTTGAAAATGATATTCCTTCCGTCCCATTTTAAAATGTCTACAATACTATTTTAGGATGTCCCATTATAAGTGTTTATTTTGATATTTAACTCATAAAAAAGACTTTAGTAGGTAGATTTAATATTTGATTGGTTAAAAGTATAGTTAGTAGAGAATCCTAAAACTATGTGCAAAGTCAAAGTAGACATTTTAAATGAGACAGAGATAATAATATATAAAACTTATTTATATTTATAATTAAAAATAATAACATAATGAATTGAGTTTAATTAGTTGTGTTGGTAGTTAGAATGAATCGTGAATAGTCTTGAGTCTACTTGTTCAATCCTTCTCTACTGGATATTAAATATTAAGTAAATTGGTACTCCGTACTACATTGTTAAACTAGTGCGTGACTACAAATCAATTACATAAATGTGTATGGCAAATTGCAGTCGAGAAACTGTTGTAATTGTACTAAGGATTAGAAATCGAATTAAGTTAAATGATTGTGTACGGACATAAAGTGTAACATTGTTGAATTTTACATTTATCATTTAAGGGGTCGACCCAGATATGGGTCTTAAGTCACCCCAACTAAAGATATGTTAAAATAGGTCCACCCATTAGATAACTTGTTGGATCCAAATGGTCAATATTTTGACGTATTGAGTCCTATAAATAGGGTTGATCAGGTCGTATCCCGAACTCTTGATCGAGATCTGCCCACATTGACACGCATAGACTTTCATACCCACACACACTTACCTTTGGATGATCAATATAATACAAAGTTACCTCTTTCGCACATTTTTTTTTTTACTTTCTTTATTGTTGCTCTGTTTAAATAAGCTCACGTTTTCACCACTCAACCACCAGTATATTTAAGGTTTCATGTGTATGAGCGTTTGAGTTTCTATATTTGGTAATAAAAGTAAGTTGTAAAAATAAGATGCACATTAGATACTGTCACAATAATCCGTACATCTTTGAGCACAATAATACTAACTCAAGTACAACTGTTATTGAGAGTACAATAATAATGCATGTCACCTTGTTACGAGAAATCAATGTGTGGTTTCCTTTTGACTTAAAAACTTATTACTGAGAGTACAATAATAGAGCTTAAAAGGAAGTATTAACTATTAAACACTTTCAATACTTATTATGTGTTGGAAAATATTTTAAAGGGTTTTGCTAACGTATACTCCTGTGGCACACGTTAAGGTGCATTTAATAAAGTTGTAATTTTTTTAAATAACATAACTTGTAGTTAATATATGCGTAAAAAGGGAAACAATTAGATTGAATTAATGAGTATTAAATGTAAATATTAATATTTAAGGAAATTTCGACTTCATTAAATGCACCCTAACGTGTGCCACGGGGCACACGTTAGCAAATTCCTATTTTAAAAGAAAATATTTAATAACTAATTAATAATTTAAAATTAATATTACTCATTTAACACCTAACGTTTTTTACGATTAATGCAAATGAAGTTTCATTTGTGTCACATTTAACTCTTTTAATTTATATTATTATTGCTTTCAATTTACTTGAATATGTTATAAATCATTTGATTAATATGATTAATTAAGTTTTAAATGTGCTTTTGCATTTTCATGCCTATATAAAGGCTACATACATTTGGAGAATATATGTGAAAATAACAATGTTATCTACAAGCATAATGCACTTCCTCTATCACCCATAAATCACTATAAGCAAAGCACCATTTTATTTTACTAGATATTTTGTATATTTTCAAGAGCATTAGGTGTTCTCGGTTCGGGGGTCTTTCGCTACACACGAACGATCTAACGGGTTGTCGTATCTTGGGAGAGAGACACATTGAAATAAAACTACCCGGTGCAGTGGGGCGTTTTCTCTCTAAGGATAGCGCATTATTCGTGCTTCGACCTAAGCATTTCTCAACTCTTTCTCTATATGTTTTGCTATTGAATTCGTTACTTATTTAATTCATATTGTGTATATTGGTTAATAGAAATACTACTACCCACTTTATATTAAAATTGTTTATTACTGAAATAAATTTCTAGCAATCTTAGAGAGAAAATCTATTTTACTGGTAATATTTCTAAAGTCAATATGTTAGACATTCATATGATGAACGACATATTTGTTATACCGATTGAAACACTTTTAAGTTGACAACAACAAATTATATTATTGGTCAACTAGTTTAATATTTATTGGTGTGATTTAAAAAATTATAGCATGGTTCTTTTCGTGACTTATAAAGTTGTAAACTGTAGACATGATCAGTTATTGGCATATGTCATGTAATTTCGTGATTCAATCAAGTTAAATTGCATAGCATATATACTTTCTTATTTGAGTACCAAATGTCATTACAATTATTTTTGTGAATTTTGTTATATCTATTTGTCTTATGCTAATTTTCACTTTAATCATTGGGTTTTAACTTTGTTATCAACTCATTTTATTGAGCACAAAAGACTTAAATCAAGTAATTAATATCATTAAAAATATCAACTTGCTCACTGTAAAATTTTATTACAGTAACGTTACTAATTACTCATTTTTTAAAGACTAAACTTCAGCAAAGTCGCTTATGGCCATTGTCTTTAAATTATGCTATACATTGATCATCAGACAAATGAAAAAATTGTTATTAAAAAAAATAATAATAATAAAAAAAATCATCTGTTAACATTTACGTTCTCTATTTTATTGGGCTATAAACTAAGGTAGTCATGACTCATGAGCTACGTACATGACAAACATTAAATTTTTTGAGTTGAATTGAGTTCATTTTAGTTTATATGAAGCTATATTAAAATCCTTGTTGTATTGAAGTTATATTTTCTTCAAAAAAAGTGAATTTCTATAAAGTATCTCAAATGTGGGGGTTATTTGCAATATTCATATTAGTAAAAATTGAGAGATTATTGATTCGATTATTAGAGACGCAATATTTAATGATAACCCAGTTGCTATACTTCAAGTTTTTATTAAACATGTTATTATACATTTAAAAGATAGAATGCACACACTCGATTGAGAGTTACGTTGCATCTATACATTTGATATATTGTCTCTTGACTTTGTAGGTCAAAGATATATATTGATGCAGATCCGCCCACATAAAGAATGACATGTCAATAAATATGTTTAAGAGTCGTTGTAAACTCTTATCGTCGAGGGGTATGAGATTGAAGGCCATTAAAAAAAGTCACAACAATGGACACCCGTCTCTTGTGATTGGCGATCCCATGAATGGAGTTCAACGGGTAACAACGAAGTTAGTTGTTGACTAAATGCACAAAATTATATACGGAGCTGTTCCGGGTCTCATTCCTATGGCGTGTGCATTGTAAACTGTGACAATCCTAAGGTTGAGGTATTCATAATATAATGCACCCAACACGGTAGTCGTGAGGGTGATGATCATTCACACCCTTGGAGGGTTAATATTACAATTATATTTAAAATGTCTCTTAATGAGCCCGACATAGTAGTTGTGAGGTGATGGTCACGGATCACCTTTGGAGGGTTGACCTAGTGAGTATGGTGGGACCGCCATTGCGAGATTTGGGCAGTTCTCTAAGAAGCTCACAAAATAAGATACTTGCGCAAGGCCGTAACGCGCACCCACCGTGTAACACCCCTCGTTCTTATTATTATTATAACACGATTTATGACGGAAGCGTATAATTTAAAATATACTTCATTATTAATTATCACAGATAATGTACACCACCTGTTTAAAACTTTCATACATAACCATTTTAAGCATGAAAATCAGCATTACATTATTACACAAAGGGGTATTATATTGTACCAAACTTTAGTTTATAACAAAATTTTATCATAGTAGCACGGCTGTCAAACATTCACTGCCAATGGCAGTAGCTTCCTGCAACCCACATTTCCAAAATATAACCTGTAGGAAGTAAAATGAGGGATTAGCACAAAGCTGAATTCATCACCCACAACTCAACTTAGCTTAACCACCTGTTTACCCCAAGCAACCGTAAACATGTATTACAACTAGTCAACAATATAGTAATGACGATCGGTGGCTCTGGGAATACCATAATACCCGGGTGGTTCCCAAGAACACTTATCCAACCATATCCGTTTGGCCATAACGGACGAGATCGATGACTAGTGGTTACTATACTCAGACACAGGTTCTATACACACAACAAATGAAGCAAGACCCTGTGTCATTCACACAACAACCAACTAGCCCAACCAACCAGCCCAACCAACCAGTTCAACCTGTTGACCTCATTAACAACTGATGCCCGAAGGCCACACACATAGCACGCAGATTTATAATCAACTATGAATGATAAATACAACAACATATCTACGTTTACTTATTGCAACCAAATAGTTACAACTAAATCAAATGGTGAGCTCCAAATCCACTCACCAATACCTTGGTCTTCACAAACTCAGAATCCAGGGATCACTTATCTTTTGGAGGATCTGGGAATCAACAATCAGATATAAGTTAGTAATCCGAATCAACAATACTTAACTTATATCAATTCATAACACTAGAAATTTAACATGATTGACATCCAATTTACAAGTTCTTAATTATGTATTAGTAATTTCAATGTAGTTATCATCATATACTGATACTTGTTTATCAATGTTACATCATATAACAAAGCAATTGACATTAACAATCAACAATAAAAAGGGAGGCTGGAATGGCTCATGACCCGCCGGTTGGGGTCAAGGACCCGCCGGTTTCACACACAAGCCGCCGGCTTAACCCATCTAGCCGCCGGGTATTTTAAGTTTTATGTTAACATAACTCAATTGAGTTTTAAAGCGTCCAGCAACAGCCGGGTAGGGTGGTTAAACCGCCGGTCCAATGGTTCAAGCCGCCGGCTAGGGTTGTTTACCCGCCGGCTAGACAGTGTTCACAACGAAGCCGCCGGCTTGGGTGTGCTACCCGCCGGTTTGTTTTTCGTTTCTGCAACAGCAGCTGCAGAACAGCCTAACTCTGCACGAACACTAACTTGCCAAATCCAATTTTCCAAGTACCAACCAGTTAAAACAGGTTTCTAACAATAAAGGAGTGTCATATGGCAACACTTAACATCCAACAACTTAAACCAACATCAATCAACTTCATTTTCATGCCAATTTCATACAAATTTGCTAAACCACATATGTGAGCTTATTTGAACTCAAAATTGCCATTTTAAAACTGAAATCCACAATTCAACTTATGTAATTCAGTTCCTAACATCATATAGTATCAGCAATCATCATAGTATCAGCAAACACACACTGCAGACTTTTATGATCAGTACAAACAATGCATTTAGTACCATATAAATAGTGTCTCCAAATTTTCAAAGCAAACACAACTGCTGCCAGCTCTAAATCATGTGTTGGATAATTCTTTTCATGCGGTTTCAACTGACGAGAAGCATAAGCAATAACTCGGTCTCTTTGCATAAGAACACAACCCAAACCAGAGTAAGATGCATCACAATATACAATAAAATCTTCAGATGCATTCGGTAATGCTAACTGGAGCTTGACATAACAATTGTCTCAGAGTCTGAAAGGCATGTTCTTGTTGATCATTCCACTCAAACTTTTCATTCTTGCGGGTTAATTTAGTCAATGGGCTAGCAATTTTAGAAAAGTATTTAATAAACTTCCGATAATAACCCGCTAAACCCAGAAAACTTTTAATTTCAGAAGCGTTCTTTGGAGTTTTCCAATTCATTACTGCTTCAACTTTAGAAGGATCAACTTTAACCCCACCATTACAAATGATGTGACCCAAAAATTGTACCTCCTAAATCCAGAACTCACATTTAGAAAATTTTGCATATAACTGTTCTCTTTTCAAGGTTTCAAGAACTAACCTCAAATGCATGGTATGTTCTGATTCGGACTTAGAATACACGAGAATATCATCGATGAAAACAATAACAAACTTATCGAGAAATGGTCGACATACCCGGTTCATCAGATCCATAAAAACTGCTGGAGCATTGGTCAAACCAAAAGGCATCACCAGGAATTCATAATGACCATACCTGGTACGAAAAGCAGTCTTTGGAATATCCTTTTCACGAACACGAACCTGATGGTAACCCGACCTCAAATCAATTTTAGAATATATAGAAGATCCCTGCAGCTGATCAAACAAATCATCTATTCGAGGCAGAGGATATTTATTCTTTACTGTTCTTTTATTTAATTCCCGATAATCAATGCACATTCTGAATGACCCATCTTTCTTTTTAACAAACAAAACCGGTGCGCCCCAAGGAGAAGAACTAGGTCTAATAAAACCTCTATCCAATAGCTCCTGAATTTGATTCATCATTTCACGCATTTCAGACGGAGCTAATTTATAGGGAGCTTTAGCTATAGATGAAGAACCAGGAATAAGATCAATCTGATATTCAACTTCCCTAACCGGTGGTAAGCCAGGTAAATCATCGGGAAACACTTCCGGATATTCAGACACAACTAGAACATCGGAAACAGACTTCTTTTCTACTTTGGCATCAATGACGTAAGCTAGATACGACTCACAACCTTTAGACAACGACTTCCTAGCTTTCATCATGGAAATCAGAGGAATACACCCACTATCCCGTTCTCCTCGAGACACAACGTATGACTCTTCAGAGATTGAGATTCTAATCAGCTTATGGTGGCAATCTATACTTGCTTTAAACTGACTTAACCAATCCATGCCAATAATCACATCAAAACTAGGAATCGACATTAACAGAAACAAAATTGGAAAAGTCTGACCATCTATCACAATATTAGCTCCAGTCACCGAGGTGGTAACAGGAACTAATTTGCCACTAACAATCTCTACTTCTAAGGGCTTAGTTATCACAGTAGGGATCAGTTTCAACTTATCATAGAAACACACAGATATAAAAGAACAATTTGCTCCAGAATCAAATAAAACACGAGCTGGTACAGAGTTTATAAGAAAAGTACCAGTAATCACGTCATCCGTGTGGACAGCCTCATCGACTGTTATCTGAAAAGCCCTACTCGTCGCTGGCGGAGGATTCTTCCGCTTTTGACCGGAAGATGATGAACTCCCGACCGAACCAGAACTCTGTCTTCCTGCCTCAGGACACTGACCAACCCGATGTCCCTCTTTCTTACAATTCCAGCACACAAAATTAGGATACCTGCAATTTCTGAGGTCGTGCCCAAGCTCACCACATTTAAGGCATTTATTTGTCTGAGGAGTATATTGACCAGAATGCCTTGACTTAAAAGAATTACACCAATTAGAACCTCCAGAGAAACCACTTTTGCTTCCAGATGAACCACTTCTATTATTAAATCTTTGACCCTGACGATTACCCTGCCACCTGGACTTTCCTTTACCCGAAAAATCTATTCTAGCTCTTGGAAATGAAGAAGAAGTACTTCTCGCTTGAGATTCTTGAAAACCTCTAATGTCACTATCAACCGAACATGCAAGAGTAAACGCTTGGGATAAATTACTAGCTAACCTTACTGTAGTACGATAATTATGAGGTAAGGTTTTCACAAACTGCTCTATTCTGGTTTTCTCATCGGGAACCCACTGTTGTACAAACCATAGTTTCTCCGAAAACTGTGTGATTAACTCATCGATAGTCATCTTATCTGTTAATTGAAGATTCACAAACTCTCTCCTAATACGTGCCATATCAAAATCAGAACAATATTGATTACAAACAGCTTGATGGAAATCAGACCATCGAATAGCTTCCTTCTGCTGTTGAGTTAAATGACCAGTAATTGAGTCCCACCATACCATGGCTTCGTCTTTTAAACATTGAATAGCATAAAACACTTTGGATTCTTCTTCACAGCGAGTAACATCAAATTTCCGCTCCATATCTCTTAACCAATTTAAAGTTACTGATGGATTGGTACTACCTCTAAACTCTGGTGGTTTACTTGCCATAAACGTTTTAAATGAACACTGTTTATTTGACTGAAAAGGAGGAATATTACCAAACACAGGTATTTGTTGCTGAGAACGTTGCTGAGATGATGCAGTTTCAGCCTGTCTTTTAAATTCTCTGAGATTAATCACCTCATCTTCTAACTGAAAAAGATAATCATCTCGATTTGATTCTTCACGAGCAGGAAAAGAAGTACCCTCATGATCATGTCTCTCATTATGAATATCTAGAGGAGGAACATCGATCCATGAGGCATTATTAGGGTTGGTGGTCGGTTGCTCGTTATCTGCCATATCTGTATTCAACACAACAACTTGAAACTTGTTAATCGTTAGCACTTATCTACTAACGGATTCACATACAATGCTAAATCCCATACCTAGAAATGTTTGACATAACATACTCTAGATTTGGGATTGAACACTTTATAATGCTCATTTCACCCAAATCTATGCTCTGATACTAACTTGTAACACCCCTCGTTCTTATTATTATTATAACACGATTTATGACGGAAGCGTATAATTTAAAATATACTTCATTATTAATTATCACAGATAATGTACACCACCTGTTTAAAACTTTCATACATAACCATTTTAAGCATGAAAATCAGCATTACATTATTACACAAAGGGGTATTATATTGTACCAAACTTTAGTTTATAACAAAATTTTATCAGAGTAGCACGGCTGTCAAACATTCCCTGCCAATGGCAGTAGCTTCCTGCAACCCACATTTCCAAAATATAACCTGCATGATGTAAAATGAGGGATTAGCACAAAGCTAAGTGAATGAATTCATCACCCACAACTCAACTTAGCTTAACCACCTGTTTACCCCAAACAACCGTAAACATGTATTACAACTAGTTAACAATATAGTAATGAGGATCGGTGGCTCTGGGAATACCATAATACCCGGGTAGTTCCCAAGAACACTCATCCAACCACATCCGTTTGGCCATAACGGATGAGACTGATGACTAGTGGTTACTATACTCAGACACAGGTTCTATACACACAACAAATGAAGCAAGACCCTGTGTCATTCACACAACAACCAACTAGCCCAACCAACCAGTTCAACCTGTTGACCTCATTAACAACTGATGCCCGAAGGCCACACACATAGCACGCAGATTTATAATCAACTATGAATGATAAATACAACAACATATCTACGTTTACTTGTTGCAACCAAATAGTTACAACTAAATCAAATGGTGAGTTCCAAATCCACTCACCAATACCTTGGTCTTTGATAACACACAAAAAGTCATGTTTTTGCGTGCATTAATCTCACCTTTTTAGCCCAATATGTGATGAAACTAATCAAAATAGATACTTTATCATTAAAACTCGTCACATGGGCCAAAATATAGACAATGTTTCAAAAGTCATCTAAAATGGTCGAAAAACACGATAAATCTAACGAATACGATCATGAGCATTCTCATTTTCTTCGTTAGGAAAATACGAACGCGTGGATATTAAGAACACTCAAAACGGATAAACGACGAAGAAGTTACGCCCGAACGAAGAAATGAAGAACCGAGGAACCAACATACGGCTGAACCAGGCCGTATACGGCTGGTCCAGGCCGTATACGGCTGGACCTGGACCGTATACGGTCTGTGCAGGCCGTATACGGCCTGTGCTCAGCCATATACGGCCCAGTTCAGCCGTATTCACCCTATGCACAGCCGTATACGGTCCAGTTTAGCCGTATACGGTCCAACTCAGCCGTATCGTGCGTTTGGGTGATAAAAATCTGATTTTTATTCGCCTTTGTGATACGGTTGTGCGTTTGGAGGTTTGGATACGGTCTACGGATACGGCTGTGCGATCTCTATAAATACAAGCCTCATTTCATCATTTCAACACAACACTACACCTTCATTTCACACACTCTACACCTCACTTCTACACCTTCACACTTTCTCTCACTACTCTCTCTCTAAATTAGTTAGTTAGTTAATTAGATTAGTTAAGCTAGTAGATTAGTAGCTTAATTGTAACGGAGGTGTTCCGAGACTGCGGTGTCGCATGATTTGTAATAACGCTTTGTCAGGTTCTATTATAATCTCTATCTTGTTATTTTAAATAATGTTGTGTTGTTGCTATACTTGTTTAGAAATATTTGCTAGGATTATTGCCATGCTTAGCTAGACAAATCTGTGTTTGCTATGATAGTTGCCATGCTAGGGTAGTTATACTTAAATCATGTTGTTACTCTATCTGTATGCTGTTGAATTATATTTGAATCTATGAATTGAATCTCAAATGTTTATCTATCCAACTTATGCTGTGGTTAGTAACATCCTTCTAGGCTTGGCCAATTGCTAGTTGTATGCCGCTAATTATTCTGTGTCTGATGATCATTGAACTCGACATGGCCGGTGTTCTCCTGGTTGAAATATTACCGGAGGGAGACACAGAGCATAGGATTAGAGATAGATTAGATTCAGGCCATTTAACAAGTGTCTTAGAGAGAACTTTCAGGACACTTGTGACTTAACTATGTACCCCGTCACTCTGCATAATTGATCCCTGCTATGCTGCCTTTCTACATGTTCTTGTTTGATTGTTGCTTAGGGTTTGCATGCTAGTATCTGTTATGCTGATTAGTTACATGATTAGGTTTTCGAATATCTATCAATTGCATATACCAGTTTAACATGCATAGAATAGTTAAGATGATTTATATGAAATAATGATGAACAATTTAATCAGCCGTTAGACCAGACCATCCCAATTTGTCCCGGTAGGAAACCCCTGTTCAAGTTTTTGTTTATTCAACAATTCATGCCATGATTCAGATATCTCAAATGTCCGAGATTGGGGGACAAGACTCGAGGATGGTTGTTGGTTAAATTGGTTGCTACATTTGGGACAACTTCCGGTGTAGTTTACATTCCATAACTGTTATCCACGTGACATATTACTTATCTGATTGCGGACAACTCTACGTTAGATAGATAATAGGCTAGGAGTTACGGCTCATTAGGAAATATTAATGTCATCTTAACTAAGGCTTTACCCCATTAACTACCCCTAAATAGCACGAGTAATTATCATAGTAAACACTCGCTTCACCTATAAGTTCTCGTTGCCACCTCCCCTCCACTTTACTTTATTTTTATTTTAGATAATTAGTAGTTAGTTAAAAACAAAACAAACCAAAACCTCTTTTAAACCCTAGCTAAATTCCCGTAGATAACTAAAGTCCTAGATCCCATGCCCGTTGTAGTTTGAAGAACGACCCTAGGTCATACCTATCGCTATACTTACCCATAGCTTTAGTATACTTAGGCCCAGCAAAAAAAAAACAAATTTTAAAACCCACTGATCCAGCCAAGCAGGAGGCCCGCAACGACAGGAAGCGATTCCTAGAAACTGACCGTTCGGCTGGCATCAAGTTTTTGGCGCCGCTGCCGGGGACTACAACGACCGATTTAGGAATTTAGTTGTCTTAGTTATTTAGCGATCCTTTCGGAAGATCAATATTATCCGAAAGTTCCTTTTCTGTTCTTTCCTTTCCAAAACTCTCTTTTCTACCAAACCCGAACTTCATCAGCTATGACGAATCGTATTACTCTCGCCTCGACCTGTGCACCACTACTGGAGGGAAGAGGAGGACCTATCGTGCTGCCCGATGAAAACTTCGAAATTAAGCCTAGCGTTTTCAAGTTACTCAAAACCTTCTGCCAATTTCACGGTTTTCCGCTCGATGATCCAAATTCACATTTGGATAGATTCATCATTCTTTCTGATTCCTGTGAGCAATCAGGGATTTCAAGAGAAGTCTCGCGACTATATCTTTTTCCCTATTCTTTATCTTCGCGTGCTCGAACCTGGTTTGATGAACTCGAACCCTATTCGATTCATACTTGGGAAGAGTTGGCTACTAAGTTTATGGCTAAGTTTTTCCCTCCTTCCAAACAAACCAAGCTCAAGGATGATATCGTCAGTTTCTGACAGGAAACCAATGAATCATTTTATCTAGCATGGGAACGATTTAAGAAGATACTTAACAGATGTCCGAATCATCAAATGGGTAAGACGAACCTAATCTGCATATTCTACAATGGTCTGACTCCTCAGCACAAGTTAACCCTCGATGCTGCTTCTCAAGGAAATTTCATGTCACATACTTCTGAAGAGGCCTGGGAGCTAGTTGAGACGATAGCAATGCATCAACATGACTGGGAGTTTGGCGAACTGGCTAAGGAAGTAACTAGTACTTCAAGCCTATCCTTTGAAGCTCTGCAAGCTCAAGTGGACAATCTCTCCAGAGTCTTCAAGGATCTTCAATCTTCTATACCTCAACCTTGTAAAGGTATGGAAGAAATTCTTGTCACTACTGTTAAAAACCCTGAATCGAACTTTCATTCTAAACCTTTCATTCAGCGGCCAACCGATAACCCACCTACTCAGTTTCTGCAACCTTTATCCTCTAATATGTCAGATTCCCCCGTAAATTCTCAACAACACTATAATGAAACTTTGACTAATTTCATGGTTGATCAAATGAACATAAACAAACAAGTAATAGATTTTCAAGATAAAATTGATGCTTTACTTAAAACATCAGAAGATTTGATCAAAAACCTAGAAGTTAGTCTTAAACAACTGTTTTTAAAAGTTGAGAACCAAGGAGGAATCATGGTCATCACTAGAGGAGGTAAGAAACCAGAAATGAGAAATCCTCAGATAATGCTTCAAATCAACTTCCTATCTCTGAACCGACCACTGATCCAGTGCCTAGTGACACCCCTGTCACTGCACCAGACCCAGTATCACCTAAATCCCCAGAAATCATTCCACGAACTAGGATACCCTTCCCTGGTAGGCTTAAGAAAGAGAAACAGGAAGCACTATTTGGGAAATATCTAGAAATGTTTAAAAGCCTGCACTTAAACGTTAGACTATTAGACGCTTTAGTAGAGATGCCTAGCTGTGCTAAGTTTTTCAAAGAACTCATTTCAAATAAGGAAAAATTAAGACAAATAGTTAGTTTACCCTTAGATGCTGAATGCGCAGCAATCATGTTACATGGCCTTCCACCCAAACTAGGAGATACTGGCCGTTTCACTATTCCCTGTTTTCTTCAAAACATCCAAGTTAGTAACGCCTTAGCTGACCTAGGAGCTAGTGTCAATCTTATGCCTTACTCTCTCTATAAGAAACTAGGATTAGGTGAACTGCTACCAACTCGAATGACCATCCAATTAGCTGATAGATCAGTTAAACTCCCCCGAGGAATTGCTGAAGATATAATGGTCCGAGTCGGTAAATTTATCTTCCCGGTTGACTTTGTCATTATGGATATTGAGGAAGATGCCCACGTTCCCCTCATCCTTGGTAGACCTTTCCTAAACACTGCCAAGGCTGTGATAGATGTAAACGAAAAATCTTTAAAACTGAGGGTCGGAGCGGAGGAAGTCACCTTTAATATCGATAAGTTGATGAAGCACCCTATGGGAGAAGATCTTGGTCTTGTGGATGCCATGCAGGAAATATATGACGAGCATTTGGAGGAGATTCTAGCAGTCAGCAGTAACGAACCTTTCTCCAGCACTGTCATCACCAAAAGAAGACTTTTCCCAAACGACATCGGACTCTGCTCAGCTATCTCCGACCAATCAGCACCTTCCGGAGAGCTGCTATTTGCCTTACCTGAAATGAATATTCCTTTAGCACCACCTAACTACTCTTCCACGAACAACTCTGTTGTTGCTGTTCCTTTAGGCGAAGGCATCTCTATCCCACTTTTAAGAAGAAATCAGTTTTTTTTGATACCCGAATCGTCTCCATTTGTAGCTGAAATTCTCAAATCTTTCGAGGAGATGGATTCCGGTACTTTGCCACAACTATCTGAAGGTTGTGAGAAATCAAATCCAAAAATCACCATAAGTACTTCTTCTAAAGCTCAATTTCAAGAGTTCACGCTCACCAATGATGTCACCATCACTGAGGATAATGCAACATCTTCATCATCTACCTGCAAATACGAGTTAAAGAAGAACGCGCTTTCCAATGAGACAGAACTAGTAGAAATAGCATCAGCCACTACAGCCGACTCATCTCCAGAAGAATCAGAGTTCCGAAAGGAGTATGACGAGTTACAAAGAGACGAGATCGCTCGAATGAAACCCTCATTCGAAGAACCGCCAAAATTGGAGCTGAAGGAATTACCCTCTCACTTGGAATATGCTTTTCTCGAAGGAACCTCACACCTACCCGTCATAATTGCCAAAGGTCTTTCACCAAAAGAGAAAGCAAGACTTATCCAGCTCTTGAAGTCACACAAGAAGGCGATTGCATGGAAGATTTCTGATATACAAGGGATCAGTCCAAATTACTGCACGCACAAGATACTCATGGAAAACGACTTCAAACCTTCCATACAGAGACAGAGGAGAGTAAACCCGAAGATTCAAGACGTGGTCAAGAAAGAGGTTATCAAACTCTTGGATGCTGGTTTGATCTATCCTATCTCAGATTCCCCATGGGTCAGCCCAGTTCAGGTTGTCCCAAAGAAAGGAGGAATGATGGTTATCGCTAACGAAAATAATGAATTGATTCCTACACGAACCGTCACCGGCTGGAGGGTGTGTATCGACTACCGGAAATTAAATGAAGCCACCCGGAAAGATCACTTCCCTCTACCGTTCATCGATCAAATGTTGGAAAGATTATCGGGGAATGAATATTACTGCTTCATCGATTGTTTCTCCGGCTATTTTCAAATTCCTCCCGATCCAAAGGACCAGGAAAAGACGACATTCACATGTCCATATGGTACATTTGCCTACCGCCGCATGCCATTCGGTTTATGCAATGCGCCTGCAACATTTCAAAGGTGTATGGTGGCAATATTCCATGACATGATTGAACAGTGTATGGAGGTATTCATGGACGACTTCTCAGTCTTCGGTGATTCTTTCACATCTTGTCTTTCCAACCTTGAAAGGATGCTAGCTCGATGCGAAGAAACAAATCTTGTCTTAAACTGGGAAAAGTGCCACTTTATGGTGAAAGAAGGAATAGTTTTAGGACATCGAATATCAAAATCTGGAATCGAAGTGACAAAGCCAAAGTTGAAACTATTTCCAAACTTCCGCCACCTACTTCTGTTAAAGCCATTCGCAGTTTTCTAGGTCACGCCGGATTCTACCGTCGCTTTATCAAGGATTTCTCTAAGATCTCTCGACCTATGATGCACCTTCTCGAGAAGGATACTCCGTTTGTCTTTTCAGATGACTGTCTTAAAGCTTTCAACATTTTAAAGGATCAGCTCACACATGCACCGATCATGGTCGCCCCCGATTGGAGTCTTCCGTTCGAAATCATGTGCGATGCTAGTGACTTCGCTGTTGGAGCTGTCTTAGGGCAAAGGAAGGAGAAGCAGTTTCAGCCAATCTACTACGCCAGCAAGACACTCACTGATGCACAAGAGAATTACACCACAACAGAGAAAGAGCTTCTTGCGATCACTCAGCCTTGAAGTATCTCTTCAAAAAGCAAGACGCTAAGCCAAGACTGCTTAGATGGATTCTCCTCCTAGAATTTGACATAGAAATCAAGGATAAAAAGGGAGCTGAGAATGTCGCAGCAGATCATCTTAGTCGACTGGAAAATCCGTCGATGGAGAAGCTTGATGAGAGAGAGATTCAAGACCAGTTTCCTGAAGAACAACTCATGAATATCGGAGGATACCAAAAGGGATCTCAATTCACTTACAACCCTTGGTATGCAGACTACGCAAATTATCTGGTTGGAGGAATTGTGCCAAAAGGAATGCCCACCTCTAGAAAGCGCAAATTCTTTATAGACGTAAAGAACTACTATTGGGACGATCCATAGTTATTCAAAGTATGCCCGGACCAAATCATCAGAAGATGCGCAGACGAGAGGGAGGCAAGGAACATTCTTCACCAAAGTCATCACGGACCAACTGGAGGACATCATGGAGCAAATATGACTGCAAGAAAGGTATATGACTCTGGCTTCTACTGGCCTATTATATTCAGAGACGCTCACGACTTGGTGAAACGCTGCGATGCTTGCCAAAGGTTTGGAAGTATTTCATCGAGAAGTGAAATGCCACTTATTAACATCCAAGCTTGCGAGATCTTTGATATATGGGGGTTGGATTTTATGGGACCATTCCCAAAATCATATGGGAAAGAGTATATTCTGGTTGCTGTCGACTACATCTCTAGATGGGCCGAAGCCCAAGCATTTACTACAAATGATTCCCGAGTAGTAGTAAAATTCTTAAAGGAGCTCTTCTCACGTTTCGGTACTCCAAAAGCGATCATTAGTGATCGAGGCACGCACTTCTGTAATGCTCAGTTTATGAGGACATTACAATATTATGGTGTCACCCATAAGACCTCTACGGCTTACCACCCGCAGACGAATGGGCAAGCTGAAGTGACGAATCGAGCGTTCAAGAGAATTTTAGAACGAACCGTGGTTAATCATAGGGAAAGATGGGCTGAAAAATTAGACGATGCTCTGTGGGCGTTCAGAACCGCATATAAATTGCCACTAGGAACCACGCCCTACAGACTAGTCTACGGAATAGCGTGTCATCTACCGATAGAGTTGGAGTATAAAGCTCACTGGGCGCTAAGAGGTTGTAATTTAGACCCTTCTGCAATTGGATCACATCGGAAAATGCAACTGAATGAACTAGCCGAATTAAGAGACCAAGCATATGATAGCTCTCTACACTTCAAAGAACGAACAAAGAATACTCATGATGCTAAACTCAAATATTCTAAGTTCAAGCCCGGAGACAAAGTTCTTCTCTTCAATTCGCGCTTCAAGAAATTCTCCGGCAAATTCAGATCAAGGTGGAACGGACCATTTGTTGTATCAAAAGTCTTTACCTTCGGAGCAGTCGAACTAGAAGCCCCGGACGGTAATTTTAAAGTCAATGGCCATCGCTTGAAGCACTACATCGAAGATTTCCCCCTGGTGAGGAAGTCTATATCTTTGAACCACCTTGAGCCGACTAGTAGGTACAAGGAGTGAAGCTAGAGACTCTCTAATCAAGCGCTCTTGGGAGGCACCCCATTGCTTATCTTATTTTATTTCTTAGTTATTTTTGCTTTAGTATTATCATCCCTAAACTAACGATGCAGGATAACCCAAGTATCTGACAATGCCACACTCCTACATATACATCAGATAAGTTTTATTCACAGTATACAAATGCGAATGAACAAATGACCTCGCAATGCTTTAACATTTAAACAAACATTTCTCGAAGTCATCTGATTATTTTGCATTTGTATACCCATTTTAAAACTATAGCATTACCTGTTTATCTTTATGTTTCAGGATGGACGCTTCAGCTAAGACCTCAGGACAAGCTACTCAGAAACAACAGAAGAAGAGGACCCGCAGAGGAAAAAGAAAGAAGACGACCACCACTACTGATGAGCATGCTCAGACTGCTCCTGTATTTGCCCCACTTTTTGATTTCGGAGTTACCACTTCAGATCCGATAGTGAATTGGGCGATGCTCAGTGAGCTTTCGATTCAGCGTAGCTCTCAGTCCGAAATCAGAGAAGCGATGGGACTGCCGAAACTCGCCGACCAGCCGTATCAGCTTGGTCAGGGTCCCAGGCCAGCTCTCACACCATTGTCCTTCTTCCCAGCTGCCCCACCACAGACTGTTCCTCCCACTACTGTTGCTTCTTCTAGGCCACCTCAGAATCCCACTGATGCACCCATGGTGTCTGATCACACTGCTGCCTTATCACTCACTTCAGATCCAGATCTTGACGCACTTACAGCATTTGATCCAGACATGGATGATTTACTAGACGATTTCTAGCTTATTTTATCTTTAGTTATCTTTTATTTATCATTAGACCTATTATGTTGTTGAACTGATGATTATGATGGTATTTTATGACATTGCAGACCTTATCTTCGTAGGAATTGGATGAGCTTTGAAAAGAGTCTGGTCCTCACAATCCAACAAATTATTTACACCAACCCTACACGAATATGGTCCTACATCCAGTGCCCACTGTCCGTAGGGAAGTATCTCTCCTAAACCCGTTCTTCCTACTTTAATATAACTTCGATATGCCTATTGACCACTTAAATCTCTAAGTGTGGGATCCCCCTCGCTTACAACTTTTAAATTCATATTTTTCCTAAATCAAAACCCTAAGTGTGGGATTTTCGCCCTACTTAGTGTAGAAACATTGGGGATAATGTTTATTTCTAAGTGTGGGATAGCGGTATATCTCTCGTCTGTCAAAATATCTGTTTAAGTTGATCTAGAAACATGCTAGTCCTCAAAATAAATTTTCAAAACCTTATTTTGCCAAAATTTTCAAAAATTTGAAACTCTTTTTAGTCACAATAAAAGCAAATTGGTTAAAAACTTCGACAGTGAAATTGTCACTCATTCAGTAAAACCTAAACAGTTTTACTTCGACAGTGAAATTGTCACTCATTCAGCTGGCCAATAAGTTTTTCAAGAATGATTACAAATTTTTTTTTTACAAGTATTTCAAAAGTTGGTAAATATAAGGTCGAAATCATGTCGGATTCTAAACAATTTAAGATGAGGATCTAAGAGGGGCATCGCACGACTGGACACATATAACCCATTTTTGCGGTGACCGGTGCACGCATTTCTGAATTAGAACTTGCCCCAGGTATACATTTCGAGATCACATTGACAGGTGTCATATGTGACATAGGTACGATTAGAGGACCTTGACATTCCTTAGGATTAAAACCCCTTTTCACATACCTTTTCAAGCCAAAAACCCTTCCAACACTCAATTTTAGTGTTGATGATCCGCTTAGAAAACCCTGTTGAGCCTTAGCCTATTTTTCTTTTATTTATCCAAATTTTTAACCCCTTATTCCCCTATCCACCAGAAACTTGTCTTAGTATTTTTGAAAAAAGAGATATTTAGGTACTCCTTTTTGCTTTCACTCCAAAAATCATAAATAATGTTTACTAGAACTTCTCGTGTGTGTTTTATTGATCTATATAGAAAAAAATCGAGAGTCGTGTGGTGCGAAAAATTAGCACCAAAGTAAACTCAAAAATCATCAAAGGATTGAGAATTGAAAATAAGAAGGGATCTCAAGAAGGAAAATAAAAGAAAATCCCTTAGAAATTTCTTGGCAAGAAAAATCTAAGCCCCAAAAAAAAAATAAAAATAGAAATAGAAAAAAAAGAAAAAGAAAAGAGAATAACTGAAATAAAGCTAAGTGCTTCGACTCTCTCGAAAACTCGACTCTTCAAAAAAAATATCATTCTGTGTGTTTTCAAAAGATAGAAGTCAAAATAGCTATCTTATCCCCAAAAAGTGTTATCCGTTTCCGTTTTCATTAAAAAGGATATCTAGATAGAGTTTTTTTTCGAAAGTTCCAAGATAAGCAAACACCCTTAGAAACCCAGATACCCCCAATCTATCCATACCCTTTTAAACCCACACCAAATATTACAACCCATTTGAATGTCCTGGGATAATCAGTACCGTTCCTGTTTAAGTGATGAAGATTTGATCCTCGGGCAAGCCTATGACGACGAGTGCTGCACGACTGGTATTTGAGCGATTTTTTCATTTGGCTTAGGATAATAGGAACCCTGATACACTTTGAGTGAATTGAGTGACCACCAGTGAGATCGCCCAGTCGTGTATATTCCACAAATTTGAGAATTGAAAGTTTGCCTAAGTGAATCATCTTGAAAACCTTTAGATACTTCATGTGAACGCCTATTATTTATCTAACAGGCAAATACTTGTTTCCAATCTGTGTGAATTCTTCGTTGTGGGTAGAAATCAAAAACTTTTTTCTATGGTAAATTCTAAGAGGGTAAGTGAGCTTGAGGACAAGCAAATGTCTAAGTGTGGGATATTTGATAACACGCAAAAAGTCATGTTTTTGCGTGCATTAATCTCACCTTTTTAGCCCAATATGTGATGAAACTAATCAAAATAGATACTTTATCATTAAAACTCGTCACATGGGCCAAAATATAGACAATGTTTCAAAAGTCATCTAAAATGGTCGAAAAACACGATAAATCTAACGAATACGATCATGAGCATTCTCGTTCACTCGTTCTAGCACTTTTTGAGCTACACAAAGAATTATGACCTCTAACTTATGTCATTTTCTTCGTTAGGAAAATACGAACGCGTGGATATAAAGAACGCTCAAAATGGATAAACGACGAAGAAGTTACGCCCGAACGAAGAAACGAAGAACCGAGGAACCAGCATACGGCTGAACCAGGCCGTATACGGCTGGTCCAGGCCATATACGGCTGGACCTGGACCGTATATGGTCTGTGCAGGCCGTATACGGCCTGTGCTCAGCCATATACGGCCCAGTTCAGCCGTATTCACCCTATGCACAGCCGTATACGGTCCAGTTTAGCCGTATACGGTCCAACTCAGCCGTATCGTGCGTTTGGGTGATAAAAATCTGATTTTTATTCGCCTTTGTGATACGGTTGTGCGTTTGGAGGTTTGGATACGGTCTACGGATACGGCTGTGCGATCTCTATAAATACAAGCCTCATTTCATCATTTCAACACAACACTACACCTTCATTTCACACACTCTACACCTCACTTCTACACCTTCACACTTTATCTCACTACTCTCTCTCTAAATTAGTTAGTTAGTTAATTAGATTAGTTAAGCTAGTAGATTAGTAGCTTAATTGTAACGGAGGTGCTCCGAGACTGCGGTGTCGCATGATTTGTAATAACGCTTTGTCAGGTTCTATTATAATCTCTATCTTGTTATTTTAAATAATGTTGTGTTGTTGCTATACTTGTTTAGAAATATTTGCTAGGATTATTGCCATGCTTAGCTAGACAAATCTGTGTTTGCTATGATAGTTGCCATGCTAGGGTAGTTATACTTAAATCATGCTGTTACTCTATCTGTATGCTGTTGAATTATATTTGAATCTATGAATTGAATCTCAAATGTTTATCTATCCAACTTATGCTGTGGTTAGTAACATCCTTCTAGGCTTGGCCAATTGCTAGTTGTATGCCGCTAATTATTCTGTGTCGGATGATCGTTGAACTCGACATGGCCGGTGTTCTCCTGGTTGAAATATTACCGGAGGGAGACACGGAGCATAGGATTAGAGATAGATTAGATTCAGGCCATTTAACAAGTGTCTTAGAGAGAACTTTCGGGACACTTGTGACTTAACCATGTACCCCATCACTCTGGATAATTGATCCCTACTATGCTGCCTTTCTGCATGTTCTTGTTTGATTGTTGCTTAGGGTTTACATGCTAGTATCTGTTATGATGATTAGTTACATGATTAGGTTTTAGAATATCTATCAATTGCATATACCAGTTTAACATGCATAGAATAGTTAAGATGATTTATATGAAATAATGATGAACAATTTAATCAGCCGTTAGACCAGACCATCCCAATTTGTCCCGGTAGGAAACCCCTGTTCATGTTTTTGTTTATTCAACAATTCATGCCATGATTAGGATATCTCAAATGTCCGAGATTGGGGGACAAGACTCAAGGATGGTTGTTGGTTAAATTGGTTGCTACATTTGGGACAACTTCCGGTGTAGTTTACATTCCATAACTGTTATCCACGTAACATATTACTTATCTAATTGCGGATAACTCTACGTTAGATAGATAATAGGCTAGGAGTTATGGCTCATTAGGAAATATTAATGTCATCTTAACTAAGGCTTTACTCCATTAACTACCCCTAAATATCATGAGTAATTATCATAGTAAACACTCGCTTCACCTATAAGTTCCCGTTGCCACCTCCCTTCCACTTTACTTTATTTTTATTTTAGATAATTAGTAGTTAATTAAAACCAAAACAAACCAAAACCTCTTTTAAACCCTAGCTAAATTCCCGTAGATAACTAAAGTCCTAGATCCCATGCTCATTGTAGTTTGAAGAACGACCCTAGGTCATACCTATCGCTATACTTACCCATAGCTTTAGTATACTTAGGCCCAGCAAGAAAAAAAAAACAAATTTTAAAACCCACTGATCCAGCCAAGCGGGAGGCCCGCAACGACAGGAAGCGATTCCTAGAAACTGACCGTTCGGCTGGCATCAGTCTTCACAAACTCAGAATGCAGGGATCACCTATCTTTTGGAGGATCTGAGAATCAACAATCAGATATAAGTTAGTAATCCGAATCAACAATACTTAACTTATATCAATTCATAACACTAGAAATTTAACATGATTGACATCCAATTTACAAGTTCTTAATTATGTATTAGTAATTTCAATGTAGTTATCATCATATACTGATACTTGTTTATCAATGTTACATCATATAACAAAGCAATTGACATTAACAATCAACAATAAAAAGGGAGGCTGGAATGGCTCATGACTCGCCGGCTGGGGTCAAGGACCCGCCGGTTTCACACACAAGCCGCCGGCTTAACCCATCTAGCCGCCGGGTATTTTAAGTTTTATGTTAACAGAACTCAATTGAGTTTTAAAGCGTCCAGCAACAGCCGGGTAGGGTGGTTAACCCGCCGGTCCAATGGTTCAAGCCGTCGGCTAGGGTTGTTTACCCGCCGGCTAGCCAATGTTCACAACGAAGCCGCCGGCTTGGGTGTGCTACCCGCCGGCTTGTTCTTCGTTTCTGCAACAGCAGCTGCAGAACAGCCTAACTCTGCACGAACACTAACTTGCCAAATCCAATTTTCCAAGTACCAACCAGTTAAAACAGGTTTCTAACAATAAAGGAGTGTCATATGGCAACACTTAACATCCAACAACTTAAACCAACATCAATCAACTTCATTTTCATGCCAATTTCATACAAATTTGCTAAACCACATATGTGAGCTTATTTGAACTCAAAATTACCATTTTAAAACTGAAATCCACAATTCAACTTATGTAATTCAGTTCCTAACATCATATAGTATCAGCAATCATCATATATCATTTGAATACAAATCAATTCATCAATTTCAACAATTTCATTCTTAACCTAACTAAGCTTGAGTTCATAAGATTAATTATACTTACACTTTTATGATGAGAGAATTGACAAGAAGATGATGGACTAATAAGCACACAATCACAGCCTTAATCCTTTGGTGAATTAGATGTATGATTTCAATTTACTAGAGTTTAATCAAGGTTTGTACTTAGTTCTTGAAAGGATATGAAAATTAGGAAAGTTACAAATAAAGAGGTCGGTTTTCCTCTTTAAGCCGACTCAATATGTGGGTATTTTATACCCGTTCCAAATCTATTGTCTGAAACCGTAAAATCTCTTGCGAGAAATATCATTTTATTTTACTGTCGACTATAGTAAATTAAAACAACTAACAATTTACTATTCACAATAAGTCCTAAGACCTATTTACTTAAGTTTTTCTATAAACAAATAATATCAAATAATTTCTAAATAATTAAATAATCAATTTAAATAGAGAATTACCAGACCCGACGAGAGGATGTTACACACCGATTAGAACCTTGATGAACACCTGTACCGTACGTGTTATGTTTCAAAGTCCGACACAAGGGTTCATGGCTCAAGGCGTTTACGTCTCCATCTCTCCTAAGGGTGGCGGTTCATATCACTAGATGTAAGGCTCAAACCCGAAAGGTTCCTTATATCGAAAATGCGGTATTATATGCTCTAAATTATTTTTATTATATTATATATATATTTCTTTAAACTTCAAAGTTGTTTTTATGATTCTATATTAATATGTTTAATTTTTAATTATGCGAGGATTGTTGAAAAATATTTTAAAAGAAAATATTTATTAACTAATTAATAATTTAAAATTAATATTACTCATTTAACACCCAACGTTTTTTACGATTAAAGCAAATGAAGTTTTATTTGTGTCACATTTAACTCTTTTAATTTATATTATTATTGCTTTCAATTTACTTGAATATGTTATAAATCATTTGATTAATATAATTAATTAAGTTTTAAATGTGCTTTTGCATTTTCATGCCTATATAAAGGCTACATACATTTGAAGAATATATGTGAAAATAACAATGTTATCTACAAGCATAATGCATTTTCTCTATCACCCGTAAATCACTATAAGCAAAGCACCATTTTATTTTACTAGATATTTTGTATATTTTCAAGAGCATTAGGTGTTCTCGGTTATAGGATCTTTCGCTGCACACGAACGATCTAACGGGTTGTCGTATCTTGGGAGAGAGACGCATTGAAATAAAACTACCCGGTGCAGTGTGGCGTTTTCTCTAAGGATAGCGCGTTTTGCGTGCTTCAACCTAAGCATTTCTCAACTCTTCCTCTATATGTTTTGCTATTGAATTCGTTACTTATTTAATTCATATTATGTATATTGGTTAATAGAAATACCACTACCCATTTTATATTAAAAATGTTTATTACTGAAATAAATTTCTAACATTATGGAATTGTAGGAGCGTTTAAGAATCCATTTAGCACCGAGTACTTTCCGTGATTATTAATTGGGTCTTCTTGCTCCCACTATTAAAAAAATTGTCCGCAAACAAATTTTCTTTGAATTGTAATAGATTGATAAAATATAAGTTTACTCTTGTATTTAAAAGCTAGTTTGACTGAAATTTAGTAGTAAGTTTTAAAGATCGAGAAGTAATAAATGAGGGTTAAATATGGAGTTAAATGATATTTAATAGTTATTTTTTATGAATGGACAATTTTTTTCTTTTTGAGATATATATAAATAATAATGTGATAAATAATAATGTGATCATTTATTTTGAGATGGATCGAGTATTCTTTACTAACCAGTTTAATGTTGTAATTAATTTGATAAGTAAAAATGAAAAGAAGACAAGGTAATATGCTAGAAAAGAACAATAGAGGAGATTTGCTTTTTATAAATAATTTTGTGTTCTTGAGCTAAAAAGAAAAGAAAATATTTTATTTCTTTTGTGTTCTCAAGTTGCAGAGAAATGAAAGAAGGTAACAAAGTTATAACTTGGCAACCCTATTTTGAGAGATTATTGGAGATTCTAAAAGATTGGGCTTTTAATTTTGAGAAGCTGCATTCCTTATAAAATCACAATTCTCGTTTAGCGAAAAAAAAAACCCATAAAAGTATCTCTTAAAACTTACTCTTCTGACGAAATCTTCATCTTCTACTTATAAAATTACTATATTCCCATTGTTTTAATTATTATAAATGTAGAATGATAAAATGTCATTTTACGTTTATAAGCTCCAGCCTCAACTAATTTGTAGATAACTTCTAAAAAATAAATTTGCAGCTCTATCCCTAGAATAAAAACTTCTATCTCCATCTCCACCTAGTTTGACCAAATACACTTTAATTAGAGATCTTTCCTTGAATTTCTTCCCAATTTTGGAGATAATATTATGAGAAAAGATATTAGACAACTATCCTTTTATTTATTTTGCTTTCTTCACATAAAAATAAAAAAACTTAGGAACGCAGACTCATTTTCTTTTCTTTTCCGTTGTTGAAAATTTGTGGGTTTGGGTATGATGATAATCATGAAGAACTTGGATAAGACTTTGAATCGTGTACGAATCACTTTTAGATTGTAGTTTTTCGACCAACTATTACCTCGGGTTACACGAAATTCACAATCGGATAAGACAAAGTTCACAATCTAGATTTCGACAATGAAAAGTCTAAAGCAAAACATAGAAACGGTTTGTATGTATATGTTCTTGTGTTTGTGAAAGACCAAATAATGTTTATATACAGATAAACCATGTGACTTTTGGTGAAAAGTCACACCCTTTCATGAATAGACAAAATTCCACACCAAGGGTCCTATTACCATTTTATATATATATATATATATATATATATATATATTGATGTTTTTGTGACAGTTTTCATTATGTTAACTACATCCATTGAACATATGTGCCTGTTCATTTGTGACGGTTAATTATATCACTGATAGAAATTGTCACATTCTTTGAACTATTATAATAGTATAATGACCACATAATATTGTCACTACTACAATACATTCACATTCTTTGTCATTCGTTATAGCTAAGAACAAGTTAATTAGATTATATGAGGATGCACCCCACACATACGAACTCACTATAATCTAACTTGAACTCCATTTGATCTTATACTAAATCTTAATTACACTAAAATCACCAACATCTGTCTGTCAAAGAACAGACGAGCAGACCCTAACGAGTTACATGCTACAACCACCTACTTTGTTCTTAAATTAATTTAATTTGATCTAATATAATCTAATACTAAGTATGTAATTAATTTTATATTTTCAATTTAACTTTGGAAACTCGTAAGGGTTTTATTCAATGATAAAATGTTTGTAAAAACGACTATAAGAGGAATTCTAATTCTAAATTAAATATTTGATTTTGTTAATGATACTCTTAAGAACTCTTAGTAAAATTATTTTTGATGCATCAATAGTGACATGTTAACGATGGATAAATGTTTAACGATTTAAAAAAATTAAGTTAAGACTATCATTGTTATGTTCCTTCTAAGAAATATAAGCTTCTTGTTTCTTTCATTATTATACATGTCTAAATCACAATAATAGTCAGCTAACATCAATAATACTTGTAAATAATCTAAACTACTAATGTCAATAATATATTATTAAGAATTGTGTTGCATTCCATAATATTATATTCTTTCTAATTAATTGTTTCTTGTAAATTAATTGTTTCTTGTAAAGCATACAAGTTTATAATTGTATTTCAGTTCAGTTGCATGCCTTACCATGAACTAAACTTATCTAACTAAGTCGAATTCCCTATCGAATTAAACTTACCAACTTGGAACCAACATTCAACTAAGTCGAATAGCTAAGCTGAAGATAGAGTTTGGATGTTGAAAATCGATTTGGTAACCAAATTAAGGTCCAATATTTGAAACATTTAAGGTAATCTCAAATACTTAACTATTATTACTACCATTCAATCCATGTAACGATCACTTAATTAAGGGGAGATATTTCTAATTAAAGGTAGAGTTATATTACTATAAGTTAATGAGGGAAAACACTAGAATGTGATAAGTTTTCTTTGTTAAAGGGTATCAATAGGGGTGTTCAAAATAATCCGAAACCGGAAAATCGAACCGAAAACCGGTTGAATCGAACCGATTTTTGGTTAACCGAACCGATATTTTTCCTTTTTCAGTTTCGGTTAACCGAATCAAAAAATTTTCAGTTTTTTGGTTTCGGTTCATAATTTTGAGATAAAAGTGATAAACGGTTAACCGAATAAACCGAAAAGTTTATATATACCTTATAATATATGTATATATATTGGATATATTAAATTTATATATTAATATTTACACTTATATTTTGGTAAAATCATTTATATTTCTTTTCACTCATTTTAATGTAATTTACTAACTTAATTTCGAACGATTTACGTACGTATAACATAAATACACAATTATATATAGTAAAATTGATAACGTTTGAAACTTTTATTGTCAATATATTTTTAAAATAGTGAACACTTAATAATTAATGTATATTTGTGTGTCATAAATTACTTTTTAAATAAGTTCTAAGTAATAAACGGTTAATTTGATTAACCGAACCGAAAATTCAGTTAACCGATTACCAATTAACCGAATTTTTCGGTTTCAATTTAGGTTCAAAGATATCTCGAACGGTGAACACCCCCTAGGTATCATTGACTTTATATATGGGTACGGTGACAACAATCATTTGGGGTTGTTATTTATAGTAAGAGTTGAGCTGTTGGCTGGAAGCAATCTCTCAATCATCTGAGTGGATGTATATGACGTTGAGTTGTTAGATAAAATTGATAAGAGTAAATTACACGGATTGTGCTCGTAGTTCTCTTTGAATTATGATTTTCGTCCTTATAATTTGGAAATTACATGGATTTCCATTTATCTAAATGTTATCACACCATAAGTCCTTAATTTGAAACTTTGAGAGTAAAATCATGATTTACACATTAAAGTTTTACTTTTAATAATACTTAAATTAGGGTTAATACACACGGAGGGGATTAAAGTATCCAAAAATATTCGCTTGGGGTACTAAATTTTATGCTTTGACAAAAAAATAACCCAACTTTTAAAACCTCCCCCAAGTGGAAAATGAACCGATAAAGATTCATCAATTTGAACAATTTTATAAACTTTGATAATCCTTGTAAACATTTTAATAAACTTTAGTTATCCTTGTAAGCGTATTAATAAACTTAAGTTACCCATAAACACAAAATGTATAGTTAACTAATCGTTTTGTCAAATCATAAACTTTAGTACCCCAAGCGAACATTTTAGGATACTTTCTCCTCCGTGTGTATTAACCCCTTAAATTAAATAAGTTAATTGTATTGTTGGTCCATGTAGTTTATACACGGTAACATAAATAGTTGAAACGCCCGATGACAACACGTAAAAAGTCATGTTTTTACGTACGTTATCTTCCACATTTTAGGCACAAAGTTAACAAAAACATACTTAAAAGGACATTATTCATAAAGTTTTGTTAACTAAGTCAAAACGGAGTCGATGTTTGAAAAATCACTAAAAATGGCATGAAAAACGTAAGAAACCGGGTAAAACTGCTTTATCACACCACCGTTCACTCATTTCAATGCACTTTAAGCTATGCTCCGAGTTATGACCTCTAACTTATGTCATTCTCTTCGTTAGGAAAATACAAACGCGTGGGTATAAAGAACGCTCAATGTCACACCCCGCCAAACGGTAATTACAATTAGTTGTGATTAGTTTGCGGAAGCTTTAATGACGTGGCGGGGCTGCGAACAGTATTTTCAACCAACAAACACATACATACTCAGAGCATATGGTTATCGCACAACTTTATTTATCAAGGATGCCAAGTTTAACAGGTATTACAAAAGTAGTACGACTATGTAAGTTGTAACAAAAGTAATAGAGTTTAAAACATTTTAGTTTTAAAAATAATACATAAGTTTAAAACAAGATTTCATAGGTATGACTGCAATGTCTACAGTTATACGAAGGAAATCCCCAAAAGCGGTCCCAACAGTATGTGGCATCCTAAGTAGTCCAGGGTTGTCCATCCTGAATGCATGCGATTACTTACCCAGCTAATTTCCTGAAAACATAGAGAAAGTCGTCAACAAATATGTTGAGTGAATTTACAGGTTTGTATATGTATGTGGTTAGTTAAACCAAGTTTGTAGAAATGAATTGTTATTCATTTATAAAATACAATTTAGGTAGGGTTGTTACCCTAAAGTATAGTTTTATGTAACCAAACCACAACCAGAACTTATATTGTTTGCCTGAACGGGCGTTTAAGTATACGCTCCACCGTAGGAGGGTCGTCACGGCAATAGTACTATCCGTATACTCAGTGGCTAGAGTCACCTAGTTAATGGTTACAGTAGCGTGTCATGAGGTCTTTTCATGCACACATTCCAAGTCTGGGTCCGTACTAGGATACTTTGTCTAATTCCCAAAATAATAGTGAATATGTAATATCACAAATCAACAGTTGTATAAAAGCAATAAAGCATTTATAGTTTGATTGCATGTGTTGGCATGCAATTTCTATGTTTAACACCCATGTGTTTAAAAGCAGAAAACAATTAAAAGTAGGGGCTGTAAACTCACTGTGATGTGCTCGGTAAGGAAAGCTAGCAGTTGACAGGTAATAGCCCAAGGTGTGTTAACCTATATACAATAAATGTATTAACATAAGTACGTTTGATTTGTTTAATCAACTTATGTTAACGGTTTGTTTGTTTGAAGAAATTGTTGATTTCTTAATGATGTAAGTCGTTAAATTTGTTGGTGACGTTGTGTTGAATTATTGTTATATTTCTCACGTCGTATACCTTGTCAAGTGTATATACACGTATGTAGTGATACATATAGATATTTGAACGTTGTTTTGTTCCTTTTGTGCATATACATGAAAATTAGATAGTTATAATTTCAACATATTGAATTTGTCGCGTGTATATATATATATATATATATATATATTTATAGAATCATTAGCGTTCCGTTTTATAAATATTTGTTCCGTGAAATAAATCGGGTCACGTTCTATGTTTGTAATATTTTGGAAGTTTATTGGGCTCGGCCCAATTAGTTTTGTTTTCGGCCCAATAACTTAACCCGATTACATAATCCGTTGGGCCCATCAACAAGTTTTGGCCCAATGGCCAGTTTATTTAATTTAACTTATTTTTTTTTAAAATTCTCAGTCCAAACCCAAGGTCTTAGGCCCAAGGAGCATTCGGCCTGCTTGCGACCAAGGCCCAGTCTGCAGCCCAGCCCAGCCCATAGCGTAGCCCAGTCGTTCGGCTTGGGCTAGCCGTTCGGCTCGGGTAGTCCAGCCGTTCGGCTGGGGTCTCGGACCAATACATTTAGTTCATTATTCGTTTCGGTCCAGTCCATATCCTAACCCATTCGTTCGTTCGGGCAAAAGTCGCAAACCATTCGGCCCAACTAAACTAGCCGTTCGGCTCATTTAGTTGAGCCGTTCGGCTCATCATTACCAGCCGATCGGCTGGCCCAAGCCAACCGATCGGGTTGGTTTGTCCCCAACCTCTCGCACTCTGTTCGTGGTCTGTGTGAGATATACATATATATACATGTTTTGTTTCGGATGTTTGGCTCATTTTTACTCCATTCCAATATCGTAACATCATGTATATTGCATTTTAACTACTTATCATCACACATAGTCATATATCCATATATGAATTTTGGGTTTTTGAGTTTTGGTTTTATAAACTCTTCTCTAAGAACAATCAATATCATCATCACTTTGTAGTGTTACATGTTTAGATTCTTATTTATAGCCATGTTATAAACAAAAATCAAAGAGGTAGTTTTAAAGGAAATGAGTTTCCTTACAATGGGATGAAGGAACGAAGATGGCGATGTTGAAGATGATGTTGCTGTTGTTGCTCTACTCCCCTGTGTTTTGGCTCCAAGAAAGCAGAAGAAGATGGTGATGGTGAATTATTGATGTTGAGTATGTGTGGGTGTATGATCAAATGAAGGAAAAGAGGGAGTAATATATTTCAAACGAGTATGGAGTTGAAGCAGAGACTGCCTCCTCAATTATTTGAGGTAGTTGGCACATTTTTGCTCCATTAGTTTTGAGTACGGGTATAATTATAGAAATATAAAAGTAAACATTTTATATTTTTATTTTGTAGATGCTCTCCTGGTTCGTTATTTAAATTCAGAATAATGATGTTTTCATTATTTTGGACTGTTGTACAAATTTGTACATTGGACTGCTCGCGTCCAATAGGGTGCCAAATTTCAGTCGAATTTCGGATTCATATTTTGAGGTACTGTTACAAATGTTTCCGAAAGAGTGAGAAAATTTGAATTTTTCTCATTTTGATCTTTGAGTGCTTTTTAAAATTGTTTCTGTTCGTTTTATAATACGTTTTATGTTAAACGTATATTTTACTCGTTCTATCTATATGTTATAGATACAATAGTACTTGTAATTAATAATTGAATTATTAATTATATTGTGTCATCAACTTTTGCTGTATTTTACTGTCGGGTTCGTTCCGATACGTTTGTACGTAACTTTAAATACTTACGTATTAGTAATACTTTTTGTTTAAAAGTACTGGGCTGCTAGGCTTAGATCACATCAAAAGTTTTGCTTTAAACTTAATCAGGAAATTAGCGTAAGAATGCACATGCTTAAATGTTAATCAGTACCTAATTTGGAGAGTTGTCACATTCTCCCCCCGTTAGGGAAATCTCGTCCCGAGATTTAATTCGTGTCGTGAGTCGCGGTCACGGTTTCAAATAGTCGAGGATACTTCTTGCGCATTTCATCCTCACGTTCCCAGATGAACTCTGGGCCATGTTTTGAGTTCCAAAGAACTTTAATTAGCTTGATTCGTTTGTGACGAAGTTTCTGTGTTTTCGTGTCCATAACCTCGATAGGTTCCTCCACAAAGTTTAGTTTTGAGTCAATGAAGACTTCGTCCGGAAGGATGATATGTGTTTCATCGGAAAGACACTTTTTCAAGTTAGATATATGAAAGGTGTCATGGATACTACTAAGCTCTTGCGGAAGTTTGAGCTTGTAGGCGACAGGACCAATTCTTGCAAGGATCTCGAATGGTCCGATGTATCGTGGGTTCAGTTTACCTCATTTACCAAATCGTACGACCCCTTTCCAGGGTGCCACTTTGAGTAGGACTTTGTCGCCTACTTGAAATTCTTAAGGTTTCCGTCTGTTATTGGCATAACTCTTTTGTCGGTCACGTGCTGTTTTCAATCGGTTTAGCACTTGAGATATCTTGTCCGTAGTTTCTTGGACTATCTCAGGACCCGATAGTTGTCTGTCGCCCAACTCTGCCCAACAGAGTGGCGATCGGCACTTGCGTCCATACAGTGCCTCAAAAGGTGACATCTGTATGCTAGTGTGATAACTGTTGTTGTAAGAAAATTCTGCTAGAGGTAGGTGTGTATCCCAATTACCTCCAAAGTCTATCACACATGCTCTTAACAGGTCTTCGAGCGTTTGTATCGTTCGCTCGCTCTGGCCGTCAGTTTGTGGGTGATAGGCAGTACTCATGTCGAGTCTAGTACCCAGTGCATGTTGAAGTGTTTGCCAGAAGCGAGAAGTGAATTGTGCATCTCTATCAGAGATGATGGATAATGGTACCCCATGTTGAGAAACGACTTCTTTCAAATAGATTCTGGTTAGTTTCTCCATTTTGTCCGTTTCCTTGATAGCAAGGAAGTGAGCTGATTTCGTCAATCGATCGACAATCACCCATATGGTGTCAACTCCGGATGTCGTTCTCGGTAACTTCGTGATGAAGTCCATCGTGATGTGTTCCCATTTCCATTTGGGCATTTCGGGTTGTTGCAAAAGCCCAGACGGCTTTTGGTATTCAACTTTGACTTTTGCACAAGTCAAGCACTTACTAACGTATGTGGCAATGTCTCGTTTCATGCCAGGCCACCAGTAAAATCCTTTCAAGTCGTGATACATCTTATCTGCACCAGGATGTATCGAGTAGTTGGACTTATGTGCTTCGTCCAAAATCAATCGGCGCAATTCATCTACGCATGGTACCCAAATTCGGTTCATGAAGTATAACACACCGTTGTCCTTGGTTTCAATTTGTTTCTCCATTCCCTTCAAGGATTCTTCCTTAAGGCGTTCGGGAATGAAGGCTGATTGTTGAGCGTCACGAATTTGAGTAATGAGATTCGAGTGGATTGTCAAACCTAAAGCTCGAACTCTACGGGGTTTGACTCATTCCTTACGACTCAAGGCATCAGCTACCACGTTTGCTTTGCCCGGGTGATACTTAATCTCACAGTCGTAATCGTTCAGTAATTCGACCCAACGACGTTGTCTCATGTTGAGTTCTTTCTGGTCGAATATGTGTTGGAGACTCTTGTGGTCGGTGAAGATTGTACACTTCGTACCATATAAGTAGTGTCTCCAAATCTTAAGTGCAAAAATGACAGCTCCTAGCTCTAAGTCATGCGTCGTATAGTTCTTTTCGTGAACTTTCAATTGTCGAGACGCGTAGGCAATGACTTTGTTGTTTTGCATCAATACGTAACCCAATCCCTGATGTGAAGCATCACAGTAGACAACAAAGTTTTCTACTCCTTCCGGTAGTGATAGGATTGGTGCGGTACTTAGTTTTTGTTTCAACAATTGGAAAGCAATCTCTTGCTTTTCGCCCCAATCAAATTTCTTATCTTTTTGAGTTAGAGCGGTAAGTGGTTGGGCTATTTTCGAGAAGTTCTCGATGAATCGTTGGTAATAGCCGGCTAGCCCAAGAAATTGTCGTATCTCGGATGGCATTTTCGGGGCTTCCCAGTTCTTAATTGCCTCAATTTTGGATGGGTCCACATGAATTCCCTTGTTATTGATCACATGACCAAGGAAATGAACTTCACGCATCCAAAATTCACACTTAGAGAACTTGGCGCAAAGCTTCTCTTTCTCCAGTAATTCGAGAATCATTCTCAGGTGTTTCTCGTGATCCTGCTTCGTTCGGGAATATATCAATATGTCGTCGATAAACACGATCACGAACTTATCAAGATAAGGTTTGCATACTCTATTCATGAGGTCCATGAACACCGCTGGTGCGTTTGTCAGTCCGAATGGCATGACTAGGAACTCGTAATGACCGTACCGAGTCCTAAACGCAGTCTTAGGAATATCCTCATCCCGAACCTTCAGCTGATGGTACCCAGATCGCAAGTCGATCTTTGAATAGTAACTTGACCCCTGCAGCTGGTCAAACAAGTCATCTATGCGAGGTAGTGGATATCGATTCTTAATAGTTACTTTGTTTAGTTCCTGATAATCGATACACATTCGCATTGATCCATCCTTTTTCTTAACGAACAAAACCGGAGCTCCCCAAGGTGAAAAGCTCGGTCGGATGAATCCTAAGTCTAAGAGTTCCTGCAATTGTGCAGACAGCTCTTGCATTTCTGATGGAGCAAGACGGTAAGGTGCGCGAGCAATTGGTGCTGCTCCAGGAACTAGGTCGATATGAAATTCAACCTGTCGTGGGGGTGGTAATCCTGGTAACTCGTCAGAAAATAATCCCGGGTACTCACGTACAATAGGTACGTCGTCTATACGTCGTTCTTCGGATTTCTTTTCTACAACGTGTGCCAAGAATGCTTGGTATCCCTTTCGGAGATATTTACGGGCTTTCAAGTATGTAATCATTTTTGTGGCACTTTCTCATTTCTCACCTTTGACCATGAGGGTTTCTCCTGTCGGTAGTGGTAAGCGTACCAACTTATCGTGACATATGATCTCGGCGCGGTTCTTAGACAACCAGTCCATGCCGACTACAACGTCAAAACTTCTCAACTTAACCGGTAGCAAGTCTATTTCGAAGAGATGACCTTCTAATTCCAAGGTACATCCCGGTACTATTTATCCTGACTCGATTAACTCACCATCGGCTAGTTCAATAGTATATTTGTTATCTAACTTACGTGATTCAAGTTCTAATAGTGGCCTAAACTCATTAGACACAAAACTTAAATCAGCACCTGAATCGATTAACACAGAGGCATAATGGTTGTTTACAAGAAACGTACCAGTGACGGTGTTAGGGTCCTGGCGTGCCTCTTGTGCTCCAATCACAAATGCTCTTCCATGAGCCGGCTGATTGATGATGTTGTTGGCTCGGTTGTTGTTACCACGGTTGTTGGTGTTGTTGCGGTTTTGGTTGTTCTGGTTGTTGTTGTTGGGGTTTTGATTATTGAGTCAAGGGCAACGGTTCCGATAGTGCCTCGTGTCGCCACATTCAAAACACCCTTGGTTTCGGCGTTCTGTGTTCTCCCTAGGGGTAGGGTTAACTTTGCAGTTTTGGGTTTTGTGACCCCAAGCTCTACAGTTGTTGCAATACCAACATTCGCCCTCGTGGTGTTTGCTACATTTGTCACACTTAGGTTTGTTACCCAAGTATGGTTTTGATTCCACAGCGGTGGCAGCATAGGACCTAGGATTTCCAGATCCCTTCTTATTTGTTTGACCCTGTCGGTCACTTCCTGTGCTGCTCCACTTACGCTTGGTACCCCCAGAACTGCCGGCTTCAGCACTGATTGGCTCAACCTTGCCCGATGCAGTTTTCTTGGTCAGTGTTCCCATCCTTACTGCCTCATCGGTCAGACTTTGCGCTAAAATAACAGCGCTCCTGAATGTGTCAGGTTTGGAAGATGTAACCAAACTCCTGATTTGCGGTGCCAGACCATATACATAACGCTCGATGCGCTTGTACTCAGGTGTCACCATATGTGGTACTAGACGTGCTAGTTCCTGAAACTTGGTAGTATAACCAGTGACATCGGCACCAATCATAGTGATGTTCCACAGCTCAGTTTCGACTTTCTGCATCTCACTACGGGGACAGAACTCTTCCAACATCATGTTTTTCAGTATCTCCCATGACAAGGAGTAAGCAGCTGGTCGGCCAAGTGATTGGACTTGACTGTTCCACCATGTGAGAGCTTTGTCAGCTAGGGTGCAGGTGGCATACTTCACCATACAGTCGGGTGAACAGTCACTAATATCCAATACCGACTCAGTCTTCTCTATCCAGTGTATAATCCCAATAGCACCCTCGGTGCCACGAAAAGTAACTGGCTTACATGCCTGGAATGTCTTGTATGAACACCCTCGGCGAGTAGTCACAGGTGCCTCAGTATTAACAGGGGTAGATCCGCTGTTATTCATTCCATTCTCACGATTTCGGCTTGCTTCGTACTCAGCAATCCCTTCAGCTATTCGCCGCGCGATCATTTGTTCAGTAGTTTCATTGTTGTTGGGTGGGGGAATAGTTTCAGGAATGGAAGAAGGAGTCGTTCGTCGACTGTTCTTAGTCATCCGTCGTTTTTGTGGCATGATTCCGTTCTGCGATGAAATAAAAATGCAGAAGTCAATGCCAAGATTTTGAATGTGATGAACAAGATTTCACATTATTTAATAAAGGAACAGTATGAAGGATTGGAGGACAGGATTTGGCATCATAGGTCACACGACTTTGAAACGCCCATATGTACTTAGTACAATATAATCACGTTGGCCAGGCGTCATTATATAATGCTAAATACATATTTCTTTTCATCATCATTTAACACAATCGAGTTCAAAGGAATTCAAGATAAGAATCAATAATCAAGGTGTGGTATGTTTCATGGTTTTCAAGGAATGATCAAATGTCATTGATTGGCTACCGTTTCTAACACACATATGTAAATGTAGATATAATACTAAAGTCGTTGTTGAATGTAATGAATACGAAATACAACCAAACGTAAGTTATATTATATCAAAAGGTGTAGCGCTGATACAACAGTTTTACACAAAACAAGATGGGATCCCTAATATGCCCCATCAGCGGTTAGCGCTATACAAAAGACAATAGGTTTTCCTATACATACACCCATTCTAACAACAGTTTTTCCCATCTAGTACATGTCTAGTACATACATACACCTACCCATCTGATACTAGTCTATACAACACGTGATGGACCTACTAATATATTCATCATCCAAAAGTGATCGGTCTGATGCCCAGTAGGCACAAACCGCCATACACAAGTCTAATGAAAATAAGGTAGAAACAACCCCACAGCTGTCCTCAGCACAGCTATCATCACACAAGCTCCAATCATCAACCCTACGGTCCTCGCACGCCTCTCTAGCACCCTGACACGAGTACGTGCGGTCTCGGCTATCTCTCTGGCAGCAACCACGTTGCTCAACAAGAAGTGGCAACACTCATGCATGTCTGTCATGTCTCCATCCAGACGGGAGACATCACTCTGTAGCTCTGCAAGGTGAACACCCCTGCTGCCAGAAATACGAAACAATGTGCAAATCATAGCCACAATGGTAGGGAGAGTCAACTCCACGGGCTCTCCAGTAGTAGGCAGTGGTGCGGAGGATCGGGAGGACTCCCCGGTCTCAAAAGTAGAAGGAAAACCCTCCAACGACCTCCACCGCCCCAACATAGGAGTCATCCACTCCAAGTGAGCAAGCCTAGGTACCCTCTGTGGCGGCTCATCACAGTGTATCACCCTCTCCTCTGCCATCGGCGCCTTGTCACGGGGCGCAAGTGGTCCTCTTGGGAAGTCTCGGACACACATCCGTGGTGTCCTCCTAGGTACCGGTCCTCTAGAAGGTCCAGCAGTCATATGGCGTGTCGCCATAAAGGTAGACCCTAACATACGAGTGGTAGGGTCAGTGGGAGCAGTAGTAGGTAGGACCACATGTGCAGTAGGTGGTGGGGTGATGTAGGCATCACCGGTGTCATCAGATAGAGCTCTCGGGTGAACTGGTGGAATCACGACTCCGGTGCTAGCGTCGCTATGGTAGGAATCCTCAGTCGGCTCCTCATCAGAAGCATACAAGTAAATCGGACTGTGCCTCGACATGCTGAGACAAAGAAGTCGTAGGTGACGTGTCAGTTGTATGTTAGATGTATGCAAAATGTGTATGCATGCAATGAATATTTTAGCCAAGGCTATAGTCTAGGTCTCTAAGGTTTCAGGTCACTTAAAGACTTCTAGTTCGCTATAACCAATGGCTCTGATACCAAGTCTGTCACACTCCACCAAACGGTAATTACAATTAGTTGTGATTAGTTTGCGGAAGCTTTAATGACGTGGCGGGGCTGCGAACAGTATTTTCAACCAACAAACACATACATACTCAGAGCATATGGTTATCGCACAACTTTATTTATCAAGGATGCCAAGTTTAACAGGTATTACAAAAGTAGTACGACTATGTAAATTGTAACAAAAGTAATAGAGTTTAAAACATTTTAGTTTTAAAAATAATACATAAGTTTAAAACAAGATTTCATAGGTATGACTGCAATGTCTACAGTTATACGAAGGAAATCCCCAAAAGCGGTCCCAACAGTATGTGGCATCCTAAGTAGTCCAGGGTTGTCCATCCTGAATGCATGCGATTACTTACCCAGCTAATTTCCTGAAAACATAGAGAAAGTCGTCAACAAATATGTTGAGTGAATTTACAGGTTTGTATATGTATGTGGTTAGTTAAACCAAGTTTGTAGAAATAAATTGTTATTCATTTATAAAATACAAGTTAGGTAGGTTGTTACCCTAAAGTATAGTTTTATGTGGGATGTCATCCCAAAATGTGTTACTGGTTGTTTACCAGTGTAAAATATGTTACCGGTATGTTTTCCGGTATTTAACAGTTATAGGATTCGTTCTTCCTAAAAGTATGTGGGAAATTTGCTTAGACTATGATCCCCTGAAAGGTGAGCTAAACCTCGCAGGTTAAAGTAACGCGACCTAACCCTATAACCAAACCACAACCAGAACTTATGTTATTTGCCTGAACGGACGTTTAAGTATACGCTCCACCGTAGGAGGGTCATCACGGCAATAGTACTATCCGTATACTCAGTGGCTAGAGTCACCTAGTTAATGGTTACAGTAGCGTGTCATGAGGTCTTTTCATGCACACATTCCAAGTCTGGGTCCGTACTAGGATACTTTGTCTAATTCCCAAAATAATAGTGAATATGTAATATCACAAATCAACAGTTGTATAAAAGCAATAAAGCATTTATAGTTAGATTGCATGTGTTGGCATGCAATTTCTATGTTTAACACCCCTGTGTTTAAAAGCAGAAAACAATTAAAAGTAGGGGCTGTAAACTCACTGTGATGTGCTCGGTAAGGAAAGCTAGCAGCTGACAGGTAATAGCCCAAGGTGTGTTAACCTATATACAATAAATGTATTAACATAAGTACGCTTGATTTGTTTAATCAACTTATGTTAACGGTTTGTTTGTTTGAAGAAATTGTTGATTTCTTAATGATGTAAGTCGTTAAATTTGTTGGTGACGTTGTGTTGAATTATTGTTATATTTCTCACGTCGTATACCTTGTCAAGTGTATATACACGTATGTAGTCATACATATAGATATTTGAACGTTGTTTTGTTCCTTTTGTGCATATACATGAAAATTAGATAGTTATAATTTCAACATATTGAATTTGTCGCGTGTATGTATATATATATATATATATATATATATATATATATATATATATATATTTATCGAATCATAAACGTTCCATTTTATAAATATTCGTTCCGTGAAATAAATCGGGTCACGTTTTATGTTTGTAATATTTTGGAAGTTTATTGGGATCGGCCCAATTAGTTTTGTTTTCGGCCCAGTAACTTAACCCGATTACATAATCCGTTGGGCCCATCAACAAGTTTTGGCCCAATGGCCCGTTTATTTAATTTAACTTATTATTTTTTAAAATTCTCAGTCCAAACCCAAGGTCTTAGGCCCAAGGAGCATTCGGCCCGCTTGCGACCAAGGCCCAGTCTGCAACCCAGCCCAGCCCACAGCGTAGCCCAGCCGTTCGGCTTGGGCTAGCCGTTCGGATCGGGTAGTCCAGCTGTTCGGCTGGGGTCTCGGCCCAATACATTTAGTCCATTATTCGTTTCGGTCCAGTCCATATCCTAACCCATTCATTCGTTCGGGCAAAAGTCACAAACCGTTCGGCCCAACTAAACTAGCCGTTCGGCTCATTTAGTTGAGCCGTTCGGCTCATCATAACCACCCGATCGGCTGGCCCAAGCCAACCGATCGGGTTGGTTTGTCCCCAACCTCTCGCACTCTGTTCGTGGTCTGTGTGAGATATACATATATATACATGATTTGTTTCAGATGTTTGGCTCATTTTTACTCCATTCCAATATCGTAACATCATGTATATTGCATTTTAACTACTTATCATCACACATAGTCATATATCCATATATGAATTTTGGGTTTTTGAGTTTTGGTTTTATAAACTCTTCTCTAAGAACAATCAATATCATCATCACTTTGTAGTGTTACATGTTTAGATTCTTATGTATAGCCATGTTATAAACAAAAATCAAAGAGGTAGTTTTAAAGGAAATGAGTTTCCTTACAATGGGATGAAGGAACGAAGATGGCGATGTTGAAGATGATGTTGCTGTTGTTGCTCTATTCCCCTGTGTTTTGGCTCCAAGAAAGCAGAAGAAGATGGTGATGGTGAATTATTGATGTTGAGTATGTGTGGGTGTATGATCAAATGAAGGAAAAGAGGGAGTAATATATTTCAAACGAGTATGGAGTTGAAGCAGAGACTGCCTCCTCAATTATTTGAGGTAGTTGGCACATTTTTGCTCCGTTAGTTTCGAGTACGGGTATAATTATAGCAATATAAAAGTAAACATTTTATATTTTTATTTTGTAGATGCTCTCCTGGTTCGTTATTTAAATTCGGAATAATGATGTTTTCATTATTTTGTACTGTTGTACAAATTTGTACATTGGACTGCTCGCGTCCAATAGGGTGCCAAATTTCAAACGAATTTCGGATTCATATTTTGAGGTACTGTTACAAATGTTTCCGAAAGAGTGAGAAAATTTGAATTTTTCTCATTTTGATCTTTGAGTGCTTTTTAAAATTGTTTATGTTCGTTTTATAATACGTTTTATGTTAAACGTATATTTTACTCGTTCTATCTATATGTTATAGATACAATAGTACTTGTAATTAATAATTGAATTATTAATTATATTGTGTCATCAACTTTTGCTGTATTTTTCTGTCGGGTTCGTTCCGATACGTTTGTACGTAACTTTAAATACTTACGTATTGGTAATACTTTTTGTTTAAAAGTACTGGGCTGCTAGGCTTACATCACATCAAAAGTTTTGCTTTAAACTTAATCAGGAAATTAGCGTAAGAATGCACATGCTATAATGTTAATCAGTACCTAATTTGGAGAGTTGTCACACTCAAAACGGATAAACGACGAAGAAGTTACGCCCGAACGAAGAAACGAAGAACCGAAGGGCCAGAATACGGCTGAACACAGCCGTATACGGCTGAGCCAGACCGTATACGGCTGGACACAGACCGTATACGGCCTGTGCAGACCGTATACGGCCTGTGCTCAGCCGTATACGGGCCAGCTCAGCCATATTCACCCTATGCACAGCCGTATACGGTCCAGTTCACCCGTATTCACCCTAGCTCAGCCATATCGTGCATTTGGGTGATAAAAATCTGATTTTTATTCGCCTTTGTGATACGGTTGTGCGTTTTGAGGTTTGGATACGGTCTACGGATACGGTTGTGCGATCTCTATATATACAAGCCTCATTTTATCATTCCAAGACATCTCTCATTCAACACACACATTTCACACTTCAAATCTTCGTTTTCTTATATTTTTATATTTTTACTCTCTCTCTAGAATAGTTTAGATAGTTTCTCTCTCTAGAGTTTCTCTCTCTAGAGAGAGAGTTAGATAGTTAGTTGGTTAGCAGTAGAGAGAAGGAAAGCTGGTGTTGTAATCACGGTGTAATAAGAAGCATTCTTGATGCAAGACTCTGCCTTTTCTTTCCAGCTGTTACTCTGCTCAATTTTACTGGTGATATCTTTCTTTTCATACTTATACTATGTCCGAATTATTTCTGCCTGTTTGTATAATGTATGTTACTGTTATTGCCATGTTTATTGAGTAAGTATGCTGTTGCGGTTGTTGAAATGTAGATAGTTAGAAGTAGGGATGATGTTGAATTAATCTTTAAATCTATATAATTGGGAATTGTTATATTTGTTATGTCTAAACTTATCATGCATCTAGACTTAGCTATGGATCACCCTTTCCAGTCCTTCGCGTGACTACTACTTTAGGCTTAGAACCTGATCAACTCTAGGTACAGTAGGAAGTTATATGTGTTATAGTAAAGAAGCCGTGTATGTCACTGTAAACCGGCTGTAATACTGGGCAAACGTCCCGGAAAGAGCCGTCTGTGCCTACACTGTGGATTACCTAGAGACCCTAGAATATGGCCTAGAAACCAATATAGTTGTGGAAGTGCACAGTACACCGTCTGGCTACCCCTGTAACTGAAGCTATGGAAACACTTCGATATTGTACACCGTATATGTACCTAGGGATGAAAAGCTGTGGAAACATCATAGTACACCGCAAGTACATCCTTGGTTACACGAATCTGTGGAACTGTCTAAGTGCTATACATCGTGAACGGTTCTTAGGTTAGTACACTGTGGAAGGAGTATGCATTGTACACCGCTGGTGTTCCTAGGGCTGAATGACTGATTGCAAAGGAGAGGCTAGATCATGACAGAAGTATTTGAACTAATCAAACGTAAGGAATGAGTCTGGAGATGAAAGTCAAGCCCAGCAGTGGTTCAGGATTCTTAAAACCCCTAGACTCTACAAAACTGATAGCTTAGAATAGCAAGTTAATGATCGGAACATGTTTAGGAAATGACATTTACATTTAGGTGTTAAGAACGGTCGGAATTACCCGCGTGGCAGTCTGTTACCTTATTCCTGCACCCTTCAAGGGTCACTTGTCCACAAAGACAGTGTGGGGGGTTGAGCAGCCTGTTCTGATCAGAATCACGATAGCCTGGGTCTCGTGACATACTAATTATGGTACAAAACTAGAATAAGTAGGGTCCTAGTGTTTACACCCATAATGCATCTGTTTATTAACTGAAAATGTCCCCAATTATCTTTATAATAAGCATTATCCCCGCAACTGATTATTGAGGTTTCAACCGCCGCAATTCTCTATCTGTCTACCTAGCTACCGATTCTTCTCTATCTTATTTACTTTTCCTGTCTTTAGTTAATTAATTAAGTTAGAAAACCCCCAAAACCTACCTATCTGCACAAAACCCATCCTAAAAGCAAAACTCTATCTTTGGCATCACTTCGTTTCAATTCGCTCCGATTTAAGAACGACCTCGAGTTATACTTACTGCTTGCTCACCCTGTGTGATAGGTAGTATTTATAAATTGAGTCCCCGGCTCTTTATAAATTTAAAACTCCACCGCCGCCGCCGCTGACGGACGGTCTGACGACAGGGTGAAAACCTGATCGACCGTTGATGGCGCGTCAAGTTTTTGGCGCCGCTGCCAGGGATCGTAGAGCGTTACGATTCTGAAGCCGCCTTAGATAGAATAAGCAATTAGGATATCCTTTTCGTATAGATTGTCCTTAACCTATTCGAAAGTTACTTTTCTTAGAATAAATTAACTTAGTTTAAAATAAAATGAAAAATCCAAAAATATCTTTCTATGATTCGCCGCCTTCCTGTCCCATTTCTCTGTCCGCCTCCAAGACGACTGAAGAAATGACGGCTATGGATGATGCTGAGTTCTTCGACTACTTGGAACCAGAGTTGAAATCCGACTTTCACTCATCACCGGAAGAAGCCTCCGCTAGCCCAGACGACGATTCTAGAACCTTAGGGAAATTCTTAGATCTTGACTTAGGAACCCATAAATCTCAACAGAAGATCTCAACTTCTGCTTCTAGCATTCCAAGCTTTCAGGTTTTACCTGCGTTTGAGATTAAATATTCCTTAGAAAATATCCCTAGATTCCCTGATTTTGTCGATAATATTCCTGAAAACACTCAATCCTTTCATTCCTCATCTAATGAAGAACGAATCCCCATAAGGAATGAGGATATTCATGAATATCTTCCAAAATCACCAATTTTTGTCCACCTCGTACCAGAACCTTTGTACACCATCTATCGTGTTGTTGATAAGGAGATACCGAAAGATTCAGATAGTTATGAAATCCGATACGTTGGTTATTCTTTTGATCCTGATAGGAGGTTAGGTGTATGTAAGGCATTTGCCTTACACTTAAATATGTCTGATTTTCCGTACTCAGTCGAGCAAAGAAAAACCATCTTAAGGATTGACATACTCGTAGGTGTTCTCCACTGTCTTCCAATCCAAAAGGAAGATGGTATCTTCACTCGATATCGAGATCAAGAGCGAAAGCTATTATCAGAAATAGATTGCCTCATGGATCTATTTGCTTGCACCGATTATCCATCAGTTTCACAAACCATGATTAATCGTTATGTTGCAGCAATGATAAAAGAGCTTGAGCTATTAACTTCTAAACATCCTGCGTTCACTCTCGACATTTCTGGAAAAATTTCATTTTTCGTAGATCCCGCCACTTATATAATCGCCAAGTTGCAAGAAATATTTCCTGGAGCTGACGACGACAAGATAAAAGCAGTTTTCTTTGCCGAAAGAAAAGATATTCACGTTAAACTCGCTTCGTTGTTCGATCAATCCAAATTCCCTTTTACCATTTCTCAAAGATCTTTAATTTAGGATATCACCATTGCAGTGCAAACTACAAATGGAGATCCCGACTCAAAAGAGGAACTTAGGTTTCAGAGAATTTTAGGAAATCTTCTTCACGATCTTAATAATATAGACCGCGGTATGCAAATAGGAATTTCAAGTAAAAAGAAAGTTAGAAAGGAATTTAATAAGTTTGTTAACAATCTGCTAGAATTAGGCCAGAAAGAATGTAGGATTCTTAGCGAATTCGAAAATTTTTCATTACACCCTGCCAAGCTATTTGATTATGTCATTAACATTCTAAACTGTGATTTTATTCCTCGATATACTTCAAGATTGCTCTCAAGCAATCCCCTTTAAATAGATTTGGAACAATAGTCGAGCTACAGACTTGAAACAAGCGCTTTTTGGGAGACAACCCAAATTTTTAATTAGGTCTTTAAAAATAATTTTCTTAGGTTAAAAATAAGTTAGTTTAGTTGATGGTTTAATTTGTTTTAGAAAAAGAAAAAGAAAAAAAAAAGAAAACCCTTTTAAAATCTTTGTCTCCGCAAAATCTGCGCAGTTTCTGAAAACTTAAAAATCTTAAATCAAAATATCTTATAAAGTTTTAAATTGCTTAGATTTTAAAGAGTCAAAATTTTAAACCAAAAATATTGTTTATTTTTATCTAGTTAATTAGTTCTCCTTGCGTTTTAATAAAACAATCTTTTGTTGCGCACAGTCAAATATCAAATTTTAAACTTTTGCTAAAATATTTGGCTAAGGTTTTTAATTACCCAAAATACCTAGTAATTACACTTAAAATGTTATTTAGCACAAATGGTAAAAAGGATGAGTAAATAAAAGGGGTAAAAAGGAGTCAACCAAAGTCAAAACAACAAAAAAATCTTTTTTCCCCCCTCCTTCTCCCTCCTTGCGCCGGCTTCCATCACCCCACCCCAAACCCACCATTTTCCACCATTTTTAACCAAACCAAGCTTCAAATCTTCATCTCTAGATCATTTTTATGTCCCCTAACATCATTGCATCTTCATTAAGGTATGATCCAAGCTTAAAATACCAAAATTCTCTAACTTTATTAACCTAGGGTTTCAAGTTAGTTTTTGATGATTTGTGCTTTACATTGCGAAATTGAGCTTTGATTCTTGCTTAGTGATGATATAGGATGATGTAGGAACTAGCATTACTTCTTAGATTGAAGCAATTTGATGTTTGACTTTGGAAAGTTGACTATATAAACCCATTTTGGCCAATTAATGATTAAATTGCTTATGATAAGTTGTTTGTTGATTGATTAATGCTAAATATGATTAGTATAGCTTATTCATTTGCTTCATTTGTGGTTAAATGCGTAATATGGTCAAGTTAGCAAATTAAAGTAAGCATGGAAAGTTGACTTTTGTTGAAACGTCACCATTTTGAAATAAAACCTTTGATAAAATGATGTTTTAATTTAAGTGGATGCTAATGCCTTGCTTTGATTTGCTAATGCAAGTTAGTGTTATGATAGATTTGGCAAATGATAAAAAGGAAACCTTACTTTGGTAATGTTGAATTTAAAAGTCAAAATGCTTAATTTTTAGTAATACTAGTAACTATTCTAGTTAAAAAGTCATGGTGGTGTTGTAAAATTGTATCTTTGAAAGTGTTATGGCAAATCTTAAATAGATACTACATTTTCCTAAATTAACTACTTTTAAATTTTAAAATAGTGTCTACTTAAAAGAATACCATAATCACTTAAAAGATACAATCAAGCAATACATTTGTCAACTAATGAAGCTTTGTTAAGATACTTGCATGATATGGTCAAAATTGCTATATACTTGTTTAAATATCATGGTTTGTTTGCATGCGGTAATAGTGTAACACCCGCTAATTTAGGACTTTAATTAGTGCCTAACTACTTGTAATTACATGTATTTAGTATTATATTAATCTAAATATATGTAACTTTCTGTGTAATTACATACACGTTATATGATTTGTTTAAATCATACACACTTGAACCGGACGAGGTCCGACACTATTTACTATGGACGTTGGTGACAAACTGTCAAAAATAATGTGGATTTATCCAAACAAACATTATTTACTTTAATGTATTATACGATTAATTTAAAACGCGAAACGAACGGGTAAACGAGCACCCCCACTTAATACAAAATGAAGAAAACAATTTAGACATCATGTGTGGGTGGGACCCACACCTTTTATGCAGAAAATCTGCAAGAAGCATGGCATACCATGCCTTGTTGCTTCCAAATCAAACCAACACCCTCCCCCATTTCCATTTCCTTCACCATTCTTCACACACATCCTCAATCTCTCTCTCCCTCCCCCTCACCATGAAAATCCTACTGATTTTCCAGCCCTCACAACCACCTAGATCATCACCATAATCCACCATCCATCCATCATAACACTGCCAAGCCGATTTTCAAGATTTCGCGAGGAGACGAGCCTACAACGTCTTTCTTTCCTCTCTTCACCATTTTTCCTTGTAAGGAATCTTAAACTTTTCTTAGATTTACTTAGTTACTACTTATTAACATGTCTATATGCTTATTCAACTAGCTAATGTCCAAAAGATAAGTCGAAACACAAATTAAAACTCGAAAACAGGAAGTTAACCTTCCTGTCCAGATTCTATTTCTACTTCCCCGAATTTTATAAAAATCATTACAACACTAAAATGGACGTTTCTTGAGCCTAAAATCAAGTATAAGAAGTCTACTTTCATAATATGTAAGTCTCACAAAAATTGAAGTTCATTTGCTATTTTTAGTTACTGAAATAAAAGTACATAGTGGATCTGATGAATCTGACCAGAATCTTGACCAATTCAAAATGAGTATATCTTGGGATATGGAACAAATTAGAACTTGAGACCAACGGTAAAAGATCACAAATTTTGTTAGTTTTCCAAATCCTACTGGAACTTCTTGTGAAGTTTTGTAAAACTTAACTTATGACCAGATTATTGAGCATATGTCACAAAAACGATCTGCTGGACTTACTTCAATTTAACAATTTTCATCTCGAGTTGTGCTTGGTTAAAATCGATGCAAAAGTATGTTTTGGAAAGCTAAGACATAGGAGAACGTTTTGTAAAAATTTCATAACGATTCGTTAAGTTTTACTTGACCAAGTTGATGTTTTAACACGGGTGAAATATAGGTCCGACAATAGTAAAAATCCGACAATGACCTCCGACAATGACCCCCTTCTTGAGACCATATCTTGAGTTCTATACCTCAAAAACGTATGAGACTACTTGGGAAATCTTGGTAATTTTGTTATATACAAAAAGTTCTTCTTTGGCTCATTCCAGAAATGCACTCATTTCTCCAGAAAATTTGATTTGTGAGAAGTGGTCTAATCTCGGATTAAAATGAACACAGACACTTTGTGAATTTTTATAAAATATCAAACGACCTCCAAAAATCATAAAAAAATTACAGAAAGTACATAACATATGTAGGAACTTTGTGTAAAAATTTCAGAAGGATTTGATAACGGTTACTATTTTAGATAAAAATCACAAATAATCCGTGAATGTATTGTCGCATAAAAATTAAATTCCATGAATACATACTATTGTCGTATAAATAAACTCCGTGAATACATATTGTCGTATAAATAAACTCCGTGAATACATATTGTCGTATAAATAAACTCCGTGAATACATATTGTCGTATAAATTAACTCCATGAATACATATTGTCGTATAAATAAACTCCGTGAATATCATTAACACAACCAAGTCCGTGAATATCTTATTGTCGCATGAACAGTGCCCGTGAATACCTTATTGTCGGAATTAATTATCAGATGATTATCCCCTTCGATTGTCGCATGAAACCATATTGTCGTAATACCATTGTCGCATAAATTTTTATTTCCGAAAATCCTTATACATAGGTACAATAATTGGACAATCAACAACAAATACATTAATAAGTATACAACACCGCAAAACACATAATAATATTTGAATTATTATTACACTTCCGTCACCAACGGGCCACACTTATTTACAAAATAATTACAAAAGTACAAACAAACACTTGGACATAACTAGTTGAGTGGACAACTAGCATGAATGATCCTTTGAGACATTCACTTATACATACAACCTTATATGCTTAGGGCATTAGAAGGTTGCGGGTTCGCGGAACCTACGGATTACTACTGCTTTCAGACTGTACGTTTATTAAGTTAAACGCTTGCTTACTTGACTCAGGTGAGTCTTACAGCCCCATTTTTACTGATTTACTTACGGGGTGAGATACATTGCTTACATTTTTTCTTGAACACAAGTGCTGAACTACTTACTTTCATATACGGGCTTGCATGAGTTACTTACTAATCCACTGAAGTCCCTCCATCATAGTTTCGTTAGTTATGGACTTAAGCGCGAATATTAGTTAATGGATCCATTAGGGATTGACCCTCCCCGCCCGGGGTAGTAGCGCTACCACGAACCGTTATGTATAAACGGGCGACTTTTATTTGTTTCGTACGAGTGTTTGGATTGGGCACTCGCGGGGGCACTATACGGTACTTGGTTGTACCATCGATTTGCGGGTTAAGCTTCGACTATGAGCTCATGACAACGGTATATACATATTTACTTATTATTTGCTTGGTTGCAGATACTTGATTTACGCCTGCGGGCACAACTGATAAAAATCTTGTGTTCAAACTATTACTTACTTACAAACCTGTGAGATTCACCAACATTCGTGTTGACCCTTTTTAGCATGTATTCTCAGGTACACGTACGGAGTAGGATTACTCCAGGATTACTAGCTAGAGTCGCATGATTTCCAAACTGCATTTAACGGAGATTCTTTGGCATTATCTTTTGTAACTATGGTTATGTAATAGAATCTCCCGCTACGTACGCGGACTCTAGGGGACCTTACTTTTGTAACGAAAATATTATGTTTTCAAACCCTATTTTATAATGGTATGGAACTATTTTACAAACGTCTCATTTAGAAATCGTTTGCTATACTTTGGTGCTTGATTATTGATTAGTAACACCCAAAGCTTGCTTCCGCGCAACATTAAATTTGGGGGTGTTACAGATTGGTATCAGAGCCTAAGGTTATAGCGAACTAGGTTGCATTTAGTGGGCCTAGACTATGACCGTTAGGCAGTATCTCCCTATTAGTTATGACTGGTTCAGGAATTACATCATACGACTTTAATTTAACATAGCCTGATCAACTATGTACAATTAAAGAAAGATGATGTGAGGTCTGAAATGGTTATGATGAATAGGGATACACTAGTTGACTCTGACCACGAGAGAAACCGGGACTCAAACATGTCTGTGATTAGACACTTTAGGCTATTATGTGATATATATAAATGTATACATAGATAAGCCTCACTCTCGCTCAATATCTTAGACTATATTATATATGTATTATATGAATATAGGCCTCATTCTTCTTAACGCTTTGTCTCAAAATGGAAAACACACCACCCAATTCATCACGCTCCCAACCGTATGGATCACAAAACCCACGGATTTTTAGGAGGACCACCGCCTCGAACTAACCCCTATTCCGTACCAGCTCTAGCCGCCAGGCTAAACCACCATGAGCGACGATTTCGCGAAATGGACTTAGAGCTGCAAGAGACTCGTGAGAACTGGAGACTCACAGCTCTTGAACGTATCAACCAAGTCTCCGAAGACCACGAGAACAATGTGGATAACATGGACACACTTCACGACCAACTGGGAGAAACTATCGAAACCATAGGAACTATTCACAATCAAGTGATCAGTAACCAAAATGAAATCTCTGTTCTGCAAACAAGGCTGCAAGAATACGAGACGCATCTGCGGGAAACCGAGGATGCTCTTAGAATGGTTAGCAGGCTTGCAGAATCTGTTAACCATCTCACTTCTCTGTTGGCACAACTCGACCTACATCAAGATTAGTGCAATGGTTATCATGTAACCTATTAGCTAGCTATGTAAAGTCTTGTAACCCGACCGGATGTAATATTCCCGGCATCTTTTGTGAACTTAGAATTCTGAAATCTTTTGAACTCGCACCTTGAGTGGTTGCAAATATATCTATCTTATGTTATTGATTGTCCTATAGTGATGTTGTATATTACCCCTTTTATATATGCATCCGTGATAATCATACTCTTTGTACAAAATCTCACATACCTCCTAACTGTTTATTAAAGGAACATGCCGCCAAGGAAACAGACTTTCACCGCTGCTGAACTTGCCCAGTTCGTTGCGCAAGGAGTAGCCGATGCCCTGGCTGCTCAAGAGGCACAGCGAAACAGTGGTTCAAATCCGAACCAGGGTAGCGAAAATACCTCCAACATAGTACCAACTGCCAAACCTTGCACATACAAGGATTTTCTGAACTACAAACCATTAAACTTCAAGGGAACTGAAGGAGCCATTGGCTTACTGAGATGGATTGAGAAACTGGAATCTGTTTTTCGAATCTGCAACTGCACCGAGGATTGCAAGGTTAAGTACTCTACCTGCACCTTCATGGATGGTGCCCTTACCTGGTGGAATACCTACGCCCAAACTGTGGGGATTGATGTCGCTTATCAACTCCCTTGGGAAGACCTAAAGAAGATGCTGACAGATGAGTACTGTCCAAGAGAATAGCTACAACAGCTTGAGGTTGAATTCTGGAACCTCACAATGAGAGGTGATGATATCACCGGTTACACTACCCGCTTCCACCAGCTGGCACTTCTGTGCCCAACAATGGTCGATCCTGAATACAAGAGGATCGAAAGGTATATCTGGGGACTCCCAGCCAAGATTCAGGGGATGGTAACTGCGTCCAACCCGGGGACTATTCAGAGTGCCGTCCGTATGGCACATAACTTAATGGCTCAGGTAGTCCGTCGTGGAACATCCGCTGGAAAGGATACTGGAAACCGATCTGGGGATAACAAACGGAAATGGAACCCCAACCACAACCAAAACCAAGGTCAACAAAAAAACAAGAGGCCAGATACTACAAAGGCCTATGCTGCTGGTACCGATGAAAAGAAAGGATACAGTGGGAGCAAACCCTATTGCTCCAAATGCAACCGTCACCACGATGGTTCTTGCCCTTGCAGCAAGTGCAAACGTTTCGGGCACTTAGCTAAAGATTGTCGAACCAACGCCACAATCCCAAACTCTAACACACCAAAGGCCTGCTTTGAGTGTGGAAACACCGGACATTTCAGGAATGATTGTCCAAGCTGAGAAGTAATAACAGGAACAACAACACCAACGCTCGCGGCAGAGCTTTTGTGTTGAACTCGGGGGAAGCCCGCCAAGACCCGAACGTTGTTACGGGTATGTTTCTTCTCAACGACTTAACCGCTTCAGTCTTATTTGATACTGGTGCCGATAAAAGTTTCATATCTGATGAATTTAGCCCACTGCTCAATGCTACCCCCACTGCCTTAGATGCTAAGTACATTGTAGAATTAGCAAATGGAAAACTAATTGAGGCCGATAGTATAATATGCAATTGCACCCTAAACCTAGCAAGTGAGCTATTCTCTATTGACCTTATACCTGTCGAAATCGGCAGCTTTGACATAATCGTCGGTATGGATTGGTTATCCAAACACCGCGCCGAGATTATTTGTTTTGAGAAAATTGTCCGTATTCCTCTCGTCACCGGTGGAACTTTAATCGTACAAGGGGAGACCGGTGGGACGAGACTTAACATTATTTCTTGCATGAAAACCCGGAAATACTTGAGAAAAGGGTACCAGGCAATTCTTGCACACGTTATAGAGAAACAGTCGGAGGAGAAGCGACTTGAGGATGTGCCTATTGTTCGAGACTTCCCAGAAATTGTAGGACCCCTGTAGTCGGACCTAATCGAATCCTTACTCAATCAAACGTGCGGAATACAATTGATTGAATATATAAACGTTTAAACGAATAAACAAAGCAAATCACAAAGTATAGCAATTCAATACCAAAAGTCGATCAGCTTATATTAATTATAACACTTACAATATGCTCACTGATCTCACAATTTCGTCAACCTTAACAAATGAGCCGAAATAACCTATTTATACCAAAGACCTAACCTGGTCTATGCGACACAAGATGTGTCGCCAAGCCGACTCATGCGACACAAGCTGTGTCGCCAAGGTAACTATTGCGACACAAAGACCTTGTGTCGCCAAAACACAAAATGTAATTAAAACAAAAGTTATTAACTAACTTAATTACATATCAAACACATAACAGACTTAGACCAACTGACAGACACACTAAGATGCACCAACAAACTCCCCCGTGTCTTCAGCTTGGTCTTTAAACTTTCTTCAATTATGCCCAGCCTGTTGGAAACCTGCCTCCAGCATGAATCCCATGCGTAACACACACAGTCACGACCTTCTGAAATTGTCTAGCAAGAATCGAATTCACCACATTTCTTACGTTGAAGCGAATTGGATTATCAAACAATTTCCTCAAGTCATTCTGTGACAAGTTGATTAAGCTCATAGGATCAAAAACTTTAAATTGAGCTTTCTTAAGACCATACAGTGAAGTTCTCTCCGGATGTTCAGACTCTGGAACAAACACAAAAACAGCTTCACCTGTATGCGGATCAAGTTCCCAATAATGAAATCTTCTTAGAAAATCATAAGGAACAGACTCCAATGGGATCTCAGTTAAACAATCAGCTGGTGGATAACGCATTTTACAAATCGGCTGCTTTGTAACTGGATCTAGTTTCTTCTTAAAAATGAATCTCTTACCAAGCGTCGGTTTGATAAAGTTGTATCTCTTGCTATTTACTTCACGACGCAGAACCGTCTGTATAAAATCAGCTCTAGAATCCCTGGTTGGATTTATTAGATCTAATTGAGCAAGACGGTTTATTTCTCCTTTTGGCAACGTACTCAGTTTCTTAAATGAGCTTTTAAAATACTGAATACCATCACTTCTTTTAATCATCAGAATATTTCTACAAGTTTTCCAGCTTTTAATGATTCCTGTATAATTCCCATGTACTTTATATGTCTTGCAAGTTACAGGAATAAATTCATCAGGAATAAAGCTTATCACCGGTCGCTCAAGAGTTGAAGTAGAAGCAGTATCAGAAGCCTCTGAAGTTTCTGGAACAGTTGTCTGAGTTCCAGCTGGCTCTGCTTCATCTTCCGAAGAATCTGTCTCGATTGTAGGAGCATCATTATAAAATTCATCATTGTTTAATTCCTCCTCCTCAATCTCAACATCATCATTATTTTCAAATTCAGGACTAGACACCTGACTTTCCCCATTAACCATTTGCTGAAATAACGATAAATTCACATTCGAGTAATCTACAGCTAATGGTCTTGGCTGACCTGGAATATCATCAACAGAGAAATAATCCAAACGAAGAAATTCATTTTCATCAGAAACATTTACATTTTCATTTACATTTTCTGTCTGTGTTCCGGTAGAAGCCCTGGATGTTGTTTCTATGGCATGCAGGCCTGACTCCCCCGAAACGACAGCTAGGGATTCTAATTCTAAGACCCTAGTATTCAAAACAGGAACCAAAGCTGCTTGTTCTTCTAACGCTTTAATTTGCGCAGCTTGACCCTCCAAAACCGATGCCTGAGACTGAATCAATGTAGCTTGTGTAGCCATGGTCTGCTGCATCGCATCCATTCTTTTCAACAAATCTTCAATAACGGAAGGCAAAGGTTGAATAGGAACCTCAAAACGGGGAATGTCAACCCGTGGCCTTGAAGACGACTCGGAAGTACGACGAATAGTCGGAGGTGGAACCCAGTCTTCATCATCCAAATCAGTACTTCTGGGTCGTTTGCCCAGATTTTGGCGAACGGAACTCGAACCAGCACGAATACGACGTTGTATTCTTTTGTACCGACGAGGATCAAAGCGTTGAATATTTTTCAACGCATTTTCAGAGGGGATATCCCTTGGAGAAGTTGGAGGAGTAGAGCCTCCATCTGAATCACTAACCGGGTCATCAAGATTAGGCTGAGCAGCCTGGTTCCCAGTCTGGAAATCTTCGATTTCCTGTAACAGGTCATCAACCTGTATAGTAGCATCATGGAGGTGTAATTCCTCCTCCTGAATACCCTGCCCAGGTGCAGGCAAAACATCCAAAAAATCGTCATTTGGTGGAGCAACATAAGCTTCGTTGATGATATGCCCAAACAACGGAAAGGTAGAATTAGCGTTCCCGCCTGACGCACAAACTGTCCAGATTCGGACGTTCATTGGAGTTTGGCGCAGACGCTCACGAGGATTTTGTGGAAGACCAGGAAGCTGAGTATCCAGAAACAACTGAATGAAACGTGGATAAAGGTTCCAACGCTTATCCCCAGCATGAAGATTATCCAACATAGCCCGAAAGATGTATCCAGAAAAATTAAAGGGCTTGTTATAGATCAAAGCCAACATAGCAGAAGCCGTAGAATGACTAAATCCATCAAATCCTGCCTTACGTGGAGAAAGGCAAACAATAATGATATGCATTAAGTACCTCCAGACTTTAGGCAAATTTGCCTTGCGATATTGGTCATTTGGGACGCCTGGATAGCCAATACGTGTCATAGCCCCGGCAATAAAGGCATTGCTATAAAGTGTAGGCATCTCTGTAGTATCTCCGAAGTGAAAGAATTCCCGAATGACTTGCTCGGAGATAATAAGTTGACGATCACCAACGGTATAAATAATCCTGGGAGAAGGAAGCTCAGAGTTGATAACCGCATTTTCCCAAAAAGAAGCCACCTGATCTTTGTAGATAGTAGTTGTGGTTGTAATGGCGGTGTGAATACGAGACCGTCGTAGAAATGCAACCATTGGTCTGTATGGAGCAGCAGTATCCTTTGTGTCATCTAAAAATGCCACAATATTATGACGCGGCTCCCATAGAATATCACCCTCTGCCATTGCTGTGCAATCATATAGAAATAAAACTCACAAACAGTTAGCATTAGGAGCTGAAATGGAAGCACAAGTAGCAATCTGATAACAATTGCGACATATAGAGTTATGTCGCAGAATTGTTGCGACATAAATAGGATATGTCGCTAACTTAAGAAAATCAATTGCTAACAGACATAGCGACATAAGGAAATATGTCGCTTTCAAATAATGCGACAGATAGGGTTGTGTCGCAAAATGCAATTTATTCGAATTGAATCGAGGTGGTGCGACATAAGGATTATGTCGCATGAAACAGGCGACATAAAGAGTTATGTCGCATTACATAGGGCACAATCACATCAATAATATACAATAATATCGAATTTGCACAAAATAAGGGTTTAATTGATAATTGGAAACCAATACAGAGTCATGATTACAAATTATCTCAGATCCAAACCCTAAACCCTAAACCTTAAACCTAGATATTATCCTCGGATAATATAACTACAAAAAAAATAGCCAACATCCAAGACAAGGCCAGGTCAAAATGTACACTGAAGGCCAAGATTCAAGACAAGGTCAAGCGAAAATCCAAGACAACGAGGGGATCCCGCCAGACCACAAAATAACTAAAGGTAATCGATCAAGCAACAATGCTATCACGACACCTGGGTACATGAAAACTTCCACGACTGGAAGGTAAGCCTCGAAGTCGTGGAAGTGCATGACAGGATTATCTTTGGGCAGAAGCAATGAACACATTGGATTGAAACAGCGTTATCCTGAATGAAATCACCTGCCATGGCTATAATCGGAGAAAAATGAGGAGTTTGCTAAACATAATTAAGCGACATAAGATATGTCACATAAACATTTGGCGACATAAGAGTTATGTCGCAGATTCAAGCGACATAAAGTTTGTGTCACACATGTAAGCGACATAAATATTTGTGTCGCAGAAGTAAGCGACATAAATTAGATTTTAGCAACTATGCGACATAAGAGTTATGTCGCAAGTTATGTCGCAATGACGAACAGCGAACTCCAACCCAGAAACCCTAACTTAAAAATTGAGGTTTTTGAAAATGAGGCATACCCTATGGTACGCCAACATACCAGAAGCACGAAAATGGTCATATTTACACGAAATACTGAGGTTGATGTGTCGAAATAGCCCAATCCCAAAACCCTTAAAGAAAACCGTAATATATATACTCGATTAGCACATAAATACACAATAAAATAGGGTAAAACGAGTACCTAACGATCGATTAGAAGGTAGTGAACGAGAAGCACGAGTTGGATTGCTCGAAACAAGACGGGATGATCGAAATGTAGAATCAAAGAACGCCGCAGGTTTTGTGTCACAAAGGGTTATGTTGTGACGCAGGATTTGATTTTATGTCGCATAAAGTGTAAACCGAGAAAGCGACTGGAGTTAGGTATTTATACCTCAGCCCCACCATGCGACACAAAATGGCAACATAGAAGGCGACATAAGTTATGTCGCAGAAAAGAGTGTGTGTCGCAGAACACAGAGAAAGAAATCTCAAATGGTGTACATCGTTTGATGAATAACTAATCGGACTTGTTAGTAACAAAATACAATATTAAAAAATAAAATAACTTAACTATTTAACCTTAAATTTAAAGTAATTTTCTTTTTGGTGACGTAGTTATTTTGTCTGCTAAGGAATCATATTAGGATAACATGCAAGTATTAGTAAATAGTAAGTGTTATCTCGATTATCAGTATAGAACCTCTTTAAGTTTACTTAGCATATTTAAAGCACTTTTGATAAAAATTATTTCAAGATGATTACTGGTATTGTTTGACCACCTAAACATGTTACATCTACGGGGATAAACAAATTTTTATTGTTAGTATGAATAAGTATCTGTGGTCCCCACTATAGACATATCCCATTAATTTCGACAAGAACATATCTTCCAAGATAGAGAAAATATATAAAAATCATTTTTAAGAATCAAGACAGCGGTGACAGGTCTGTACAGACGTACAACAAAGCAACATAACTTGATTCAGGTGTAAGCAAAACCAGACTTGGTCAAACCATTTTGGCGACCTTGTGAGGTATCCTATAATGTAAGACTTTTTCAAGTGCGATTGACTTGCGTTTGCTTAACTTTTAAGTATATATAACATGAGACCAGGTCTGTACTTACGTACAACAGAGGAAACAAGAAATATATACCCCCAAAGTATTTTATATTATTTAACCAAAATGGAAGCATGCCAAGCGGTATTAAGGATTTAAGACACTTAGTCATATATCACAGAATGTGGACCACATGATAAATAGACATGTTATTAGAATTACTTTTTAATTGTTCAACTCCCAGTGTGACATGCCTACCAGTACATCATATGATGAAGCTAGTGTTTATAAAGACTGCAGTAAGTATGCTAGATAAACCTACTGATACATCAAGCATAAACCTTAGAATTTTCATTTTATGCATGCATCCTAATGTACTATCATTTTCCTAGTTGTTTACAGACACAACTGAACGTCTTTTTACAAATATTGCAACTTCGCATTTCTTTAATACTATAGAGTATAAAGAGTGGCTGTTGCGTTTATAATTTTTTTTTTTTTTTTTTTGATACAAATCTAAGTCCAAAAGTTACTTCTTTAGTTGAAACAAGCGCAAACCGATCATGTTGATCAGTTCATCAAATCGGGCACGAGAGAAGGCCTTAGTAAAGAGATCAGCATTCTGTTTGAGGGTATCTATGTGGACGAGGTCTATCAAGTGTTTCTCATAGCAATCTCGTATAAAGTGAAATCTAAGTTCTATGTGCTTAGTTCTAGAGTGTTGTACGGGATTGCGTGTAATGGAAATAGCGGCAGTATTATCAATATGTAAAGGAGTTAGAGTAAGAAGTAACCCATAGTCTCGCAATTGATGCTGAATCCACAGAATCTGAGAACAGCAACTGGCTGCAGCTACATATTCAGCCTCTGCAGTGGAAGTAGCCACCGTTGTCTGCTTCTTACATTGCCATGAAACCAAGCGAGATCCAAGAAACTGGCATCCACCAGTTGTTGACTTCTTATCTATACTACAACCGCCATGATCCGAATCTGAATAAGCAGTTAGTTCAAACGATTTTTCATTTGAGTACCATAGACCAAGTGTTGGCCTATGCTTGAGGTACCCAAAAATTCGTTTAACAGCCTTCATATGAGAAACCTTTGGCCTAGCTTGATATCTTGAGCAGATGGACACTGCGAATACGATGTCTGGCCTGGATGCTGTAAGATACATAAGAGAACCAATCATGGAGCGATAGTCCTTTTCTTTACAGTCCTCGTCATCAATGGCCGGTCCAATGTTATGGTTAATTTCAATGGGAGTTCCGTAGGTCTTACAGTTAAGCAAATCATATCTGGTTAACATATCAGTTACATATTTTGACTGATGAATGTAAATACCATTGGCAGATTGCTCAACTTGAACACCTAGAAAGAACGTGAGTTCCCCCATTGCACTCATCTCAAATTCTGTCTTCATAAGATGCTCAAAGTCTTTACACATAGAATCTTTGGTGGATCCGAAAATGATGTCATCGACGTAAACTTGTACCAGCAGTAAGTCTTCACCATCTCTTTTTGTGAATAATGTACTATCAATACTGCCTCGTTCGAATCCATTTTTAACAAGATGAGTAGAAAGCCTCTCATACCACAATCTTGGTGCCTGATGCAATCCATATAATGCCTTATTGAGTTTACAGACATATTCTGGATGCAACGGATCTTCAAAGCCAGGAGGCTGCTTGACATATACATCAGTATCGACTTGTCCATATAAGAAGGCGCTCTTGACGTCAAGTTGATAAACAATAAATCTTTTGAAGGACGCAAAGGCCAAGAAAATCCGAATTGACTCCAATCGAGCAACAGGAGCAAAAACCTCATCGTAGTCTAATCCCTCAACTTGATGAAAACCTTGCACCACAAGTCTTGCCTTGTTTCGAATAACCACTCCGCGATCATCTTTCTTAATCCGATATACCCAACGAGTGCCAGTTGGATGTGCACCCTTAGGTAATGGTACTAATTCCCAAACATGCAGCTTACGGAATTGCTGCAACTCTTCCTGCATAGCCTCAACCCAGTGGGGATCTTTTAAAGCTTCATCTATTCGTTTAGGCTCCACTTGAGATAAGAAACATGATTGAATCTCAATCGACAGACATGCAAGAGATGCGGACTCAGATGAGTCCGAAGGTGAAAAAGAATGTGTATCAGTAACAACTTGATGTCGCGTCTGAATCCCCTTATCTAAAGAACCAATTATATTGTCTACTGGATGGTCCTTATGAATACGCGAACTTGGAATCTTGTCAGGCACAATGACAGAATCCAAATTTGTTAAATCAGCTTCCTGTGCTGATTCAAACTCCCTTGAATTCTCAAAATGTTCATCTTCATCATCAGACTCAGGATTACCAGAAGAAGTTTCTTGGTTTCCTGTGGATGATTCAGGGATATCAACATTTGCTTGAGAATTTGATTGAGAAGGTTGTGGAGTATTAGAGACATTTGGTGTCGTTGCTTTTAATGGCGTTGAAGAAGTTGAAGATAAATCGAGACCATGAAGCAAAGTAACCATTTGATCCATTTCATCATCTTCCGTAGACAGATTAAACGAATCAAAAATAGCTTCATAATTGAACAAATGTGCTGGTCCCTTTCCATCCGGATTTTCAGTATAACGAAAACATGTTACTTCATAATGTTCTTCCATACGCTTAGTTGCCAAATTGTACACTCGTTTGTTAGGAGAGTTATTTGAAAAACCCAAAAACAATCCTTCACTAGACTTTGCACCAAACTTAGCAACCTTCTCTTTTGTGTACAAAATTGTGCAAGGACAACCAAATGGTTCAAGAAACTGTAATGAAGGTTTCCTGTTATTAAGCAGTTCATACGATGTTTTATTGTGCTTTTTAACCACAGAAACCCGATTAAGAATATAGCAAGCAGTATTAACTGCTTCAGCCCAAAAGGTAATAGGCAGTTTAGAATCTGCCAGCATTGTACGAGCTGCTTCAATGAGTGTCCTGTTTTTACGCTCAGCGACTCCATTCTGTTGAGGAGTCCGTGCTGCACTGAATTGATGCTCAATGCCTTTCCGTAAACAGTACAACTCAATTGTAGAATTCTTAAATTCGGTACCATTGTCTGATCGCAGTTTCTTGATGGACAGATTGCATAGGTTCTCGAGCTTATCAAATAAATAAGTAAGAATTTCAGGAACTTCATCTTTAGTAGATAAGAAATACACCCATGAGAAGCGAGAGTAATCGTCAGTAACTACTAAACAGTATTTAGAACCTCCTATGCTCTTCTTACTTACAGGTCCAAAGAGATCCATATGCAATAGCTCCAAAGGTTTTGACACCGAGTTAATCACCTTTGACTTATGGGATTTCTTGTGCTGTTTTCCTTTTTGACAGGAAACGCAGAGATCATTGATTCCAAAAGATTGCTTTGGAATTCCACGCACAAGATCATGCTTCACCAAATAATTCATCTTTCTGAAATGCAAGTGACCCATACGTCTGTGCCATAAAAGTGATTCTCTTTCAGGAGCTGTTGAAAGTAGACACGTATGATGAGTTGTTTCAACAGTCTTCATATCAAGAATATACGTGTCCTTTTGCCTAGGTGCTCGAAGCAGCACCCATTCATCAGGAATAACAAATCTTGGCTTCAAGATACAACATTCAGTTTTAGTGAATGCTGTAGTGTACTCTTTGTCACATACTTGAGATACACTGAGCAGATTATGAGTGAGCTGCTCCACATAATTAACCTTCTCAAAACTCACTTGCCCATTAGAGAGTGTACCTTGTCCAGTAATGACTCCTCCTTTATCTCCGGCAAAAGCAACATATCCTCCATTATAAGTTTTTACTTCAGAAAGCAAGGATAAGTCGCCTGTCATATGTCGCGAGCAACCGCTGTCTATATACCATCTACTATTCTGAACTTGTTCAGATTGCTGCGACATCAAAGATAAAGAAATTAATGAGTAAGGGGAACCCAAGCCTTAACAGACTTGGGTAACCCGGTGGTATCATCCACAATGATTACATCAGTCAAAATTTTATTTTTTAACACATCGAAATCACTGGCTGATGAATCATTATTAGATGAAGAGTCAGAACGGGACTCTTTGGGCTTCCAAACCTTTTTAGGTTTGGGAACTTGCTCAATATTGTAAGAAGTACTTGGTAGAACTGCTGAACCTCTCATTGAATTTTTTGAAAAACTTTTTGCTTTAGAGGTTCGTGCATCTCCCCTTCTAGCATACTTCTTAGCAAGTAATGGGCACATATCAATCAAATGACCTTGTTTCTTGCAATAGAAACAAGATCGTTTCTCAATTCTATCAGGAGATTGAGGAGTCAACCTTGGAACTCGGCCAACAGTTGGATGTGTTGAGCATGTACACTTATGTGTACATGCATCAGATGAGCCTTGGTTTATTTTAGAAGAATTTTTAAGAGAATTAGAATTATTTGGTTGAAAAATCTTCTTTTTCGGTTCAGGTAACTTCTTGCCATTCATTTTATAAATTTCATCATACCCTTCACTAGTAAAGATATGATGATCGTTGGTTACCTTCTTCCGTTTCAAATAACCGTATTCTTCATTGGTTATATCCTCAATCTCAATTTCCTCCTTTGAACTGGCTGGAGGAATTGATTTAGCCTCAACTTTTTCAGGCTTTGTGATAACAGCAGACTTAACTATCTTTGACTCAGATATCTTAACAGATGCACTTGGCTTGGGCTGAAATGGTTCAGCCTTGACATCAAGAGGTTTGACTAAGTCAACCTTTTGAACCTTTAAATGATCAGGTTCACTAGTTGATGCGTTAACTTGCTCAGGCATACTAGTTTTAGGTTTTTGTGACTTAGGTGCAACCTCAGGCTTACTTATCTTAACATTAACATTAGGCACAAAATCTTTAATGATTTCCTGTTCAGGCATAGGCAGATAATCTTTTGGAGGTGGGACATGGTGATAACCAAGTCCTGCCTTACTTTTCGTATCTGTCCTTTGTTTCTGAAGGATTTCATCAAAAATGAGAGAGGATGTAGAAAAATTTGATATTTTTCGATTTAAATTAAGATATCTACATAAGTTAACATATCTACATAAGTTAACATATCTACATAACTCCCTATTTCATCTTGCTGTTCAAAATTTTTGGCTTTAAGTTCTTTCTTTTCTTCAAAAATAGCCTTTAATTTCTTTTCAGATGCCTTATAACTTTCTTTCAACATTTCATTATCTTCTTTTAATTGTAAAATAATAGTGTTAAGGCGCTCATTATCCTCTCTACACCTGTTGAGTTGGTTAGTAAGTTTAATACAAGAAACACAAGATAAAGGTTCATCATCTACCTCATGAACCTCAGCCATTAAAGCAGTGTTCTCATCATCATCAGCTGCATCAGACCAACTGTTGTCCCATGGAGTTTCTGTCAGCATTAAAGCAGCTGACACCATGGCTTTCTCTTCTGCCTTTGATGGTGAAGGCTTGGTGAGACCTGAAGATGGTGTCTTGTTCTTCTCACATTCACGGGCGAAGTGTCCATAATTCTGACACTTATAACAGCGCACCTTCCCTTTATTAAACCCTATACCTTTCTCACCTGGATTATTTACAGAAATTCTACCAGTTTTCTGTAAAAAATTCTTCACCCTCCTAGTCAACATAGCCATATTCCATTTCAAATCTAGTCTCTCCAATTCTTCTTGGTCAATTTGACCAAAATCTTCATCGGAAAAATCTCCAGCACAGGCTAAAAATGCTGAAAAGGTAGAGGCATAATCTTCACCAGAAGAAAATCCTGAATTCTGAAAATGAGACCCAGTTGAATTTCCAGAATTCTGAACATAATTAGAACCAGATGGATTACAAGAAGATACATTTCCACTAGCATTACTAGCGACAAATGCAGTGACAGAAGGTCTGCTTGAAGATACTGGAACATCAACTCCATAAAGTTTTGGATTTTGGAGATGCGATGTAGCTTTAGTCTCTTTCCTTTGCATCTCAAGAAGCTCAGCCTCAATATGTCCAATAAGGTCTTCAAGCTCCATATCCATGATGTCTTCATCTTTTTCCATCAAAAGAACCCTAGTGTGCCATTTCTTAGGTAAAGAGTCTAATAATCTCTTGTTGACATCACTACGCTCAAGAGTTACACCTCCGTCAATCAACTCAGTGACCAATTGGGAAAATCTACTGCACAGATCTTCCAGAGATTCATCCTGAAGCATGTCAAAAACCTCATACTGCTTCTTGATTAAATCTATCCTTTTCTTTCTGTATTGGACGCTACCACCGCATTTCTTTTCGAAAGCTTTCCAAAGATCGTAAGCAATCTTATGATGTTTAAACTGTCTCATAATGGGTTGAGGTAAAGCCATAGTAATTGCAGCATGAGTCTTTCTCTCCATATCAAAAGCTTTTCTTTCCTCTGGAGTCATTGATTTAATCGATTTCTCAGGAGCTTGACCATTGTAGACTCCTAACTTTAGAGGACGCTCATATCTCTCCTCTAAGTAAATCATCATCTCAGGATCATTTAATCCAACATAAGACTCAAAGCGTTGGCGCCAATCAGAATAGGTCATGCCTGGCATAAACATAGGTGGTTTATTTCCAGAACCAACTTCATTGTTTTGCTTTAGCATAGCTCCTACAGATTGAATGGAGTGTGTTGAAGAAGACATTGTGAATTACCTGCAAAATAGATAAATAACACAAAAGAAAAAGAAAACAGACTGTTATGCGACACAAATTTATGTCGCAAACGATTTAAGCGACACAAAGGATATGTCGCAATCTATATGTCGCAAAGTTAGCGACGGAAGAAAACCAAGTTTTATGTCGCAATATATAGCGACAGAAGAAAGCCAAGTCTTATGTCGCAAAAGATAGCGACGGAAGAAAATCAAGTCTTATGTCGCAATCTAGTGTCGCCTAATGAAAGACGTATATCGCAATAACCCTAGTCGCGACACAAAAGATATGTCGCAGCTTATGTCGCAGAAACGGCTGACCAGCGACCAAAAAACCCTAAAATCGAAAATTTTCGATAACCACACGAAAATTTACGACTGATGGACGAAAAAATAAACCTAAAATCTTCCAGAAATAGCAAGAAGCAGCTTGTGAACACCTTTCAATGAAGATTTTAATTCAATATACTCACAATTATTCGAGAAACGTATCAAGAACGGATTCAATAATGCCAAATCGTGTGATTTTGGCTCTGATACCACTTGTAGGACCCCTGTAGTCGGACCTAATCGAATCCTTACTCAATCAAATGTGCGGAATACAATTGATTGAATATATAAACGTTTAAACGAATAAACAAAGCAAATCACAAAGTATAGCAATTCAATACCAAAAGTCGATCAGCTTATATTAATTATAACACTTACAATATGCTCACTGATCTCACAATTTCGTCAACCTTAACAAATGAGCCGAAATAACCTATTTATACCAAAGACCTAACCTGGTCTATGCGACACAAGATGTGTCGCCAAGCCGACTCATGCGACACAAGCTGTGTCGCCAAAGTAACTATTGCGACACAAAGACCTTGTGTCGCCAAAACACAAAATGTAATTAAAACAAAAGTTATTAACTAACTTAATTACATATCAAACACATAACAGACTTAGACCAACTGACAGACACACTAAGATGCACCAACAGAAATCTTTCCTGAAGACTTTCCTGGCCTACCGCCAACTAGACAAGTCGAATTTTCTATTGACCTTGTGCCCGGCGCAGCACCCGTGGCACGAGCACCGTACCGTTTAGCCCCCTCTGAACTTCAGGAGTTGTCTACTCAACTGCAAGAACTCCTGGATAAATGCTTTATTCGACCGAGTTCCTCGCCTTGAGGAGACCCGGTCCTGTTTGTGAAAAAGAAAGACGGTTCTTTCCGCATGTGCATCGACTACCGTGAACTCAACAAATTAACCGTTAAGAACCGTTACCCACTACCACGCATTGATGACCTGTTTGACCAACTCCAAGGGTTGAGTGTTTACTCAAAGATTGATCTACAGTCAGGTTATCACCAACTACGAGTTCGTGATACCGACATTCCTAAAACAGCTTTCCGAACTCGCTACGGGCATTACGAATTCCAAGTGATGCCATTCGGCTTGACCAACGCACCGGCAGTATTCATGGACCTTATGAATCGGGTGTGTAAGCCTTACCTCGACAAGTTTGTCATCGTCTTCATTGACGATATTCTGATTTACTCGCGTAATGAACGAGAACACGCGCAACACCTGAAAACCATTCTAGAACTACTCAAGAACGAGGAGTTATATGCCAAATTCTCCAAGTGTGAGTTCTGGATGCAAACTGTACAATTCCTTGGACACGTGATTGACAGTCAAGGAATTCGTGTTGATCCTTCAAAAATCGAAGCCATCAAGGGTTGGCAAGCACCTACTACACCCACCGAGGTACGACAATTCTTAGGACTCGCCGGATACTATAGGCGATTCATTGAGAACTTTTCAAAAATAGCTCAACCCCTCACTGCAATGACCTAAAAGGAAAAAAAATTCGATTGGACTGATAAGCAGGAGTCAGCCTTCCAGCTGCTCAAACAAAAACTCTGCAGTGCACCTATCTTATCTTTACCCGAAGGCAACGATGACTTCGTGGTATACTGTGACGCTTCACACCAAGGTCTCGGTTGCGTGCTGATGCAACGAGACAAAGTCATTGCTTACGCCTCTCGACAACTCAAGGTCCACGAAAAGAATTACACCACTCATGACCTAGAGTTGGGGGCAGTGGTATTCGCCTTAAAAATCTGGAGACACTACTTATACGGTACCAAGTGTACAATTTTCACCGACCACAAAAGTCTCCAACACATCTTCGACCAAAAAGACCTAAACATGAGACAACGCCGTTGGGTCGAACTACTTACTGATTACGACTGCGAAATACGTTACCATCCGGGATAGGCAAATGTTGTTGCTGATGCCTTAAGTCGTAAGGAACGAGTGAAACCCCTTCGGGTCCGAGCACTTAGTATGACTATACACAACGACCTGATAACCCAAATTCTTACCGCTCAACTCGAAGCACTCAAAGCTGAAAACGTGAAACACGAGGCCTTGCGAGGCATGAACAAACAATTTGAAATCAAATCCAATGGAGCCAAATACTTTTCAAACCGAATCTGGTTGCCAAATTTTGGGAACCTACGAGACTTGGTGATGGATGAAGCTCACAAGTCTAAGTACTCTATACACCCTGGTGCCGACAAAATGTACCATGGCATCAAGGAGTTGTATTGGTGGCCCAACATGAAAGCTGACATTGCTACCTACGTTGGCAAGTGTCTTACTTGTTCTAAGGTTAAAGCCGAACACCAGAAACCTTCCGGTTTACTACATCAACCGGAAATCCCGAATGGAAATGGGAGCAAATCACCATGGATTTCATTACCAAACTCCCAAAAACCTCTAGCGGTTGCGATACCATTTCGGTGATCGTAGACCGACTCACTAAATCTGCTCATTTCCTAGCCATCAGGGAAATTGACAAGATGGAACGTTTGACACGGATTTACCTGAAAGAGATCGTGTCAAGACACGGTGTGCCCATCTCGATTATCTCTGACCGAGATGCTCGATTTACTTCTCGCTTCTGGCAATCATTACAAAAATCTCTTGGTACTCGTCTAGATATGAGTACAGCTTATCATCCTCAAATCGACGGCCAGAGCGAACGAACTATACAAACACTGGAGGATATGCTACGAGCCTGCGTAGTTGACTTCGGTAAAAACTGGGAAAATCACTTACCTTTGTGTGAGTTTTCCTACAACAACAGTTATCACACCAGCATCAAAGCTGCACCCTTCGAGGCACTGTACGGTCGTAAGTGTCGGTCGCCTATCTGTTGGACTAAGGTGGGGGAAACACAACTCACCGGTCCGGAAATCATACATGAAACAACTGAAAAGATCGTCGGCATACAAAATCGACTGAAAGCTGCGCGTGATCGTCAGAAAAGCTATGCTGACGTGAGACGCAAACATCTCGAGTTCCAGGTTGGGGATCGAGTACTCCTAAAAGTGTCACCTTGGAAAGGCGTTATTCGTTTTGGCAAACGTGGGAAACTGAATCCCAGGTACATTGGGCCATTCGAAATCCTTGAAAGGATTGGTCCAGTGGTGTACAGACTGCAGCTACCTCCTGAACTCAGTAGCGTGCATCCTACCTTTCACATTTCTAACTTGAAGAAATGTCTGTCTGATGAGACACTAATCATACCGCTTGACGAAATACATATTAACGACAAACTACACTTTTTCGAGGAATCCGTGGAAATTATGGACCGCAAGGTCAAACGCCTAAAACAGTGTCGTATTCCCATTGTTAAAGTCAAGTGGAATTCGAGGCGTGGTCCTGAATTCACTTGGGAACGGGAAGACCAAATGCGACTGAAACATCCACACCTGTTCACTGACTCTACTCACACCGCGACTTTGAGCTAATTTCGGGACGAAATTCTCCTAACAAGGGGAGAATGTAACACCCGCTAATTTAGGACTTTAATTAGTGCCTAACTACTTGTAATTACATGTATTTAGTATTATATTAATCTAAATATATGTAACTTTCTGTGTAATTACATACACGTTATATGATTTGTTTAAATCATACACACTTGAACCGGACGAGGTCCGACACTATTTACTATGGAAGTTGGTGACATACTGTCAAAAATAATGTGGATTTATCCAAACAAACATTATTTACTTTAATGTATTATACGATTAATTTAAAACGCGAAACAAACGGGTAAACGAGCACCCCACTTAATACAAATTGAAGAAAACAATTTAGACATCATGTGTGGGTGGGACCCACACCTTTTATGCAGAAAATCTGCAAGAAGCATGGCATACCATGCCTTGTTGCTTCCAAATCAAACCAACACCCTCCCCCATTTCCATTTCCTTCACCATTCTTCACACACATCCTCAATCTCTCTCTCCCTCCCCCTCACCACGAAAATCCTACTGATTTTCCAGCCCTCACAACCACCTAGATCATCACCATAATCCACCATCCATCCATCATAACACTGCCAAGCCGATTTTCAAGATTTCGCGAGGAGACGAGCCTACAACGTCTTTCTTTCCTCTCTTCACCATTTTTCCTTGTAAGGACTCTTAAACTTTTCTTAGATTTACTTAGTTACTACTTATTAACATGTCTATATGCTTATTCAACTAGCTAATGTCCAAAAGATAAGTCGAAACACAAATTAAAACTCGAAAACAGGAAGTTAACCTTCCTATCCAGATTCTATTTCTACTTCCCCGAATTTTATAAAAATCATTACAACACTAAAATGGACGTTTCTTGAGCCTAAAATCAAGTATAAGAAGTCTACTTTCATAATCTGTAAGCCTCACAAAAATTAAAGTTCATTTGCTATTTTTAGTTACTGAAATAAAAGTACATAGCGGATCTGATGAATCTGACAAGAATCTTGACCAATTCAAAATGAGTATATCTTGGGATATGGAACGAATTAGAACTTGAGACCAACGGTAAAAGATCACAAATTTTGTTAGTTTTTCAAATCCTACTGGAACTTCTTGTGAAGTTTTGTAAAACTTAACTTATGACCAGATTATTGAGCATATGTCACAAAAACGATCTGCTGGACTTACTTCAATTTAACAATTTTCATCTCGAGTTGTGCTTGGTTAAAATCGATGCAAAAGTATGTTTTGGAAAGCTAAGACATAGGAGAACCTTTTGTAAAAATTTCATAACGATTCGTTAAGTTTTACTTGACCAAGTTGATGTTTTAACACGGGTGAAATATAGGTCCGACAATAGTAAAAATCCGACAATGACCTCCGACAATGACTCTCTTCTTGAGACCATATCTTGAGTTCTAGACCTCAAAAACGTATGAGACCACTTGGGAAATCTTGGTAATTTTGTTATATACAAAAAGTTCTGCTTTGGCTCATTCCATAAATGCACTCATTTCTCCAGAAAATTTGATTTGTGAGAAGTGGTCTAATCTCGGATTAAAATGAACACAGACACTTTGTGAATTTTTATAAAATATAATCGACCTCCAAAAATCATAAAACAATTACAGAAAGTACATAACATATATAGGAACTTTGTGTAAAAATTTCAGAAAGATTTGATAAAGTTTACTATTTTAGATAAAAATCACAAATAATCCGTGAATGTATTGTCGCATAAAAACTAAATTCCATGAATACATACTATTGTCGTATAAATAAACTCCGTGAATACATATTGTCGTATAAATAAACTCCGTGAATACATATTGTCGTATAAATAAACTCCGTGAATACATATTGTCGTATAAATTAACTCCGTGAATACATATTGTCGTATAAATAAACTCCGTGAATATCATTACCACAACCAAGTCCGTGAATATCTTATTGTCGCTTGAACAGTGCCCGTGAATACCTTATTGTCGGAATTGATTATCAGATGATTATCCCCTTCGATTGTCGCATGAAACCATATTGTCGTAATACCATTGTCGCATAAATTTTTATTTCCGAAAATCCTTATACATAGGTACAATAATTGGACAATCAACAACAAATACATTAATAAGTATACAACACCGCAAAACACATAATAATATTTGAATTATTATTACACTTCCGTCACCAACGGGCCACACTTATTTACAAAATAATTACAAAAGTACAAACAAACATTTGGACATAATTAGTTGAGTGGACAACTAGCATGAATGATCCTTTGAGACATTCACTTATACATACAACCTTATATGCTTAGGGCATTAGAAGGTTGCGGGTTCGCGGAACCTACGGATTACTACTGCTTTCAGACTGTACGTTTATTAAGTTAAACGCTTGCTTACTTGACTCAGGTGAGTCTTACAGCCCCATTTTTACTGATTTACTTACGGGGTGAGATACATTGCTTACATTTTTTCTTGAACACAAGTGCTGAACTACTTACTTTCATATACGGGCTTGCATGAGTTACTTACTAATCCACTGAAGTCCCTCCATCATAGTTTCGTTAGTTATGGACTTAAGCGCGAATATTAGTTAATGGATCCATTAGGGATTGACCCTCCCCGCCCGGGGTAGTAGCGCTACCACGAACCGTTATGTATAAACGGGAGACTTTTATTTGTTTCGTACGAGTGTTTGGATTGGGCACTCGCGGGGGCACTATACGGTACTTGGTTGTACCACCGATTTGCGGGTTAAGCTTCGACTATGAGCTCATGACAACGGTATATACATATTTACTTATTATTTGCTTGGTTGCAGATACTTGATTTACGCCTGCGGGCACAACTGATAAAAATCTTGTGTTCAAACTATTACTTACTTACAAACCTTTGAAATTCACCAACATTCGTGTTGACCCTTTTTAGCATGTATTCTCAGGTACACGTACGGAGTAGGATTACTCCAGGATTACTAGCTAGAGTCGCATGATTTCCAAACTGCATTTAACGGAGATTCTTTGGCATTATCTTTTGTAACTATGGTTATGTAATAGAATCTCCCGCTACGTACGCGGACTCTAGGGGACCTTACTTTTGTAACGAAAACATTATGTTTTCAAACCCTATTTTATAATGGTATGGAACTATTTTACAAACGTCTCATTTAGAAGTCGTTTGCTATACTTTGGTGCTTGATTATTGATTAGTAACACCCAAAGCTTGCTTCCGCGCAACATTAAATTTGGGGGTGTTACAAATAGGATATACTTGCCATGATAAGGTAATTACATGATTAAGATTTAAATCTTTATCATACATGCTTGTTATGGTTAAATAAGTCTTTGACTTTTCGTGTAGAAATGATTAAGACCTAATAACCTATTATTGTAAACCAAAGTTTCTTGTGGTGATTGAAAATTAAGTTTGGTGGTATTATTAGCTATTACAGGTTTTTGGGACTGCTCATATTCTAAAGCCCACATTTCGAATTTTTATTCAAAATTGGGAATGTGATTTAGTCAAATAACTTGTAATTATTCCTGGTAATTCACTATGTTCTTGTTTTCTCTTATTTTTTAGATGACTGATTTTCCCCGGTATATCAGAAAATCCATCAAGGACCCAGAGAAACGGAAAGGTATCAGACATGGCTAACACATCAGTTGGGAGAAAATAGGTACCTAGTATGGGAGGATTTGGAGCAAATCGGTTTAAAGGAAGGGTTTGAAAATTTGATAGTATTTAAGGAAGGGAAGCGACATCTGCGCGCATGGAGGAATCTATTTGAGATTAAGGAAAATGTTTATCAAGAGTTAGTTGCTGAGTTTATGGTATCCTTCCAGTTCAACAAAACGATTGATAAGCTAAATGATGACCGAATGATTAGATTCAACTTCATGGGAAATCCTCACCACATTTCATTAGCAACCTTCGCCAGACATCTTGAATTATACACTGAGTATCAAGTTACCACTCCTTTCTTCCTGAAGGCAAACACTGAGGTAAAGCAGCGAGACCACACTGCTATTTGGCAAGAATTGACTGGAAATCAGTTCCAGTCCAATGTCAAGGCCACTTCTTTTCTTGATAAGCACTACCAAGTTCTCCACAACCTCATCGCTTGCAGCATTCGAGGAAAGAGAAAGACTAAAGGAGCTGTTGGGGTAAAGGACTTGCAGATCATCAAGAGCATTATAGAGCAGGAACACGTTAATGTTGCCTATTTGGTTGCTGATAGAATCCTTACTGAGTCGGGGTACACCGAGTCATAGTTTCATATATGGGAGCAATAATCACTAAGTTAGTTAGGAGAATGGGGCTGTTGACTGAGGAGGTGATTGGTAACCTGACACCAGTGGCGAACGAGGGTATCTAAGCCATATGACATTAACTATATGGTTAAGGTTTGGTTGCTAGAGAAAGATGTTGATGGACAGATAAGATGGAAGGATGGTGATATCATTCCGGGAGTTCGAATAAGACCCCCGAGGAGCAAGAGTGTTAGGTTTGAGTTCGATGACAGCATGGTCCACCGACAGCCTAGGACCAATGTTGCTCATGAGCGAGAGGAAGGAGAGACAGCCGCTGCTGAGGCACAAAGTCCACTAATACCGCCTGTTCGAGAGTTTGGTTGGGGAGATCCGGTATCATCCGAGCTCATGTACGGTATATTGGGTATGCTTAACTCACATTACACACAGGACACACATTTAGCTACTGAGTTTGGATTCCCACAACCTACACGCCCTACATGGGTATGCGGCCCACGACCACCCAACTACCACACCATACCACTACATCCATTTGCCATGATTCCACCCACTACCACCGTTCCCTACACCTCCATACCACCCACATCCTCCACTCGCACTGTACACATGGAGATTCCTCGAGCCCGCCGTACCAGGACTACTCCTGCGGCTGAGCCGGTTTTCTCTGTGCACACTGCGACACCACATGAGCCGCATATCCCACATATTGGACAGCCATCTTCCCGTACCATGACCCGTCCGAGACCAGCTGAGTCAGCCACATCAGACACATCTTCAGAGACAGACTCACCTCAGTCAGGGTTCAGACAAGACATGCAGGTTGATGACCAGGTACCGGTGCAGACTGACTATCTGCCTGATATCACTACTTCTACTGTTGTGCCTACTTTTTCAGGATTCACAGGGATGCTTCAGAGCAACACAGTGCCTTCCGCTGAGCTTCCACCGTACCCGATGCATGGTGCTTCCTTAGGATCGTATGAGGTTGCAGAGATGGGACTAGATCCCGACTTCCATTTGTACCCGATCCAGCCACCAACATCTGGCAGGCAACGCAGTTCATCTTCAGCATCAGTCTCCCGCAGGTTATCCAGTGGACAGCACTCTGCCTCCCGTCATGCACCTTACAACTCCATGCCACCTCCAGCTCATGGACCACCATCCGACCAGGATCCTTCTCACCCTTGATCTTATCAGATTTTATTTTCATTTGTGTTGGATAACTGTATCACTTATTATTATTATTACTAATATTTGGGATTACTGTATTTGACTGTTGCTGCATGAACTATTTGGGTTCCAACCTGTAATCTGGTTGGACCCATCTATCTATCTTATCGTTTATCTATCATTTACTTATTTTATGCTTTTCTTAGTTAATTTTTAGATTACTTGCAATAAAAGAGAGCAGTAAATAATATAAAAGTTCTCCGAGAAGAAACTGAGATGACGCACGAATCACGCAAAGAACCTGACACAAACTGATCGACCTACACATCCGGATCAGAATCTTTATTCACACATCTCAGTCCTTTCTAGGGGAGTTTTTTTTTTTTCCATTCCTTAGTGATTTTCTTTCATCATCTATAACTCGCCGTTATGCCATCATGCTTAAATTCTAAGTGTGGGATTCTAAATCCCACACAAATCAAATCAACTTAGAAATAGGGTTCCAAAATATTTTTAAACTTTAAGTGTGGGATTCCTTCACAAGAATTTTAATCTTAGTTTGAGAACATTAGGGACAATGTTCCTCTAAGTGTGGGATACACGGTATGTTATACCGTATTCTTTGACTTTGATTGCTAGTCCAAAGTATAACTTTCCAAACATAAGCTTAACTTCGACAGTGGAGATGCCACTCATTCAGTTAGCTTAAAATTTTTCCTAAAAACCTCATTCTTGCTAAAATTTTAGAAAACATTTTTCAAAATCATAAGCTTAACTTCGACAGTGGAAATGCCACTCATTCAGTTGGCTTAATTTTCATAAAAACTCATTTTTTGCAAAAATTTTAAAATTTTCTGACTCTAAATAATCTTGAGAAAAATAAATTTTTCAGAAAATTAATTAAACTGCTTTGGAAAGTAAAATAAGTTAAGATACGATTTCCTTAAAAATGAAATGTTAATCTAAGAGCATCGCACGGCTAGGTACATACAACCCTATTGCAGTGAGGTATTTGAGCCTAATAAAAGCATTCATCTTTAATGTTTCACTTTTTCATTTGATGTGTGTGCCGATGCATGTGCTTTAAGTTAGAACTTGCTCTTGGTATACGCTTCGAGACCACACCAATGGGCACCGTACGCGGTGAAGGCGCAGTCAAAGGACCTTGACATTCCTTAGGATATAAACCCCTTTCTATCATAGCTCTTCAAGCCCAAAACCCTTCCAACACTTACTTTTAGTGTTGATGATCCGCCTAGAAAACCCTGTTGAGCCTTTGTCTATTCGTTTCTTTCAAAACCCAAAAATTTGAACCCACTTATTCTACACCCACCAAAAATCTTATCTTAGAAATTTTAAACTTATGGGAAATGTTATTTGAATTATCCTTTTTGCTTTCACTTCAAATCACAAATAGTGGTGTTTACTCAATACTTTCTCATGTGCGTTCCCCTGATAAAAATCAAAAGTTGAAAAAGTTTATGGTGTGAAAAATTGATACCAAGTAAATGCAAAGTCATCAGAAGGATGAAAAAGATGAAAGAAAGAAAAGGATTTCAAAAAGGGAAAAAGAAAGAAAGAAAATAAAAATCCCTAGAAAAGTCCAAAAATAGAAGCAAAAAGAAAAAGAAAATAAAATAGAATAAAGCTAAGTGCTTCGAATCTCTCGAAAAATTCCTGTTCTTATAAAAAGATATAAACTCTCCCGAGTATTTTCAAAAGGTAGAAGTCAAAATAGCTATCTTCTTCCCTTGCCATTTATCCGTTTTCGTTTTCATTAAAAAGGTGTTTAAAGTAATGTTTTTCCAAAAGGTTTAAAGTTCTTAAAGATAAGCAAACTCCCTATTTTAAACCAAAAAACTCCCACTTATCCATATCACTTAACCCTCACCAACCATTACAACCCGTTTCGAATGTCCTGGGATGATTAGCACCGTCCTCATTGAAGTGGTGGAGATCCGATTCTTGATCAAGCCTATGATAAGAAGCAATGCATGACTGGCTTTATGAGCGATTTCGTTTGATTAGAATGATAGGAAACCCGATACACTCTGAGTGAATTGAGTGACCACCTTTGTGAGATCGCCTAGTCATGTACAATATCCATCGAGAATTGTGAAAGTATGCCAAGGTTGACATTTCAGGATTAAGGGAGGGTTATCTTAATGATGCTTGTTTTCTAAAAAGGTTTTCTTGGTCTCTGACTAAGTAAAAATCTCAGGTTATTTCTTGTCAAAACCCAAAAACCGATTTTTTCAAACCTTTATAGCAAATGAGAATTTTAAAGTTTGCTTGAGGACAAGCAAAAGTCTAAGTGTGGGATATTTGATAACACGTAAAAAGTCATGTTTTTACGTACGTTATCTTCCACATTTTAGGCACAAAGTTAACAAAAACATACATAAAAGGACATTATTCATAAAGTTTTGTTAACTAAGTCAAAACGGAGTCGATGTTTGAAAAATCACTAAAAATGGCATGAAAAACGTAAGAAACCGGGCAAAACTGCTTTATCACACCACCATTCACACATTTCAACACACTTTAAGCTACGCTCCTAGTTATGACCTCTAATTTATGTCATTCTCTTCGTTAGGAAAATACGAACGCGTGGGTATAAAGAACACTCAAAACGGATAAACGACGAAGAAGTTACACCCGAACGAAGAAACGAAGAACCGAAGGGCCAGGATACGGCTGAACACAGCCGTATACGGCTGAGCCAGACCGTATACGGCTGGACACACACCGTATACGGCCTTTGCAGACCGTATACGGCCTGTGCTCAGCCGTATACGGGCCAGCTCAGCCGTATTCACCCTATGCACAGCCGTATATGGTCCAGTTCACCCGTATTCACCCTAGCTCAGCTATATCGTGCGTTTGGGTGATAAAAATCTGATTTTTATTCGCCTTTGTGATACGGTTGTGCGTTTTGAGGTTTGGATACGGTCTACGGATACGGTTGTGCGATCTCTATATATACAAGCCTCATTTTATCATTCCAAGACATCTCTCATTCAACACACACATTTCACACTTCAAATCTTCGTTTTCTTATATTTTTATATTTTTACTCTCTCTCTAGAATAGTTTAGATAGTTTCTCTCTCTAGAGTTTCTCTCTCTAGAGAGAGAGTTAGATAGTTAGTTGGTTAGCAGTAGAGAGAAGGAAAGCTGGTGTTGTAATCACGGTGTAATAAGAAGCATTCTTGATGCAAGACTCTGCCTTTTCTTTTCAGCTGTTACTCTGCTCAATTTTACTGGTGATATCTTTCTTTTCATACTTATACTATGTCTGAATTATTTTTGCCTGTTTGTATAATGTATGTTACTGTTATTGCCATGTTTATTGAGTAAGTATGTTGTTGCGGTTGTTGAAATGTAGATAGTTAGAAGTAGGGATGATGTTGAATTAATCTTTAAATCTATATAATTGGGAATTGTTATATTTGTTATGTCTAAACTTATCATGCATCTAGACTTAGCTATGGATCACCCTTTCCAGTCCTTCGCGTGACTACTACTTTAGGCTTAGAACCTGATCAACTCTAGGTACAGTAGGAAGTTATCTGTGTTATAGTAAAGAAGCCGTGTATGTCACTGTAAACCGGCTGTAATACTGGGCAAACGCCCCGGAAAGAGCCGTCTGTGCCTACACTGTGGATTACCTAGAGACCCTAGAATATGGCCTAGAAACCAATATAGATGTGGAAGTGCACAGTACACCGTCTGGCTACCCCTGTAACTGAAGCTATGGAAACACTTCGATATTGTACACCGTATATGTACCTAGGGATGAAAAGCTGTGGAAACATCATAGTACACCGCAAGTACATCCTTGGTTATACGAATCTGTGGAACTGTCTAAGTGTTGTACATCGTGAACGGTTCCTAGATTAGTACACTGTGGAAGGAGTATGCATTGTACACCGCTGGTGTTCCTAGGGCTGAATGACTGATTGCAAAGGAGAGGCTAGATCATGACAGAAGTATTTGAACTAATCAAACGTAAGGAATGAGTCTGGAGATGAAAGTCAAGCCCAGCAGTGGTTCAGGATTCTTAAAACCCCTAGACTCTACAAAACTGATAGCTTAGAATAGCAAGTTAATGATCTGAACATGTTTAGGAAATGACATTTACATTTAGGTGTTAAGAACGGTCGGAATTACCCGCGTGGCAGTCTGTTACCTTGTTCCTGCACCCTTCAAGGGTCACTTGTCCACAACGACAGTGTGGGGGGTTGAGCAGCCTGTTCTGATCAGAATCACGATAGCCTGGGTCTCGTGACATACTAATTATGGTACAAAACTAGAATAAGTAGGGTCCTAGTGTTTACTCCCATAATGCATCTGTTTATTAACTGAAAATGTCCCCAATTATCTTTATAATAAGCATTATCCCCGCAACTGATTATTGAGGTTTCAACCGCCGCAATTCTCTATCTGTCTACCTAGCTACCGATTCTTCTCTATCTTATTTACTTTTCCTGTCTTTAGTTAATTAATTAAGTTAGAAAACCCCCAAAACCTACCTATCTGCACAAAACTCATCCTAAAAGCAAAACTCTATCTTTGGCATCACTTCGTTTCAATTCGCTCCGATTTAAGAACGACCTCGAGTTATACTTACTGCTTGCACACCCTGTGTGATAGGTAGTACTTATAAATTGAGTCCCTAGCTCTTTATAAATTTAAAACTCCACCGACGCCGCCGCTGACGAACGGTCTGACGACAGGGTGAAAACCTGATCGACCGTTGGTGGCGCGTCACCCGAATTTTTTTTTAAAAAAACAATGTCCCTTAATATTATACCATACATTATAATAGTTATTTTTATTATATACATCTTTCAATTGGACTAACAATTTATCTTGTAAAAATTTACACATATATGCGATCATATCTTAAGACACGCGATTGTGTGTTATTATTTAAAATACGCGATCGTACACGGGTACGCGATCACATGTTACATATAATATACATGATTTGCCCTGAGACCTATGTTGTTAACAAAATGAACTAAAATATGCGATCGCGTAAATATACCCGATCACATATTAACATTTAGAAAGAACGCGATCGTACACAGCACTAACACGCGATCGCGTGTTAATGCACTTTTAGTCCATCAGCTACAGACCCAAACCTTAAATGCAGAATACCAATTTCAAACTCGTATAACTCATTTTTGACCAATTTTAATGACATGTCAATATACAAACTACTTAAAATCTGACTTCACTCTTTGACCATATTTCCAACTATACCCATTAAGTCTATTGCAATATTCTCCCTTGACATATCACCACTTAAATTCAAATTGACACATTTACCTATTAGGTGACCCATCTGGGTATCAAATGACCCGTTTAAATTTAGAATCAATTTAACACTTAAAATTCTATCAATTCTTATCCATTTGACTAATTAAAGTCAGAGTCAACTTTAACATTGGCATTTCACAATAACTTACATTTTTCACAACCTTGACTTTTAATGTACGACTACCATAACTTACAGACTTCAACACATACATCATACTACAATTTAATTCATTTCTACAACACTTATAAGAGTTTGATTTGAACAAGTTTTACTATGAAATGGGCTTTCTTTTGATTATCAAGAGCATGATTAGCAAGGAGGGATTCCATTTACTACACAAGAGTAAGTCCACCGTTAGCCGATCTTTGGTTCTTTCCCCGAATTAGCCCTTGAACCGGTAGTACCTACAACATAAATATACAACAACATAGGTGAGCTTAAAGCTTAGCAACTAATAAGAACTACAACATCATTAACTACAATTTAAGAAATTGAAGCCCTTCACAATATTTAACTACTACTTCTCATACATCATGATCACATTACAAGATCATCAACTACAACACTACTTTGATGATTACTCTTAAGCAATCACCTAACTACCATAAGGATCCATTACTACAACTTATTCTAAATCAAGGAACACTACAAGGATTTGGATTAATTCCAATCCTTCCATTTCTACACAAGTGATACAGTTCTATGCCACGTGTATACTTCTACTTTGAAAGGCTACTACTTATTTGATCATTATTTAAAGAGTTCACAAACAAGTATAATTTGTAACTACATCTTACTACTTACCTTGATGATTGTTATGAAGATTCAAGCTTGATAATTTTCTACTACTCTTTATCTTCACCTACTCATAATCACAACCACATACATATTACTTACTATTCAAAGTGAATACAATCACTTTTAATTCAAAGCTCTACTAATTTCTTACTTTAACTACCATTGTGAAGATCACCAATAAACACACATATAAGTTCTACTACTACTCATAATCATCATTTAATCATTCCTACTACAATTACTTACTCAATCCTTCAAAATCCAATTTCTAGGTTTTAAGAAAACTTATAAGATATTAAAATTAAGGCTATGAAAGGAAAGTTCTTACCTCTATGATGCTTATTTACGAATTTGAAAGAAAAATATATGAATTTAGGGCTTCAATTTGATCACTTTATTTTTGTCCTTCTTGTTCCTCCTCTCTGGCTCACGACATAACTCTCTCTCTCTCTCTCTCTCTCTCTCTCTCTCTCTCTCTCTCTATCTCCAGATTTTACATGAAATAGGGGTTTTAAGAGTATTTTCATATTAAACCCTCTAGTTCCCTTTCTTCTATTTTGGCCACTAAGTAATTCTTTTAAATTTACAACTTTCTAATTTGGCCACTACTAACTTTTCTATTAATATCATACTACCATATCAAATAACTACATATAAAATTATTAAACTTACTATTTTAAATAAAATATAAACTTATAAAAATTTGAAGTGTTACAATGGTTCACATGTTTTAGTTTTTGCATCAATAATTATAAAAAAATGTTGTTGTGCATCTCTTTTCCAACTAAAATGACTAAGTTACACTTATCGGCTTTTTTATTCATTTATATGTAATCAACTTTTAATTATAATAATAACAACAATTAGAACGAAGATAATAATAATAAAATTATACAAAAACACTAATTCAAGTATATGAATTTGAGCAACTTGAACATGCATGGAAGAAATTCTACCAACTATTGTTGCGCAAAAATACCAAATGTAATTTCACTTTTGGTATCTCTTCCAACTGATTTGATCAACTGAACAACGAAGACGGTGAGTTAAGTTCTAGGTTGATGGCGGCGATGGAGGTGGGTTGAAAACCACCAGAATAAGAGTACGTGATTGGCCGGAAACTTGAATATGGAAGCAATTATTATTTTATTTTTATTTTTCTTCACTTGATAATTAGAAAATTGAATTAAATGTGTAAATGTAATCTTTATTTTAAATTAAATATGGTGTTTATATTCCTGGATGAAGTTGCAGTCATTTTTATTTAAATGTAGATAATGAACTGAAAAATAAAATACAAGATCAATTAGAAAACTAATTAAAAGATAGGAAAAATGATTTGAAAATTATCAAACTATTTAAAATGTTACATTAATTAAGGGATCTTAGGATGTGTTTGGCAACAACGGGCTGGAGCTTGTGGCTGGAGCTGAAGCTGAAGTTGGAATTTAGAGCTAGAGCTGGGGCGTGGGCTTCTATTCAAAAGCCATTTCAAAAAGCTTCTTGTTTAGGGTTTCTAGTGGCTTATTTTTTTAGGAAGCCCCATTTTTTTTTATGTTGTCAAACAAGGCTTAGACGGGTCACTATGGTTCGTCGGTTCACCACCACCGGTTAGGGTTTGGAACCGACACCATAGGCAGTGCACGTCGGTTTCCACCCGTCGGTGGAATCCGTCGCCAAACCGAAGAGAAAGGGGGAAGAAGGTGGCCCGCGTCAGTTGATTTTTTGTTTTTAACGGCTTAAAAAAAAAGTGATCCAATGGGACCCAACATTTTTACACTATATATATACACCACCATCAACACATTTTTTAAACCATTCCACTTCACAATATAAACAATATATACACACCTCTTTCAACACAACTTTTAACCCATTTCCACTTCAAAATATATACATCTCTATAAATTCTTTTTTCATCCATTTTCCATCCACAATATATACAATATATACACATCTACATACCCATTTTTCATCCAAATTTTTCATCCACTTTCGAGTAAAAAATATACTAGAAAATTAAGATGTCGTCTTCCGATTTCGATAAAGAAGATTTGAGTGATGTCATGGCCGTCCGCAATCCGATCGCTAGGCTAAATCATCTCAACGTACAAGATTCGGACTCGGATTCGGACGAGGATTCCGAATTTACATTTCGTATTCCACAAACAAGACGTTATTTAAGTGGAGATTGTAACACCCTCTTCACTGGTCTGGTAATTCCTTCATTTAAATTGGTTATTTAATTGTTTTTAGGAATTACTTGATATTAATTATTTTACTTGTGAAACATAAGTAAATAAGCCTCTGGACTTATTGTGAATAGCAAACTATTAATTGTTTTAAATTATTATAGAGGACGGTAAAATAAAATAATTGTTCTCGCAAATAGTTTTATGGTTCCAGACAATAGATTAGGACGGGTATAAAATTATACCACTATATATGTGGAGTCGGTTTGTTAAACCGACTTATTATTCTTAAGTTTCAAAGTCTTCTTCTTCATTTCATTTTGAAAACCCTCAAACTCAAGATCACCATAACAAAAATTACAACCAACATAGCTCTGTGATTTTGATTCAAGAACCCCAACCTCATCATCTCCATCTATATTCAAAAGTGAGTTTGATTTTGAATTATATGAAATGGGTTTTTTAGAGAAATTGAGTGATTGAATCAAATTGAAGCTTATTATGTTGCTATTTGGTGTTACTAGATGTTATATGAGGTTATATGAAGTATTATAAACCTTATAATTGAGTTTTTTGAAGTTTTGGTGAGTTTTGATTCGAAAAAACTCGTAACAGCAGCGAAGTTCGCAGTTCTCAGTTCGTCTTTCGAACTGAGTTTATGTTGCGAAGCGAGTTGCGGTTCTATGAAGCGAACCAAGATCTTGCAAACTGAGATGTTGTGTTGCGAATCGAGTTTCTGCGAACTGAGTCGCTGCGATGCGAGTTGAACTTGCGAAGCGAGTTGAATCGCTGTGCGAACCGATATATTGCAATGCAAACTGAAATGTTGCGAACCGAGTTGACCGTGCGAGTCAAGATCACTGCGAACCGAGGATTTTTAAACTTTTTGATTTGCAAATTTTGAAAATGCGTAAGTTATCGGGGTCCCGGATACGTGACAATTTCATTAATTCGGATTTGGTTGAAATTCGCATGGTCACTCGGAAACGGCCTAATAATCCCGGCTCTATTCTAAGAGTCTAGGCAGTTTTTGGCCATTCGGGGTCATCTAGGGGCCGAAAATGATATTTTTCAGTTTTTAAACGTCATTTCGGGATTTTCTAATCTTATTTCTGATTGACTTTTTGTTTGCCTAGACTTCAGGGATTACCTGATTGAATAAATATGCTAGAATGATGATTTTGGAACAAGTTACTAACTTGTGTATTATGTGATGTTTTAGATACTTCAAAGACTAAGTAATATAAGATTGTTGAGTGTGGATTCTGCAGAGGTATCGGTGAGTGGAATTAGAACTCACCTTTTGATTTAGTTGTAACTGTTTGGTTACAACAAGTGAACGTAGATGTGTTTGTTGAATTATTTAATCTGAGTTATTGATTATAAATCTACGTGCTATGTGGCTTTCGGGCATCAGTTGTTATTGAGGTCAACGCGTTAGTTGGGCTATTTGGTTATTGTGTGAATTACACAGGGTCTTGATTCATTCGTTGTGTGTAGAACCTGTGTTTGAGTATAATAACCGTTAGCTATCGGTCTATTCTGTATTGGCCTTACAGATTGTTGGGTAAGTGTTTTTGAGAGCCACCACGGTAGTAGGGTTTCTCAAGAGCCACCGATCCTCATTGTTGAATTGTTGTATTGTGTAAATGTGTAATACGTGTTTACAATTATTTGATGTAAACAGGTGGTTAAGGTAAGTTGAATTGTAGGTGACAAATTCATTCACTTAGCTTCGTGCTAATCCCTCATTTTACTTCCTGCAGGTTATATTTTGGGAAGTTGGTAGCAGGAAGATGATGTTTTAGAAGCAGGGAATGTTTGTGTGACACCCGACCAATTAGGGCTAGTAATTAGAGCTTAATCATAGTACTAATACATGTAATTATGATTAATTATGTGTATCATTATGTGTATTGATATATTTATTATATATACACACACGTATGCGATTTATTTAAATTGTACATTTACATATTCGGATGAATTCCGACATCATAAATACTGACGTTGGTGAACAAAATATTAAATAATATGAAATTATTTAATAAACTCAAAAACTCATAAATATTATGTTGATAATATTTAACAACTCAATTGTATCATATTAAGTAACCCATACATTAAAAAAAATGCGCGGAAGGCGTCCGACAATCAAATGAGAACCAAAATGTATTTTATAACTTTAAAATATATCATTTCAAGTAAGACCTTCATTGAAAATATCGTAGTTAAAAACGATAACAAAAACGTCTAGTTTAAACGTTACGCGATTAGACCTCCGTAAAACGAACATGCAAATCGAGGCCGATAAATAAACGGAACATTTTAATAAATGTTTTTAAGTATTCTAATAAATACTTCAATCAAAAATATCGAGATTTAAATCATTATCCAAAACGCGAATAGTAATCGTTAAACGTCTAAATAAACGTCCAAACGAACGGGTAAACGGGTACCACGCGTAACGTGAATTGGGGAATTAATTTAACACAATTACTTAGGGTGGGGCCCATGAAAAATCAGCAGATTTTCCCACCCACATGCACCCATGTGATCTTGATCACTTACACACACAAGACCTCACTTTTTCCCATCTCATCTCATCATTTCACTTCCATTTGCATTTCACACACTCCACCTCTCCTCCTCTCTCCACTCCCATCGATTTTCACCATCAAACACAGACCAAATTCAATCACATTATCACCCATTATCATCATCATTCATCACCCATTGAAGATCAAGAACAAAGAGGAACAAAAGGAACCAAGATCAAGCTCATCTTCACCATCTTCATCTTCTCTCATCATTTTCTTTGTAAGAAACCCATCCTCACTCACTTAATCTTCTTGAATGTTAGTTATTTATATGCTAAGTTGATCATCTAACACTATTATATCCAAATCTAAAGCAAAAACTCATTTTTGTTAAACATCTAAAAGTGACAGATTCTGTCCCAGAAAAGTCAGTTTTACAAAAACGTTCATAACTTGAGTTCTACTAAGAATTAGACAACGAATTGTTTTTTAAAAGTTGCGTATTGAAAAGATCTACAAAAATTTCTTCTATGGCTCTTTCAGAAATCTACGAATTTTCAGATAAAAACGGATCTATGAGACTGGTCTGCATGTATTCGAAAACCGAGTACGGTTCTTTCGCAAATTTTATACCTATCTAGATGGACTCTATAATTACTGGAACAATTAAGTTAACAATTAAACACATAGTAGAACAAATGATAAAAGTTGTGGACTCTAATTCGGATCAGAACTAGTTAAGAAAAATAGGTGAAGTGAACCGACAAAATCGAAAAACACATTTAGGGACTGTTTTGGAAATAAATATAAAAACGACACTTGTGGGTCATCTATGTTCACGAAACTCATTTTCTATAAGTATTATAACATAATAAAGGTTGTGTAAAAGTTTCGGGTCAAACCGATTTAGTTTGACCAGTTTGACCAGATTTGACCAGTTGACCAAAACTGACCAGATCTGACCAGTTGACCGATTTGACCAGTTTGACCAAGTTGACTTCTGTTGACTTTCAGCAAATAAAATATTTAACCACAACGTTCGGATATAAATGTATACATGTACTTTCAAATACAATAAAAGAAGCTTGAAAAATACTTACTACACTAAGTATTCAACACTTATAATAATCAAACCTTATACAAAACTTACATTCGTACATCATACACCATCACCAACGGGCCGTACATGTTTTCAAAACTCAAACAAAACAATCAAACATTGGACATAACTAGTTGATGGAAAACTAGCATAGATGGTCTGTTGAGACATCTAATCATTTAAAACCTTGCGCGTTTAACACGCCCAGCAGGTTTCCACATCTAATCCTTTAAAACCTTGCGCGTTTAGGACGCCCAGCAGGTTTCAGTCATTGGAGACGATATCATTTGTCTTGTAAACCATCATTTGTGTTTGATAGCATCTCATTAGACTCGGGTGAGTCTCATAGCCCCTATTTTACTGTTTTTACTCTAGGGGTGAGAATACATGCTCGTTTTGTTTTACATGTGAACGCGAGTATCAAATATCGCTATATTCTGCATGAGTTAATCATCTAATCATCATAAGTCCTCATTAGCATAGTTTGGTAATACTTTGTAGCGTGAATGTTAGTGTATGGTACCATATGACACTGAAAATCCCCGTCCGGGTCAGCAAGCACTGACTGGTCAAAACGGACGCATTATCATTTGTTCATACGTGTGTTGATTAGGCATACGCATAGAGGCACCCTTGCTCAGGCACTTAATTGTGATCCTGACACCTCAGTTAAGCTCAGACTATGTGCTCATGGCAGTTATATACATCTTTTATCATTTACTTATTTGCTTAATTGCAAATCATTATACTTAAATCTTGCGGTTCATACATTATACTTTATCATTAAACCTGTGAGCTCACCAGCGTAAGCTGACCAATTTAGCGTGTATTCTCAGGTTCGCAGCAGCAGTAAGTCTGCTCACTCAGGATGCCCATTAGCTCGAGTCTCATACAAACATCAGGAGATTATCATGCATTACTATATTTTGTATAAATTAGTTATGACATAGAATCTCTTACATCAATTCGAGCTTTTGTAAACTATTATAAAAGTGTAAGATTTTTATAATATCAATGTATTGTAAACGACGCATATAGAGTCGTTCATTATATCTTATGTGCTTTGTTTATTGATTAGTCGCGCCCCGAACCGACCCGCTTCCGCATCATAATTTGGGGGTGCGACAGTTTGACAAACTTTGCTACTCTGATATATTTTGATAAACTCTGTTTAGAATTATATAACACCTCGGTTGTGTAATATATGTGTTATGGATTTTAATAACTTTTAAATGTGATATAATTATTATGTAAACAGTTTATGTACATTATCTTGAATATACAGTAATGAAATATGTTTTATAATCTACGCTTCCGACTAAAATAATATAATATTCATGTATTGAAAGAGAGGTGTTATAGAGATCGGTTGGGTGCCGGCCAACGTTTATATCAAGACTACTTTGCCGAGAGCCCGACATTCCCTCTACATTATTTTCAGCGTCGGTTTCGAATGAGTCGCCCATTGTTTATCCGTATATGTCAAGGTATATTATCGTACTCTCACACTCCGTTACCCTCTTACTTTGTATTTTTTCATCAAGTTCGAGACGCAACCGGAAAACTTGGTTTTAATATTTATCAAAAAGTCACGTCTTCCTTACGCCAATTGGCATACGGTTGTGCCGCCGACGCATTTGATGAATATTTACATATGGGTCAACAAACAGCGTACGATTGTTTGGACAACTTTTGTAAATGTATTTTCCATCTATATTCAAATGAATATTTAAGAAGGCCAACACACCATGATGTGGAACGTTTACATCAACGACATGCGGAGTTACATGGTTTTCCGGGTATGCTCGAAAGTATCGATTGCATGCACTCGGCTTGGCAAAATTTCCCAATAGCATGGCAAGGTCAATACACTCGAGGTGATCACGGATATCCAACAATCATGCTCGAAGCTGTTGCCTCTTACGATTTATGGATTTGGCACACTTTCTTTGGGCCTGCGGGATCGAGCAACGACCTCAACATTCTTAATGAATCTGGTTTATTTCAAGACTTACTACAAGATAGAGCTCCTGAAGTAGTGTTCAATATTGCCAGTCAACAATTCAACAAATGGTATTATCTCGGTGATGGAATATATCTAGAATGAGCGACGATTATGAAGTCATTTAAGCATCCGATATCAGAAGCCGAGTTGAGGTTCAAGAGGTACCAAGAATCTGCAAGGAAAGATGTGAAACAGGCATTCGGAGTCCTTCAAGACCGTTGGCAAATCATCAAAAACCCTGCTAGACCATACAGCGTCAACAAAATTCGTCGAATCATGTATTGTTGTGTAATTTTACACAACATGATACCGAAGACAATGGACAAAATATGTATCCACTTGAGGAAGGCTATACGGCAAACCCGGATAATATGCCTCAATGTTCGTGGGAAGAAAGGGTTACAACGCACTTACGTATGGATAAGGAATTACGCGACCGTGTCGTGCATCATCGACTCCAGGAAGCTCTAATCGAGCACATTTCAACTCTCCCACCAAATTTTCGATCGCGTTAGCTACTTGTACGAGTTTAAGACAATAAATGTATTTTTTTCAATAATTGTTATTATTTTTTTAACATCGTAATGTTTTATTTTTATTTTATTTAATGTTTTATTTTTATTTAATGTAATATTTTCTTTTTATTTAATGTAACATTTTTAGTTTTAATGAATATGTTTTATTTAAGTTTGTGTTTTAAATAAATAAAAAAATTAGTGTGTGGGTCTCAAAAAAGAGAAGTGATGTTAACTGATGTTCACTGTAGGTAGTGGAGTGTCAGTTTTGAAAAAAAACTGACGTGGCTCCAACTGATGCGTCAGTTGATGTTCACCACAGTGAGGGGTCTTATAGCTAGAACTTATAAAAAATAAAAGCTTAAGCCCCCAAAAATCCCTAGAAGCTACTCATCCAAACACACTCTTAATAATGTTGTTGAATGAACGCTCAACAACTTTTTTGTGTTTAAACTATTGAAGAAAAAACTAAAGTACGGGAATCGGATTACATGTGTTACTATAATGTACTATAATTGAGATTAAAATTAGTGAAAATATTTTATGTCCTCAAATTTTTTACTATAACGGAGATTGAAAATTAGTAAAAATATTCTTCGACTAACATGCCCTACATTCTATCCAACTGGAAAACACAAAAATTAACTGAAACATAACGGTTCTGCATGAAATCAGCCTACATAAGTTTATAGTGTGAGATTTCATCCATGTGATCAAAATACATCTTTGACTCTTTTCACAATTACTTGAATCAAATTAAGGTTTGAAGGGCGGTCTTCCTGCTTTGTCTTGACAAGAGTTTTACATACAAAAAACAAAAAGTAAATGAAAATGTACTAAAGACTACGTGCAAAGACAATAAGGCAGGAGTTATCAACACCAAAGATGAAATAATAAGCAAACTCTGCAATCATGAATATGACATGTACCATTAATGAACTCCAAAAGGGTGTTTGGATGGTTGTTTAAACTAAAGTCTCAGTCATCAAATTTTGATTGTTCACATAAGAGTGGTTATAATTCAAATTGTAAAGTAAGATAATTTGATGAAACACGAAAAGTAACTGCGGTTATAAATGTTAATCTGATTATTTGATTACTGAATTTGCGATAATTTTTAGTTTCAAACAAACATACAAACACTCCTTTATCACCAAGTCCACCCACATTCTTCAACAAATTAATCTATTGTAAACTGCAATGCACGCTGTTTTCATTATTCTAAAAACCTTGCAGTTCTTCATACTTAGCTCTGATCCACTAAGCCTATCATAATAAAAGCTAGGGGTGGTCAAAATAGTCCGAAACCGGAAAATGAAACCGAAAACCGGTTGAATCGAACCGATTTTGGGTTAACCGAACTGATATTTTTCCGTTTTTCGATTTTTGTTAACCGGACCGAATTTTTTTTGGTTCATGATTTTGAGATAGAAGTGATAGACGTTTAACCGAAAAAACTGAAAATTTTATATATTTTATATATACCTTATAATATATGTATATATTAAATTTATATATTGATATTTACACTTATGTTTTGATAACATTATTTTCTATTTCTTTTTCACTCATCTTTATGTAATTTACTAACTTAGTTTTAGCTTAATAGGGTAATTATTACTATTTAGTTCTAATTTTATTCGAACGATTTACGTACGTATAACATATATATACAATAATAAAGAGTAAAATTGATATAGTTTGAAACTTTTATTGTCAGACCGGTTGAACCGGAAATTTTATGAATTCCGATCGGTTGTAAACTGATTTTTGACCAATTTTGACTTTTGTGAGAGCAGGCCGGTTCACCGGTTGAATTGGGAACTGGAACTGGATTTGAACCGGTTTTCAATTTTTTTTAATTATTTTTGTTAATTAATCTTGTATTTTTTATATTATATAGGCAATGAGAAAGGTCAAAATCGAAGGAGAAAGGACAAAATAGCACAAAAGCTTGACTTTTCCACTTAACCGGTTGAACCGGCGGTCCGATCGGAACCGGACCCCTCCCCGATTGAACCTAAAAACCGGTTTTTAAAACACTATAGGAGTAACTTTTAGCATATATGTCTTGGTGAACTGACTTATTTACCCTTTGTAGTTCTTGGTCATTAACTGATTGTTCATGTTATGTTATGTTATGTATACTTTTATACAATTTTGTAGTCCATAAGGTCCCATTATAAAGTTCTATATGTTTTAGCTAGCTGATACAATAATTTCTTCCAACTTAAAAGATGATTCAGATATGGACGAGGTAACAAATTAAGTCCTTCAAAGGGTTCGGAAATTACCATTTGTTAGATGTATAAAGGTCCGTTAATGATGTAGAGTACAGATTACGAAATATATATAGATTAAACCTATTTATTCATAGAATAGCTAGAATAATCTCTTTCAATACATGTTCATTCAAAAAATACCCTAGTTGGGCGAAATTCAAACTCGGTTGATGGATTAACACAACCAGAGAGAAAATTCAAGTTTCATAAAACCCAAAATGAAATGTTCATCATTACAAGGAAACCCTTAAAAGGAGTAGAAATTCAAAATTGGTCACTAACGCAAATTAGTGATGGAAATCAAGTTGTCACTTTTTATCACTATAGGTCCGTCACAAACCTAACTTAGACACGGAATTCAAAAGTCATCACTAATGTGTGTCAAAAACCAGACTCGTCACTAAGTTATTGACGACTCATTTTTGTCAATGAATTTTGTCACTATCTATAAAAAAGTCAATCACTAATATGATCAAATTTGTGACGAAAGCCAGAGAGCACCCAAATATGTAACTGATCACGTTTTATTCTCAGTAGCCACAAAATTCTTTATATATCTACTATAACTTGATTATACAAATTAAAACTAAATAAATTGTAAGAACTATACATAATACTAGTTTATCTGCATAAGTAAATCATTGGATCTTGAACTAATAAAAAATAAATTTATGTTATGTCCACAAGGTAACAACTACACAATTACATCCTGAACTTTCAATAAGGAAAACACAAAATGAAATTACATGTCTGTTCCTTCAATACATACAATAACCAAGGAGTCTAACTTAAATTTTCATGTTGAACATGACAACTGCTTCATCTTCTAAACTGAATTACTTCTCAGCTTGTCCTCTACAAAACAAACAAAAATAAATACTTTATATAACTCTTTAATAAATTCTTTTCTTGTATTGTTCAAAGTTACTTTTGAGAAAATTACATTTGTGTGAGAAGAATTTTTGAATGATTTTCTTGTAAGTTTTAGAAGAATATAAGAGCTAGAATATATTTCGGATGAAGTCATTATTCGCCGTTTCCAATTTATGAGTGAACGACGAGGCAAATGTAAATTAGAGTTAATGTGGTACTTTTTGATGTAATACCACATATTTAATGAAATCATAATTTTTAAACTTGTTTTAATTAAAAAAAAATTGCAACCCCTCATATCTATTTCTAGCTCCGCCCCTGTATAAAAATGGTGAATAAATATTCAATGAAAATGTGGTACTTTTTGATGTAATACCACATATTCAATGAAATCATATTTTTTAAACTTGTTTTAATTAAAAAATTTTGCAACCCCTCATATCTATTTCTAGCTCCGCCCCTGTATAAAAATGATGATAAATACAAGCAAAAAGCAAACAAGATAGACCGTAGACGAACAATACGAACACAAGATTTTTACGCAATTATAACCGATATCAGATCTTGGATATCGGTTTAGTCAACAGAGATATTTCATTATATTTTTGTGTATCTCAAGGTTCGGGTAATTTACACTTAATATGGTTTAGTATTAATAGGATAAAGATAACTTAGCCAACATGTGAAAACACTGATTTTGGCCTACCTAAATTTCACCGGGGTCCGGGAAATGGGTATTGTACAACTTAAATATAAATAGCTAAAAGAATAAGTAACGGAGCAACCACGAAGAAGAAAGTATGCTGTAAGACAACTGGACGGTAAAATGTTATAATTCATGTATGTATGGTTTTAAGGCCCGCGACAATACGAGCGGTTAAATTAAAATTGTTATAGATATTCAATTAAATACAATTGCATTTTTTACTTTTTGTATAATTTTATTTTATTTTAGTGTTATGTTATAAGCCGATTTTTTATTTAGTTATATTTAATAATATATAATATTTAATGGTTTATTAAAAGATGGTTTCTTATTTCGTAGGGGTAAAGTGTAACATTATTATTTTTAATTTAATTTAATTATATATCGTTTGATCAAATTAAAAAACTCCATCGAAAGGTCCAGATTCCTCCATGAGGTTTTGGTTTAATTTTATGTAAGATAAGATGTTTTAAAACATTGAACTCTCTTAGTTCAAATATCTTATTTTATAAATTTAGTTATTATACGTAGGGTGTTCATGGACGGTTACCGAAATCTCGGTTCGTCATATTTTTGAACCTAAACTGAAAAATTCAGTTAATCGGGAATCGATTAACCTATTTTTCGGTTCCGTTAATCGGTTAATCAAATTAATTATTTATTAAAATTTTCGGTTTTTTCGGTTAACCCTTTATCATGTTTATTCCAAAATCATGAATCGAAACCGAAACCGAAAAAATACCGGTTCGGTTAACCGAAACTGAAACCGAAAAACGAAAAAAGATCGAATTGGTTAACCAAAATTCGGTTCAATTCAACCGGTTTTCGGTTCGGTTTTTCAGTTTCGGAATATTTTTAACAACCCTAATTATATGTGTGACACCACTGACCCAAAATCCTGAGTCCGCCTCTGACTTGAAGACAGACCGATATATATGCAAATTCACTCAAACACACCTCTACTCTAGTATCGAAGTTTCGCAAATTCAACCCAAAAATCAACACAGGGAAAATGGAACCACAATGATATCTGCATGAGCCAATTTAACTGCAAAACGGACAACATGCAGTACAGAAAAATATCGCTAAAATTACAACCATAATGATATCTGCATAGTTTTTAGGCATAAGTAATCAGATAAGAAATAGACGAGACTCACTAAACAGGTTGACCGTTGACCCCACCAAGCATGCAAATTTTTTGATGTCGAACTCAAGAAATGATTTCTTTTCCTCCCTTTTGGAGTGTGTGTGCAGATTCTTGCAACCTTAACTTGTAAAAAGGATTCACCAATAGAACTTTGTAAAACCGAATTAAGGATGCTGGGAATTCATATGATAATCGAACAAGAACATACTATTAATTTGTCGAATTTAAAGACGGGCTCACTTACCATGCTCATAAAAAAGGCAGCAGCACTGGTAAGTATCTGCAATGTTTTTGTAGTGGCTTCTAAAAATAATTGATTGATCAAGTTTTAATCTTTTTGATGCACCATAACAAAAAAGTAACAATACTATTACTATACCATTTTAAAATAAAAACAGACATCAGGTATTCAGGTGCTTGTTTGTGATGTTATATATATTTGCAGTTCTTTGGTTTTCTTGTCGTGGATTGGTGCAGCAATATAACAATAAAAGACCTAATTTTTTCTTAGATTTGGTCACCAGTGTTCTTGAAGTCAATCAAATAAACTTCTGGATGAATGTGCTATTGGACCTTCCACTGTCCTGTTTTCTAAAATTTGTCACATTTTAACTCATATGCCTTCATTCATACATTCATAATCTGCATATTGTTAGTTTAGAGAAGGATATGATAACAGTGTTCACATTGATTCATCTTCTATCATTATCATTTAATCTAGAGGTGACAATTCAACTCGTTTACTAATACAATGGGTTGATTTTGGTCTTGTTTGATCTGAAACGGGTCGATATCAAATAGTTCAGCTAAAACGAGAAAAGTCAAATACGTTGAATGGGTTAAACAGGTCCAAAGTAGTGAAAGAGTAACTTTATACTTTACAACTTCAAAATTCCTTGTATTCAAAAACTTATATTGGTAAATTTGATACATTAATTATTGATTAAATTTAAAAGGTTGAAAGAATGCTTTAACCAGCACTAAAAATTAGGCAAATTGACCCGCACCCCTTCTGACTAGTTATTCAATTCGCCTGCCCTGCCCAGGGTGAGCTCCAAATGAGCAGTCATATATGGATACACTGTATTCCATCATATGTACAAAATTGAGAATGTTAGGAAATGTATATGTGATCCATTCGACCCAATTTACACGCATATTACTGCACCTATTTATCTAGACATACCCTTTGGTCATATATCACTCTATACATGAAAGCCATATGATTTTAAACAAACATCACTCAATATAGCGTATCCAAATTGCATTCCTAGCTATGTTCGAATAATACGCCTATATAAGAGATACCTAATAGTGGTCATTAAGTGTCGTCCTGCTAGAAATGAAATGATATTCTTGACCTCCATCTTTGCATAAGCTACATACATTATTGAGATAACAAGGGCTAAAGCTGAAGCGACCCCAATAACAATGAATAGACCACCGAACCTATTAAGGTTCAGGGTTTTAGGCGTCGCTAAGGTATCTTGTGTTGACAAGGAATACGCATTCTCAAACCACTTCTTCTCTAAATATGTTAGAGTTCCGTCTTCTCTTATTTTTGCGATTTCCTTTGACATATCTGCTACAAGTGGTGAACCTTTCACGAAGATCTGAATGTTATATTTAAGTGACTGAGAAACACACATATACATATATATGCATGATGCTCATGATGCCTGCATATAGAAGGGATACTTGAGCTCCAACATACTGTATGTATTACATTTTGGTTTAAATATGCAATTTATTATTTAAATTTAGGCCTCAGTGTCTGGGAATGTATCAAACTTTCACCAAATCTCTATTGTGTGTATCCAACTTACGAAACTCAATATTAATGTACCCAACTTGTAAAAACGCTTATATTGATGTACTTTGATGACGTGTCACTCTCTCGTTGTGCCACGTGGCATGCTATGTGCGTGACACGTCATCAAAGTACATCAATATAAAGGTTTTTACAAGTTGAGTGCATTAATATTGAGTTTTGTAAGTTGGATACACACAATAGAGATTTGGTAAAAGTTTGATACATTCCCAGACATTAAGCCCTTAAATTTAATACAATACTTATTTAAATACGAGTAATAATGATATACATGTATAACTAAATAGAGATAATGTTACACCGACCTAATTCGAATCACAAATTGGTTAATAGTTTTATTACGAGGTATTTCTCTCTCTTTTTATCTAATTCATTGAATGTGACATGTGTAACATTTATTCTTCTTCTTAGGTCAATTTTTAGATCTATGTAGTTAGGCATTTTTTATGAAATTATACGAAATATGTTAAAGATGTGTTGGGAGGGTTAATTTAAGCTTTAACCCTTTAACCCGGATTTAATGTTTAACTCATTTTGACATCTTATCCAATCCATTCCGCACATTATTTAGAGAGATAAGGGTACTTACAAAGCCAAAACCAGAAGTTAGAGGTTGAGATGAGACCATGGCATAGTCATCTGAGTACCTACCAAGAAACATCTTAATGTATGGAACTTCATCAACAATGGCATCAGCGCCACCATGCTTCCCACCTTTTGATAGTGCATTAGCATAATCTTCATATGAATAATACGAGTATGTCTTATTTCTAAAATTTGTAAAATTCAAGTTGCTGATGGTCACCCCACCAAAGAAACAGCCACCATGAAACCCGATAGTTCCACCTTTTGATGCTAACTTAAATTGTTCAACTGTCAAAAATGAAGTCAATGTTGCTGTGTAACCCGTAACCAAGACAAGCACCCCGATTAACCAAATAAACATCACGAATCTTGACATGTTGTTTGACAACTTATCTCCTACAAAACCATACAGTAAACATCATGAGATCTTGATTAAACCGCGTTTAATTTGTAAGGTGGAAACATTGATCTTAATTGAATATACTTTGAGCAAAAAAGATGGTCAATAACATAAGCCAAACGATCGTCCCAATTTGTGGAGATCGTGAGCCTTGAGATTCTTGATCCATAGCTTCAATAGCCCATATAATGAAGCTGGTGGGTATAGCAAAAGCAACAAATGTTAGCCAAAGATTCGTATCCAACGGCTTCAAGAAGATCCACATGTCGTTTTGTTTTATTATTGTTAGTGTCCCTATACCAGTGTCGGTGTAAGTTGCTGTGAAGTCAACGTATTCAGACCTATTCGATAGGATTGTTGAATCGCCAAGAACCACATCGAGTTCCTGTTTATTGGACACATACACAAAGAAGAAGAAAATGAAGTCTTCTTGAGAAATTTATTATCGTTAAATGTGAGGGTTGCATAAATGTATCATTTACCTGAGGATAGACCTTATTTATAAGATAGTCATAGCTTCCATTTGCGAATGGGATGAGTTCGTAATGCACTTCATATGGTAATGCATTAATGCAAGTACTGAACATCTACAGTGAATCCAGTAGCATTTGTGATGTTTTTTTTAGCATCATAATATGCATCTACGAAGTACTTAAACGATAGTCCTATTCGAACGCCAATTTTTAACGTTTTACCAGAACTCATTCGTAAGATCCAACCTTTTGGAGTCTTTGAAGATCCTCCTGGCCAAATAACCTCTTCAATACCGTTACTATAATGTTGAACATCATTGCTGAACGGTAGATGCGCTCTTCTGATACCTTGCGACAATGTCCAATAACCCACTTTCCTTTCTCCATGATCGATTACATTTACAATCTCAAATCCACTGCAGACCATTTCTCTTTCATTGAGTCGAAACTCGCCACTTAAACCCTTGAATTGTAACTTCAAAATTTCATTTAGAAGCATAGAACCATTTTCAGGGATTCCAACCCTCTCAACAGACTCCGCAAGTGCCCAAATTGTGTCATATGCCCATATGGCAATGGTAGGCACCTCCTGTGAAAATTCTTCGTGCCATCTTTTGGTTAAGTTATGGAGCTTTCTTGACATTGGAATATAAGATCGAAAACCAAGTGCCCCTTGTAATGAGTTTATCACTTCAAATCGTGTCGAATGCATGATGTCGATGGTTTTTTGAGTTAAAATCCATACATAGTCTTTGGTCATCATTCCTAACATCTTTGCAGTTACAAAAACACTAGATGCTAATAACGGTGACATATGTACAATATATACAGATGTATGAATGCTCATGAGTTTATGCAACTCTTCGATTATCTGATCATTTGTTGCTGAAGTAGAAACATCACTTCTGTAAGTGATTCTTATGTTCTTATCTTGAAACGATTCAAACAGATACTGTAAGATCTCATAAATGAAGATTACATCCCTCCATTATACAAATCGACAAGGGCAGCAATACTTTTGGCCATAGCTATTTCGTCTTCTTTGATATGGAACAAGTATGTGTATTTCACAGAGGATTTACCAGCAAAAGAAAATATAGGAACTTTGGTCTTATCAGCAACCAAGGCCAATTGTTTTGATCTGATATAAGTTTCTGGACCAATAATTGCATTCACCTTTACGGTATTTAGAAGATCAAGAACTTCTTAAAAGCAAAACATTGTTCAACAAAAGAAAAAAAAATCAAATTGGCTGGTAACGGACTAAAAGCTGAAAAATCTTATTCATGAGGTATTTAAAACTACATGCGTACCTGCTTAATTTATAAAGAATAAACGTTTAAAAATAAGTAGATTAATTGGTACCAGCCTACTCATATTTAAGGCCGATAAACACAGCTTCACGTTAATTTGACTCTAGCTACCGGCTGGTTTGGTCATTGCTCGTTAAATTAACATGAACTTATTTTTTCCACGAAAATGATAGTGGAAAGAAGTTGAACATCATATCATAAATGTTTAATTTTTTTGGAAAAGGCAGACTACCATTAAAAAGAAAACGTCACTTACAACAACTAGATACAAATGCTACTGTCACGACCCAAGCTACATGATATCATAATATTTTTATAAAACCAGATCATACCGTTTGACATAGCTTGTAACGTGTGTGGTCCCACAATTACACTTATTCACACAAATGTATTAACACAAGCAATGAATTCTTAACAACAAGTTTGCGGAATAACACTTGTTAAGTTAGGAAGATTATATGTATTACTTGTAATATGATTGTAAAAGATTTGAAAGTATAACAAGAACACAATTGTTTCAATAGTCAAAAGCTTCAATATTATTATTACAATAATACGGATACACTTGTTGTATCAGGGTTACAAGCACCTTGAAGCTAAGTTACAACTGACTAAAGACTTAGGTACAACAATGAACCATTAGTCTTACTTATACACAAAAAATAAGTAAACAACTTGTATAAAATCTATACAAAATCTACTTTACTTGACCAAGTCTTTCTAGGAAACACGCCAGCATTAAATGCATTACCATTCCTTGTCTGCTGCGTGCACAGTTCCTCAAAAGCATGCTTGCAGTAGGTGTACTTGTACTACAGGGTTGGTGAAAAGTAGATCCACTGAGCAGAACTATCAGAAATAACGAGCAACACTAACAAAAACAACTGGCAGAACTAATCTTGGAATTCTTTCAGTCTGGCAGAACTAACAGCAGAATGGCTTGACAGAACTAATACACAAAGGACTAGCAGAACTAACTCTGGAAAACTTTGTCTTCAATAAATAAACAGAGCTAACTCTACCAGCAGAACTAAATCTTAAATAACTAACAGAATTAACTTCAACAGAGCTAAACACTTAGAGTATTTATTCACTTGATCTTCAACAGATTTTAGCCCAATATAACGTCTCTCCCTTGGATTCTCTTGTGTGGATGACTATCCTTGTTCTATAACCATCATTTTGAGCGTAAAAGTCTGATAAGGCCATGGTAATGCAACTGTAAATTGATTTACCAATCCATGATTCCATATCAAGAACAACCCCAAAATCTATGAAATATGTACATAAACCATGGTTTGAAGTGCAGAAAAATAATATAATCCAAAGGTTGATCTTGCTAGGCAACATGAGTGTTTGTTTATCAAGTTCTTAAAGGTAAATAAAAGAGCATTTATTCAACAGAGCTAAACACTTAGAGCATTTATTCACTTGATCTTTAGTAGATTTTAGCCCAACAATCTCCCCCTAAACTTGATCTTTCTATGAACAGATTCAAGTTTTCTTCTTCAAACCCTTCTAAATTTTTCTTTTGATTTCAGCTTCTCTTTCCTTTCTGATTTCTTCATTTTTAACATCATGTCTTTCAAGAGCCTTTTTGTAATATTGTTGAACTTCATGAACCAAAAAGGCAGTTGTATCCATGTCATCACATTTGATATTTAATTTCAGCATAGATTCTAATTGATATACATTCCATGGATACTCTGTGCCAATGAAGAAGTATCCACATACACTGCTCTTGAGCAGTACCATATGTACTCCATTGTGAGAGTAGCAGTTTCATGTTGTGGCAAGAGTTCTATCCTTGTAGAATTCACTCTCAGCATCCATTTAATTCAGGATTGAAAGATAGTTATAGACAATCTGCTCACCACTGTGCTTCTGGGCATTCTGATACTTTCTCATTGCAATCCTCCACATGTCATCCAAATCATCCCTGGATAGTTTTTTAATGCAGCTGTAGAAGGATAGAAACTTTTCCTCAGAGTCCCCAGCTCTCACAATCTTAAGCCATTTCCTCATCTTTTCATCAGATTCCCACAACCAATCAATGCAAGGAAAATGTACAACAATTGGCACTTTAGGACTTTCAACCTCCACCATTGATCTGATTTTGTTCCAGTCAACCACTTCTTCTTCAACAGACTGTGCAGGCTCAGATGTAGAAGGCACCCCAGGAGGTACTTCTGTTTCACTTACATCCTTTGCCATGTCATCATGATCATTTCTCACAGCCATCCTTTTTCTTCTTCTGAGTTGAAGGGTTTCTTTTGGAATTTTCTTTTTCAGTGCATCAAGATCATCTTTTTCTTTCTTTTCCATCTCAGCCTTTGCTCTTTCTATTTCTGCCATTCTCTGCTGTTTTTCTTTCTCTGCAGCTGTTAATACTTTCACTTTGGCAGCAGCTGCACTCTTGGCTTCTTCTTCTAATGATCTTCTGGTACTTTCTTCAATATCCCTTTGAATTCTCAGATAGATTCTTTCAAGATCATAGAAGTCCATTGTCATAAGTTCTTTCAGTGTTCTCCCAGTGTTATTTTTGACCACTCTGGCATATTGATCCTTGAGTTGCCTTTGAGTAGGAGCTCTTTTTCTTTTCTCCTCCATTTTCTTCTGAGCATCATGCTTTCTTCTCTGCTCAAGAATATCAATATACCATATCAATCTTTGATCAGGGGTGAACTCTTCCATCTGTGCTTTGTGAGTCCCATCAGCCAATAAGTGATCAAAGAAAATTTGCTCCTCTGGGGTCATCAACACTTTCACATCATCCCCCATGTCAACCTCAATAAATCTGCTCCTGCCCTCGGAATTAAATTGAGCTTGTAGATCTCTAGCTACTCTCTCACTCACAGCTTCTAGCTGCTTTTCCGGTAATGGTTTTATAGGCTTAACCATTTTCTCTTTTCCTTTAGCCTTAGCCAAACCAATCTCCTTTTGCTTTAAGGATTCATCAACTACTTTAGGCCTAACATGTGGAAATGGAATTTCTTTGAGTGTGATCCCAGTAGAGCTCCTTCCTTGTTCTGTGCTCTTTTCCTTCTCTACTGGACTCTTGGCCACTTTCAGTAGTGCATCTGCAGCAATCTGCTCACTATCAGTCATAGCAAAGCTAATCTTTTCCTTTGGACTGGCAGACTTAACCATTTCTGGCTCATTTACCTTAGCAGAACTAACTAGAGGACTAACAGAACTATCATTTGCACCAGCAGTACTAATTCTTGCATCTGTCATCCCACTAGCAGAACTAACTGCAGCATCCAAATCAGCAGAAGTAATACCAGCAGCACTATTCAACATATCCTTAGCACTTGTCTTTGCAGCATCTGATATGTCTTCATCTAATACTTCCAGAATTAAGCTTCCAACCACATTCCCAAGCTGCTCAGCACTCACATCATCATGTATATTTCCAACTTTGTTCACATCCATGTCATCATTGGCCACAAAAATAGACCTGTCACCATCATCATTCTCAGAAGAGTCTATTACCACATTATCTACTCCAACAAATACACTATCAGGCTCTTCAAGATTAGCTAGGTCTTCCTCATACTGTTTCTTCTGCTCTTCCTCAGCCAGAATTAAATTTGCCTGTTCCTCAGTCAATCCAACCTTTTCTGCTCCTCTTTTATTTTCCTCCCTCTCCTTCATTAACAAATCCACCTTTTCCTTTAACTCGGCAATCTCCACCCTTTGATCCTCCACATCCTTTGACAACTTGGTACAGATAGCCATCAATTCCTTTAAAGTTAAGCTATCCTCACCATTTCCAGAAGTGTTACCCTCTTTTAATGGATCACTGGAAGATTTAGCCAATGTCTCAGACCTAGTCTGAGCATCATTAGCCCCCAATGTGGTTTCTTGGCACCTGGGACCACTGGATACATTGATATCCACTGGATCCTCAGCAATAGAGGAGTCCAATGGCATCTCAGTATCCTGGATTGGGTCCTAGTTCTAGTACCACTGTCCTATTCTCCTAGTGAGGTAGCAAAAGTAGTGGTAGCCCTTTTCATATGGTCTCTCTTCTCCTCAGTGACCACCTCATTTTCATTTTCATTTGTGGACTGAATCAAATGAGGAAGAGGAGCCTCATTTGCCTGTTTTCTAGCCTTTTTGGTTTTAGATTTGGCAGGCTGTGGATCCCTTGTTCTTTTTGTTTTTTCTTTTGAACCTACACCACTTGGTTGAGAAGTAGTGGGAGTTTCTACTTCCTGTGGCATAGTGGAAGGCATGTTCAACATGTGATCAGTTAGATTGGTCACCTTCCCAGAAAATTCTTTCCCTTTAACCATCCCCTTTCTCTTCATATTTACAAAAGTCTTTTTGGATAAATTAGAGAGGATTAATCTACCACCTTCCCTGGGTAGATCTTGAATTTCTTGATCAATGATGTGTTGTAAAAATCTTGGATACATTAAAAAATTATCTTTTGGTTTCTCAAGATTATTTACCATCCCACTGAAAGTCAACTTTGAAAAATTAAACTTCTCATTGTTTGCAAGACAGATTAAAGCAGAAGCAATGTTGCTGCTAAATTGTTCCCAAGAAGTTTTCTTTTGTGAAATACAGTGTTGTAGGGTATGAATTAAAAATTTCCATTGTTGAGAGAACATTTGTTTGTAATAAGTTAATTTTTTTGTTCTCTTCCCCTCATACCCGTACAACACAAGTTGATCATGTATTTGAGAAGTAGCATAGCACTCCATGCCATCTGCATCATCTAGTAAAAGATGAGCACGTATGGATGCTTCAGTTATAGTAATACGCTTCTCATTTACTATTACCGTTATTGTTTTAACCCCATCTTCTTCTGACACCACGACAGATGTCCAGAAGTCATTAATATGTGAAATGTAAGTCATGGGATTAACAGTAAGTGCAAACCTGATGGGTATACACTTCAAGAAGTCTATAATTTCATGGTAATCATCTGACCCCTGTGATTTGAGTAGATACCCACAGACGTTATGTTGGTCACCAATGTCGAGTTGCTTAGATGAAGAAGATGATGATGCCATCGTTGAATATTAAAATTGAGAGTAAGGTTTGAGAGGTTTTTGATCGGATTTCAATTTTCAAGAAAAAGTGCAAGTGAATTGAAAAAGTGTAGTGTTTGACAGGTTAAATACTATTAAAAAGATGAACAGTACTTTCAAGCCCTAAAACAACACTAGCAGAACTAAAGTTTGAAAAAGGTATTGGCAGAATTAAGTTTTTCAAATTAAAGCTGACAGAACTAATTTCAACCTTTCTTCACACTTGGGCAATTCCATGTCACTTATTTATTAATAGAGCCAGCAGAACTAACTTGTGCTAGCAGAATTAATACTGTTGAAAACTGAGTTAGCAGAACTAACAACCTTGATTTTTATTCCTGCAACATGTTAGCTCAAAAATACGGTTGAACTAGCAGAATTGGTTTGTATTAGCATAACAAAATAAGATAACCAATATCTATACTAACAGAACTAAATAATGAGAGTATAGTTATTGAAATCCTTATAATTTCTGCTATAACATACTAATGTATCAAACTTAACCCCTTTTTGAAAAACATTTTGAAATTAGATAATGATTATAATGAGTTGTTTATCATTCCTATACCAGTAACCAAAAATTTAAACCTTCCAACATCAAAAGCCTTTGTGAATAGGTCTGCAAGTTGATTATTAGTATGTACTTTGAAAATCTGAATTAATCTTTTCTCATTACAATCCCTAATGAAGTGATATCTAATTTCAATATGCTTTGTATTAGAATGCTTTACAGGGTTATTAATGATACATATAGCAAAATTATTGTCAATATACATGGGAGTATTTAGAAAAGTCAAACCATAGTCTAGCATCTGATTTTGAATCCATAGGATTTGAGCATAGCAGCTTGATGCAACAACATATTCTGCTTCTGCTGTTGATGTAGACACTGTAGTTTGCTTCTTACATTGCCAAGATACTAACCTATCTCCCAAGAACTGACACCCTCCTGAAGTTGACTTTCTATCCATATTGTTACCTCCATAATCACTGTCAGAATATGCTACCAAGTTGAAAGAAGAATTCTTTGGATACCATAGGCCCAATTTAGGTTGACCCTTTAGGTATTTAAAAATTCTCTTTACAGCATGAAGATGAGACAACTTAGGATTAGCCTGAAACCTTGCACACACACATACTGCAAACATGATGTCTGGTCTACTAGATGTAAGATACATCAGTGAACCTATCATGGATCTATAGAGGTGTTCATCAACACACTCCCCCTCAAGATCTGCAAGTAGTGGTTTATGTGTTTCCATTGGTGTGCTTACAGCCTTTGCATCATTGAATCTAAACTTGTCCAAAATGTCCTTCACATACTATCCTGACTTATGAAAATTCCATCAGCTTTCTGCTTCACTTGAAGGCCCAAAAAGAAAGTCAACTCTCCCATTGAACTCATCTGAAATTTCTGATGCATAATAATTTCAAATTCTTTGCAAAGACTATCCCTTGTAGAACCAAAGATGATATCATCTACATAGATTTGTACCAGTAGAATATCACTTTCAATTCTTTTAACAAACAAGGTTTTATCTATAGCACCTCTTTTGAAACCATTATCCAACAGATACACAGACAGAGTATCATACCAAGCTCTAGGAGCCTGATGCAATCCATAAAGTGCTTTATCCAATCTAAGCACCTTATTTGGTCATTTGGGATCCTCAAACCCCGGTGGCTGACATACATACACCTCCTCATCTATCTTTCCATTCAAAAATGCATACTTCACATCCATCTGATATACTTTGAAATTCTTGAAAGAAGCATAAGCCAAGAACAATCTAATAGCCTCAATTCTTGCCACAGGTGCAAATACCTCATCATAATCAATTCCCTCTTCTTGAGAGTATCCCTGTGCAACCAATCTAACCTTGTTCTTAATTACTATGCCTCTCTCATCTTTCTTATTTCTGTATACCCATCTAGTACCAATAGCTCTTTTTCCTTTGGGAAGATCCATCAAAGTCCACACATTTTGGATTTTGAATTGAAGTAGCTCCTCTTGCATAGCCTCAATCCAGCTTGGATCTTTCAAAGCTTCAACAGCTTTCTTGGGCTCCATCTGTGATAGAAAACAAGTAAACAAAGAGAAATTTGCATTTTTATCAATAGTTTTAGATGACCTTCTTATTTGCATGGGAGCATCAATGGCTCCAATGACATTGTCCAGTGGCATATAGCTTTTGTGAGCCTGATATTGTGGACCAGCTGTCATCTCTATCCCAGATTCTAAATTGGTAATATTTTGATCCAGATTTGTATCTTCTTGATCCATTTGACCACTTGATTCTGATACATCCATTCTTAATGGCTCTTGATCCTCTTCTGCATTTTTATTTGTTGGAAATTCATTTGATGCATCTTCTTGTAGAGGATAATCTGGATCTGATGATGTATTCCCATCACCAAATGTACCATTATCATTCAGGTTTGATGTAATGGGCTCTGAACTCTGTTGTTGATCAGGATTGGAAGACTCAAACACTGCAGGTGGGTCAGGTAACCATGTTGGAAACAAAACAAATTGTGGTGATTTGCTTCTTTGTTGACCTGCACTTGTACCTGCATTTGATGACTCACGCATATATCTAAAAGATTTGGTTAATGCATCAATGTTAAACAGGCGAACTGGACCTTTTCCTAAGGCATTAGGTCTGTGCTCATTAAAGGTCACATCCAAAATCTCTTCCACTATTCTAGTCCTACTGTTGAATACTCTATATGCTTTGCTCTGAAAAGAGTAACCAACAAAGAACCCCTCATCAGCCTTACTTTGAAATTTGCCTAAATGATCTTTGGTATTCAAGATAGTAACATGACATCCAAATGGTTTAAGAAAGCTAACTAAAGGTTTGCTATTCAAGAATAACTCATAAGGTGTCTTGTTGTGAGGCTTAACAACTAATACCCTGTTCTGGACATAACAAGCAGTGCTAATTGCTTCTGCCCAAAAGGTCATTGGTAGTTTAGCATCTGCTAACATGGTTCTAGCAGCCTCAATAAGTGTCATATTCTTTCTCTCTGCTACTCCATTCTGTTGTGAAGTTCTAGGAGCACTATATTGTCTATCTATACACTTGGATTCACAAAATTTATCCATCTCTTAATTTTTAAACTCTGTTCCATTATCACTTCTGATGATTTTCAGCTTCCTATTGGTCTAGTTTTCAATCCTAATGATGAAAGATCTTAGTATGCCTCCAGTCTCATCTTTGGTTCTAAGAAAGAATACCCAACTAAAACTGCTATAATCATCAGTGATCACAAGGCAATATGACTTCTTACCTATACTACTCACATTGGTAGGTCCAAATAAGTCCATGTGTAGTAAATGTAAAGGTGAGTCAATAGAGTTCAGTGTTTTGGTTTTATAAGAGGATTTATGTTGCTTGCCTTTTTGACATGCAACACAATGGTCATCACATGAATATATTTTCTCTGGTAAACCTCTGACAAGTTTTCCTTTAACAAGTTTGTTACTGTTTTAAAATTCATGTGACACATCCTTCTATGCCAAAGGTCAGATTCATCAACAGTTGCTTTTGAAATAAGACAGTTCAATTCAGGTTTAGGTACAAATTTAACCAATTCACAGTTGTACATGTTGTTCTTTCTGGGAATTTTCATTAAAATCATTTTTGGATCAAGAACAATTTTTTTAGAAAGAATACAGCATTCTGTGTCATTAAAGAATACTGGGTTCCTTTTCTCAGTTATTTGGCTAACACTTAGCAAGTTGTACCTCAATTGTTCAACATAGTACACATCATTGAAGCTCATCTTATCACTGTTAACATTTCCCATTCCTGTAATCCTTCCTCCTCTAGGATTACCTCCAAATGCTACAGGACCTCCATCAAGAGCTTTGAAGTCCTCCAACCTGCTTCTATCTCCTGTCATGTGCCTAGAGCATCCACTATTAATGTGCAATAGGCTTTTCTTTTTGCTCTGCACATATGAATGACAAAAGATCAGTTTCTTTTGGGAACCTAAACCAATTTGGTTGTGGGTGTCCCTTTTTCATCAACCACATCAACTCTTTTGAAAGTCATTGATGTTGATGCCATTTTAGTTGGTTTACAAACCCAACTGATGTTTGACTTAACAGAATTAAATGATCTGGTAGAATTAATTTCTGGACCACTTCTATTTTGCCTAGCAGAACTAAAGTTGTTCAACTTTTGCCTAGCAGAACTAAAGTTGTTCAACTTTTTCCTAGCAGAACTAAAGTTGTTCAACTTTTGCCTAGCAGAATCAACTGTGATTTGCCTAGCAGAATTAACATTGTTGTTATGCTTGGCAGAATTAAAATTTGTTATAGTCAATGTAGTTCTGTTGGCATTGACTTTTGTTAACACCCCTGCACTTCCTTTTGGTACATCAGAGCTAACTTTTACCTTTAACTTCTTCACTACACTGGCAGAATTAATTTTTGTTTTGAAATTTTGATGGTTAATTCTGTCAGCAGTAGTCCATGATGATTGCTTAACCCTTTGAAATCTTGGGTTATAATGGCATACATGTTGAAGATGATTAAATCTTCCACAGATGAAACAAGCTTTCTCATCAATTCTTTTGAAATTAGATCCAAGTTTTTGAGAAACCATTTGATTCCAGTTTCTTTGGTTTCCTCTTGAATTTTTATTTGATTTTGAAGAAGATGATGAGCTAGCTGCACAAACACATTTGGTACAATTAACAACAACAGTTTTATCATTTACTGGTGTGTTAACAGATGTACTAACACCTTTTCCCTTCAGATTTCTCAAGTTCATCTTAGCCTTTTCTTGGAATAATTTCTTACCTTCTGCTAGTTTCTCAGCCTTAAAATTAGATACTAGCCCAGTAACAGAGTTAAGTTCTGAATAAACTTTCCCATTTTTCTTAGGTTCATCCTCTTCATCTGAATTCCACTCAGATACCTCGACCTTTTCTAGATCATTTACATTTTTGTTCAATGCAGCAACAGGATCTACTTGCTTAACTTCATCTATCATTTTCTCCTTAAGCTTACTTATGTCTAAGTCAGTTTTAGAAGGCATGTATGTGTGGTTGTAAGGTGGAGGTACACTGTTAAGATTATAACCTAAGCCAGTTTTAATCTTATCATGAATTTGATTCTTAATCAGATTTTGAACACTTTCAGAAGCATTCTCTAGATCAGTCACTGTAAGTTTGATACTCTCTTTCTCAGCAGTGACTTCAGCTAACTTCTTACTCAAATCATCAACCTTATTCTGTAAAACATCCTTTTCATACTGAGCATACTTAAGGTCATAATCATATTGTTCCTCATTTTTCTTGTATGCTTTTATCTGTTTTTCTAAATCTTCTATTGCTAAGATTGTGTGTTGGCTTCTAATGTCCCATTCCTTAAGTTCTTTACAGATTGTAGCATTATGATCTCTGTAATGTTTAACAGTTTTCTTACATACATTAGAACATAATTTTGCTTGTACCTCATAAGGAACTTCATCTGATGTATCTTCTTCTCCAATAGCCATTAAAGCATGATTCTGAGGTTCCATTTCAGCTTGATCACTCCAATCATAACCCAGACCATCTTGTGAAACAAGAGCATTTGGTGTAGATTCCTGAACTGGAATGGTTCTTTTCTGAGGACCATTGTATGTTGCATTATATCCACCAGATCTCTGTCCATTTCCCTCTTGCCTTGGAGATCTGCATTCTCTAGCAAAATGACCCAATTTGTGGCAGTTGTAGCATTCCATTTTGCTCTTGTCAAACCCCACATTGTCATCCCTTTTACCTGCAAAATTATTCCTTCCTGTCCTCTGCAGAAATCTCTTTACCCTCATGGTAATCATGGCCATTTGCCATTTTATGTCCATCTCTTCTAGATCATCAGGATTTACTTGCTCTAATTCTTCATTAGTTAGTGAGGAATTCACATGACTAGCAAAGAAAACTTCTACAACTTGATCTGTAGACTTTTCCTGTGTTATAGATGATGATCCAGATCCTACAGTTTTCACAACAAGTACAGATCCATAACTCTTTGGATCTACCTTTGACCTTCCCATGGACATGAATGCAACATTATGAGAGCCTTGTGCTTCACCAACAATTTGCTTTCTGCTTTCAACCTCTTCAAAAGCTATAAGATCATTATATAAGTCATTGAGCTCCTTGTCGTCTAGATCACTTCTTTGCCTTAGAACAACTGTGTACATGGTCCATTCTTCACCCAAAGATCTTAAAAACTTTCTGTTAAGATCATCTTTATCTATAACAACCTTGTGATTCTTGAGCTCACCAACCAACTTTCTATACCTGTTGAACACCTGAGTCAAAGTCTCAGACTTGACAGAGCTAAAATTTTCAAACTGTTGTTTGAGCATGGATCTTTTGTTCTTCTTAGTGCTTTCATTCCCAACAAATCTCTTGTCCAGCTCTTCCATAAGCACCTTAGCATCCTCAGCTTGTTCAAATTCACTTTGATACTCATTTGGAATAGAGAGTAACAAAGTGCTTAAAGCCTTGAGTTCTGTAGCTTTTTCTCTTCTTTCTTACTCAGTAGTTGGTGCACCTCTTGGCAATCTTACACCATTAGCATCAGTTTTTTATTTGGGACCATTCTTCACAATGTCCCATAACTAATAATCAGTAAGCAACATGTGTTGCTTGATTATGTTTCTCCACATATGGTACTCATCAAGTCTAAGAATGGGAATTCTAGACACCTGGATGCCATCTACAAATTCTGAAGCCATGCTAACAATATCAAACTTAAGGATGAACTGAACCTTAAACTGTCAACTATATTATCCCAGATCTTCCTGAATCCAAAGCTTACACTTGCTCTGATATCAATTGTGTGGTCCCACAATTACACTTATTCACACAAATGTATTAACACAAACAATGAATTCTTAACAAGAAGTTTGCGGAATAACACTTGTTAAGTTAGGAAGATTATATGTATTACTTGTAGTATGATTGTAACAGATTTGAAAGTATAACAAGAACACAATTATTTCAATAGTCAAAAGCTTCAATATTATTATTACAATAATACGGATACTCTTGTTATATCACGGTTACAAGCACCTTGAAGCTAAGTTACAACTAACTAAAGACTTAGGTACAACAATGAACCATTAGTCTTACTTATACACAAAAAACAAGTAAACAACTTGTATAAAATCTAGGGATTAGTGTAGGGAAATGCATCCAACTTATGCACGAAGTCTATTGTATGTACTCAACTTTTTTTTGGTCTATTGTGTGTATCAATCTTTTACTTTGGTCTATTGTGTGTATCCGACTGACGTGACACCCTTTTTTGATGATGTGTCAATGATGTGGCAACTGACATGGCGAATTATATAGTTGACACATCATCAAATAAGTCAACGGATACACACAATAGACCAAAGTAAAAGATTGATACACACAATAGACCAAAAAAAAGTTTGGTACATACAATAGACTTCGTGCATAAGTTAGATGCATTTCCCTACACTAACCCCTAAAATCTATACAAAATTTACTTTACTTGACCAAGTCTTTCTAGGAAACACGCCAGCATTAAATGCATTACCATTCCTTGTCTGCTGCGTGCACAGTTCCTCAAAAGCATGCTTGCAGTAGGTGTACTTGTACTACAGGGTTGGTGAAAAGTAGATCCACTGAGCAGAACTATCAGAAATAACGAGCAACACTAACAAAAACAACTGGCAGAACTAATCTTGGAATTCTTTCAGTCTGGCAGAACTAACAGCAGAATAGCTTGACAGAACTAATACACAAAGGACTAGCAGAACTAACTCTGGAAAACTTTGTCTTCAATAAATAAACAGAGCTAACTCTACCAGCAGAACTAAATCTTAAATAACTAACAGAATTAACTTCAACAGAGCTAAACACTTAGAGTATTTATTCACTTGATCTTCAACAGATTTTAGCCCAACATAACGTCTCTCCCTTGGAGTCTCTTGTGTGGATGACTATCCTTGTTCTATAACCATCATTTTGAGCGTAAAAGTATGATAAGGCCATGGTAATGCAACTGTAAATTGATTTACCAATCCATGATTCCATATCAAGAACAACCCCAAAATCTACAAAATATGTACATAAACCATGGTTTGAAGTGCAGAAAAATAATATAATCCAAAGGTTGATCTTGCTAGGCAACATGAGTGTTTGTTTATCAAGTTCTTAAAGGTAAATAAAAGACAACACAAATGACAAATTTAGAGAGAAATTAATTATACACTGACTTATAATTTGTCTGGTGATTAGCATCTCAGAATGAATTCCTAGGTTTTTTGAATCATGAGTTGACTATCAAGACAACTCAGTTTGTAAAAAGTCAACTTGTTGACTTGTTTCCCTATCTATGTTTAATCATTGGGTCTTTCTGTAAAAACTTTTTCAAAAAGAAAATCAACGAATATCATGTACATATATAATGAGCATCCGATCAAGTGATTCAAATTGATTCGTGTTAAGTTTGTACTTCTTCCAATTCTTTTGGGACTTATTTTGCACAAAGAGGTGACGTTTGCTTTGACTTTGGGCCTTCTGAATGTTGAAGTCGTTCGGGTTTAATTAACATGGATATGATTTTAAGGGATGGTTCAATGTTCAACTCAAAGTTCAAATGAGCCCACAAAAATGGTTTTAACCAATCAAAAATAGGTCAAGGAAAAACGAAAGTTAAAGCTTGAATGCAACGTTCTTGACTGAACATTGGGATTGAACGCTAGAGTTGAACTTTAGTGTGGAGTAGCTGAACGCCGGTCCTGACGTCCAAGTTGCTTGAACGCTGAGAATTGCCTATCTTCTCCAAATTTATCGAGTGGTATTGTAGCATCTACAAGTCTCTCAAGTTGTTTTCTCAACTTGTTCAATTTTGCCTCTTTTATGGAACTAACCTCCGAAACTGTGGAGGTCGCCTTTAATGTTTCTTGCCGATTGGCTTTTGTTGTTCTTGATAGGAGGCTTTAAAATCTTCGTTGAGGTTGAACCTTCGATTCTCTTTCGAAGAGGTCGTGTATGCACTCTCCAGAGTATTTTTTGTTCGTTTGCTCGAACTAGCTAGGCCCATTTCCATCACCATTAATTTATCCATTTGAATGTATTTTCATAACATAGAGCAGATGTGGGATTTAGATTTTTTTTTCTTATTCCCTTTATATTTCCACGTTGTGTGCTGATGAACGTTAATAAGACAGTGTTTAAAAAGTTAAAAAGGTTGGTGTGATAGAAAGTAGTGGTTCTGACAGTGGGTAAAATTCACGGAGAGCGGCTTGCAGAAAAAATAATGTGACGCTCAGGTGACGAAAATGGTGAAAGTGTTTGGATTTGCCAATGCAAGTGCTCTTATCGGAGATGAATTTATTCAAATCAGTGTTATCTTCTCTTCTTGGTTCATGTATGTGTTTTTTCATTGGTTTTTTGGAACTTATCTTTTCGTATTCAAACCTTCTCCTTTCCTATTCCTTTTCCTTTATAAATTTGAACCTCTTGCACTTCGTCTTCTTCGTCTTGTGAAATGTCGTTGGTTATCATCTTGCTCCTAGTCCTCGTCTATTACGCAGTTGCGAAGACTCAGAAAGAACACACGCACAAAATATATAAGTTCACAAAATGTAGAAGGGAAACTTGACCAAAAGTTATTTGTATTTGGGCCTTAACTGGTTCGATACAGAACCTCGGTTCTACGTTGTTGGTAATGGGCTTGTGGTATTATCAGCTAACAAGGTTGGGGACTCAGGTTGTTAGCCAGACAGAATAAGTAAATTATGATAATATATAATATATAATATGATATATAATTGTTAAATATCTTCATATATAAATATATAAAAGAAAAGATATAAATTATACTTTTACTCTTTAAAATGTTATAAGGCGATTTAGTTGTGTAATTACTTGTACAATTTTTCTGTAAAAAATCTTATCCAGCAATTTGACAATTTTACACAATTCTTTTACCACCTTTTACTTGAATGAGACGAGATGTAATGTAAATAATACAGGTACTACATCTTATTACTTAAAAACAAAACAACACATGTCATATATATGTCTACAATGTTGTTTTTGGCCACATACATATAGAAAACCTCATCTTTACAATGAAATGAAGAAATACTATAAATACATTGCACAAAGCTTATCTGCATAGCTTCAATTCAAGTAGCAAAAATGGCTGCTCTAAGAATTCAAATCCATGCCATAAACCACACTACTTCATACTACCTCAAAACTACTAACTCGGTTTCGATATGTTGCTCAATGCAACCGCAGCAGCAGCCTCCTCAAAACAACATTAAGGTAAATTAATCAATCAATAATACTAATAGTTGATTATGTTAATGAAGATATTAATTGATAATGATGACAGGTGGTCATCAATGGAGCAGCTAAAGAGATTGGAATGGCTTCTGTATTGGCAGTCACAAAAGCTAGAGGAATGGAAGTCGCTGGAGCTGTTGATTCGCATCTCGTTGGAGAAGATATAGGAAAGGTTTAACCACTTCTTAGAAATCGAACTATCTATTCGATTAACGAGCTTTTAGTTTAGCGGTATTAAAGTGGCCCACCACCAGTCAAGAAGTTGTTGGTTCAAGTCTGTGTCAGGACAAAAGTGGAATGCGATTTTCTTTTAAATGAATTTTTCTTCTTTTCTTTTTTGCCATATGTTTAAGGTTTGTGGCATGGAAGAAGCTCTAGAGATACCGATAATTAACGATCTTACAATGGTACTTGGTTCCATATCTCAGGTAATCAATTAGTCAAACTTACTAGTTTTTAATATAATTCAAAGACAACCCAATTTTTGTATATCTTTTATCCCTTACAAAACCTGTTTGTAATGCCAAAAGAAAGACAGTAAATTTGTAATAATCAAAATATGAGTTTATCTGACTCAAGAGCCAACTTTTGTGCAGCCATAATTAGCATTAGTCTAAATGAAATGTTTTGACTTCTGACAGTCAAAAGATACATCAGTGGTAGTAGATTTCACCGATCCGTCTACAGTTTATGATAATGTGAAACAGGTATGATTGTTACTCGAATCTTATAATTTATAAGAAATTTATTAGATGATTATGATGTTTTGTTGTGTCCTTTCGAGGCTAATTAATAGGCGACAGCATTTGGCATGAATAGCGTGGTTTACGTTCCACGGATTAAGCCTGAAACCGTAGCAGCATTATCTGCATTTTGTGAGAAAGCCAGCATGGTGAGCACAGGGTGAGATTTTACTAATTCAATGTACATTTTTTAAAAAGTCATTAACTCTCAAAATGTTGCTTTTGGGTTTGAATGTTTGATGATAAACTAAGTTTTGGGATTTGCTTTCAGGGTTGTTTGGTTGCACCAACGTTGTCCATAGGATCGATATTACTCCAACAAGCTGCAATTTCTGCTTCTTTTCATTATAAGAATGTGGAGATTGTCGAATCGAAAGCTAACAAAGGAGTAAGTCGATATTATCCAGGACCATGAGTCATTTCAGTTCCTAAAACAACCATTTTGTTTCAAAAAGGGCTGGAAATGGGGTGGGCTGGACATTTTGAATTGTCAGTTGCAAAAGGTTCGAGTCGAAAATAAGTAATTCCTCCGTATCAATGTGGGTGGAAACAGCTGAGGCTTATTACCCGGAAGGATTTTCCAATGAACGTTACAAAAGCTATATTATGTTGTTACAGTTATAATGTAACTTTTTTAATTTAAGCAATACATGAAGTTGTATGCTATAAAAATACAATTTGGACAACTTCTGACACGTTCCCTTTCAGCTATTTTTTTTATTTGACTTTTTGGACCCGGTCGAGATAAAACATTATCTACGTAGATGAGTTTACGCCCTCTCAATCAAATCTTAAATAATCGGTAATGGACAGGTGTTCCCGTCACCAGATGCTGTTCAAATCGCCAACAACCTCACTAACCTCGGGCAACTTTACAATAGAGACGATCTTGATACCAATGTTCCGGTAAGATCCAATTCAAATGAGTAGTTGTCCATTGTTGAAAGTTAAACTACTTCAAAGTAACACATGTAGATTTGTATTAGGCAAGAGGGCAACGAGTAGGAGAAGATGGCGTTCGTGTGCACAGTTTAGTTCTTCCTGGGCTCGTGTCTAGTACCACAGCTCATTTCTCAGGGCCAGGGGAGGTAGTTTTCTTCAGCATACATACATTTTCCCTGATAGAAGAGCTTCTTATATAATCACTTTATAAATGCACATCATAACACATAATTATTTGTTACACAGATGTATTCAATCAAACATGATATCACGAATGTTGAGTGCCTAATGCCTGGGCTTATTCTAGCCATCAGGCAAGTTGTGCGTCTAAAGGTACTTGAGAAAAACATATATGCGCGCACTTACATCCTTTAGGCATCTGATTTTTCTAAAAAATGTTCGTGCATATAGGTCTTTTCTTTTGATCTCTATCCTTTTCGAATTTCTTGATTTGCAGAATCTTGTTTACGGCTTAGAGAAGTTCTTATAGAGAAGAAGTTTCATATGGATTCTACCGGCCCGTTGAGCTAGCAAACAATAGTATAACATTTGGATTATCAAAAAATTTCAAACGAATCGAGTTACATTTTACCTTAGTACGATTGATATGGGCATGTTTTTACACTAATCATCAAACCATAAATACAATGTACAAACATGTAATGATCTTTAAAGTTCGAAGTTGAGGTTATTACAATAATGTTAAGCTGTACTTTAAAGACCATGTGCTGATAGAGTAGATTAGAGAGCTTCCTTCTAGAAGCAGATCATAGTAGTATCATACACCTCATACATTGAATTGAATTGCATATTTGAAAAGACATGAAAATCCACATGTTTTAAGCATGTAAGTACGTATATAAAAAAAAAAGGAAACAGAAAAAAGCATATGTGCAATTTTAATATGTTTATTAGACATTAGTCAATATACACATTGCTTATCATGAACTTGATTAACTACTTAACTAGGTCTTAGACTCAATAGGATTACTTTATTCAACTCTTGCGTATTTAATCTACCTTTATAATTTCTAAATAATATAATATAATAAATATCCTTAAATAAAAATCTTGAGATATTTAAATACTAAATTTTGACATTAACATTTTCGATTTTAAAAGTTATTTTTACAAAATTTTGTACAGAAAAATACAAATGTAAAAATATGCATACATAAATAGCGTGTATGTCTTTCAAGTTCATAGTATTAACATGCATTTAATTCAAGATATTTTTCTTTTCTATATATGATTATATTAGTTTCGATATCATTATGTACCAATATAAATATTTATTTGATGATCAAGTACTACCATATGGGATATATAATAAGTATTCATTAACAACAAGGTATGGTTTTGACGGGATAAAAAAAATGCGACTACAAATTAAATTCTTATAAAATTAGGTGAATGAAAGCGTTGTTAAGTAATGTTACTTAATTGGAAAGGGCGAATCATTCTTAGACCACTCTCATCAATGACAGAAACTGACTGAAACTGACAGAGTCACGTCAGCTTTTTTCACAAACTGACTGACCACTCCTATCAGCACTCTGTCACTTCATTTTCTGGGACCCACTGACTATTTAATTATTCAATTTAAATTCAAAAATTCAAATAAACGCAACAATTTAAATAAAACACATTTCATTAAAAATATAAAAATTACACATTTCCTAAAAATTAAAAGTACAATAATTTAAAAATAAAAAACTACAAATCCTAAAAATTAAAAAGTACAATAATTTAAAAAATAAACGTTACATAATCAAAGTACAACATTTTAACGGATACGGAAATTTGGTGGTAGTTGCGCAATGTGTTCGATTAGCGCGTTGCTGAGTTGATGATGAACGTCCCGATCGCGTAATTCCTTGTCCATACGCAATGAGGTTTCAACTCTTTCTTCCCACGTTTTTCTTGGCCTGTTTGACGGATCAGAAGGGTAATATTCTTCTAGTTGATAAATATTTCTCCCGTTGTCCTCAGTGATCATGTTATGCAGAATGACACAAGCATACATGATTCTTTTGATCTTGTTGGTGCTATATGGCCTAGTCGGGTTCTTGATGATTTGCCACCTACCTTGAAGCACACCGAATGCTCGTTCCACATCTTTCCTTGCCGATTCTTGGTATCTCTTGAATCGAGCCTCGGCTGCAGTTAGTGGATGCCTAAACGACTTAACGATAGTCGCCCACTCAGGATATATCCCATCCGCTAGATAATACCCTCTGGTGAATTGTTGTCCGGCAATAGTGAAGTTAACCTGTGGAGCTCTATCTTGCATCAAACCGGAGAACAAATCCGATTGATTAAGTACATTTATGTCGTTGCTCGACCCTGCCGGACCAAAAAAAGCATGCCAAATCCACAAATCATAAAAGGCAACCGCCTCGAGCATGATTGTGGGACGCCCCTAATCACCTCTGGTGTATTGACCCTGCCATGCAACTGGACAATTTTTCCAGGGCCAATGCATACAGTCTAAGCTGCCGAGCATACCCGGAAAATCATGCAACTCGGCATGTCGTTGATGCAAACGTTGAACATCTTGTTCAGTGGGTTTCCTTAAGTACTCGGTAGAGAATTATTGAAAAATGCATTTGCAAAAATTATCCAAACACAAATATGAGGTTTGTTCACCCATATGCAAGTATTCGTCAAACGCATCCACCGCACAACCATATGCTAATTAACGTATGGCGGATGTGCATTTTTGAAAAACATTAAAACCGGGTCTACCGGTACAATCTAAACGTTGATGCAAGTATCGAAAATAATCCGGTACCGGTTCTTGCGAGTATGAAACAATACGTTGACATATATTAATAAATAATGGCTTACTCATTCGATATAAGCGTCGAAATACATCCGCCGGAAATGTTGGCTCGTCATGAAAGTAGTCCAGAAAGAATCGTTGCCCCATTGCTTCGCGATTTCTCGGAAAGTATCGACGTGGAGCTCTCGGGATCGGAATTATTTATTCCTCTTCGTCGTCGGACGATTCGGACGATATGACGTTAATAACATTGATCGCGTACTCCGGATCAAAAATGTCATTAAGCGCTTGCAAATCTTCGAGATCGGAATCGGAAGACATTTTGAAAAAAAATATGAAAGTGGTGAAAATGTAGAGAGTAAAAGGATGAAATTTGAATTTATAACACCCCCAAATTCAGAAACATAATTTGGGTGTTACTAATCAATAATCAAAGCACACAGATATATAGCAAACGACTCTATATGCGTCGTTTTAACAAAATATATTGATATTAAAAGGTTTACAACAATTTGAACCCGTACATAGCTCGTGTTCGTAATATGAGAGATTTAAGTACATAATTAGTTATATAAAATATAATAATGCAATGAAATCTCTGAAGTTTGCATGGAGACTCGAGCTAATATGCATCCTGATGGGCAGTCCAAATCTACTGCTGAGTACCTGTGATACATGCAAAAATGGGTCAGCTAACGCTGGTGAGCTCACAGGTTTAGATATCAAATAATAGTGTGTGAACCGCAAGATTTAAATGTTGATTTGCATCCAGCAAATGATAATAATAGTGTATACAACCATGAGCGCATACTCTGAGCTTAACTCGAGGGTCGGGTCCCATATAGAGAATTCCGAGCGAGGTGCCTCCACGAGTGCCTAATCTACACTCGTCTTCCCAAATATTAGTACGTCCATTGCAGAGGTTAGCGCGACTAACCCGGATGAGGTGGGTCAATCCTATATGGTACCATATACTAATATTCACGCTACTTTCGTATTACCAGACTATACTGATGGAGGACTTTGATTTGATTAGTTGAAAATAACTCATGTAGTATATTGAAATATGTACTCACGTTCACGTGTTAAAAACAGAGCAATGTATCACACCCCTAGTAAAGCAGTAAAAAGAGGGGCCATGAGACTCACCTGAGCCTGAAGAGTTTATCTTAATAAACTGAGATTGATTAGCCAATAATCGAAGTCCAAAGACTTGTAACCTGAGGGTGTCCACGACACGCGATGGTTATAAACATGTGAAGGCATCTAATAAGACTACCTTGTAGTTGTTTGTCCAACTAGAATGTCCAAATGATTTCAATTTGGTTGATTGTCTGAGTGTTTGAAAATGTGTACGGCCCGTTGGTGATTGTTTGTAATAATAATCTTGATATTATCATATTGATTTCGAAGTGTTATACTTGGTAAACATGTTTTACAATGTTTTAGGAGTCATATTGTATAAGTATTTGAGGTTGTATAAGTTCAACTCTTAGTGTAAAAATAGTTTGAAACCTTCTGTTTTATGCGACATAGCGTGCGACATACGGCTTTGTGTCGCTAAGTGCGACATAGTCTGTTGTGTCGCAGATCATGTCTGCGACATAAGGGCTTGTGTCGCTAAGTGCGACATCCGCAATTTAATGCGACGTAAGGCGTTGTGTCGCTATATGCGGCGGGAATGAGTTTTGCGACATAGTGTTTTGTGTCGCTATATGCGACCTCCGTGATTAGTGCGACATAGTTGCTTATGTCGCTATATGCGACATAAGGCCTGATTTAGCGACATAAAAGCTTATGTCGCAGGTGGCCTGGAGCCTCTGCGACATAACGCGCTGTTGGCCGGAAAATGAGCCGAAAAGGTGTTTTCCGGCCTCCGTTTGACTTGAAACTTTTACCCAACCCTTATATGGACATTTTAAGCCTAGACAAACAATTATAAGTTGAAAACAATAGAAAACGAGAGGTGTCGGGATTTGTCGGGAAACTTACGAAGTTAATGCCGTGACAATCCGGAAAGATGAGGTTGTAGATCGTGACACGGTGGTTCTTTTCTTCCAAATGGACGATGAAAACCGAGGTCGTTTGGTGGTGTAATTTCACGAATTAAGGTGATAATGGTTTTGGGTTTTGTTTGAGAGAAAAAGGAGAGAGAGAAAGAGAGATAGAGTGAAAAGTGAGGAAGTGAGGGTGAGGGGGGTGGTGTCCCCTCCCCTTGGCTGGTTTTGGGTGGGGGACCATCTAAGTGTGGGTCTCCATTTTTAATTCCGTGCATTCGCACTCCGTGCGGTGTTCGGTTTCCCGTTCGTTTAAGTAATTTTTCGTACATTCAATTATAGGTTTTGAAATAAGAATATTTATTCGATGTTTTAATTAAAATACTTCACCAATTTCTTTAATGATTGAGTCATAAATTATAACTTAGCATGTTTCGTTTTGTTTGCGTGTTTGTTATTTTAAATCGCAAAATCCTTGTTTGTATGATATGAATTAAATACGAAATACCATCAAAATAATATTTTGGATATAATAGCGTTATTAAATAATGTTATATTAATTAATAAAAATGTTCACCAACGTCCGTATTTACTTGAACCGAATTACATTCGATTTAAAACTTGTACGATTTAATCAAATCGCATATTCGTGTATATATATATATATTCAACAATATATATATTGAGATACACTAATTAGCCTAAAACCAACTAATTACATGTATTAACAGAGAGTTAGGCACTAATTACTAGTCCTAATTTGTCGGGTGTTACATAATTGAGTTTCGTGTGGATTGTTTAGAAAATGGAAGGTGTATTTATAGTTGAAAAGTTGATTTTTTTTTAAAAAAATTTAAAAATAAAAATACCAACGGCTAGTTTTCTAACCGTTGGATTTTTTTTCCTAACGGCTTGATTTTTTTTTCTTAAAAAACAAAAAAATCACGTGGGCCCCACACCCCCCCTCGTCCCTCTCGTCGCCAAACCGAAGGGGGTAAACCGATGAGGCAACCGACGGATCGATGCCATTGCCGTCGGCCTCGTCGATCCTAACCGACGAGAACCGACCCTCCCCGATGGGAGTGGTCTTACTCGATCTAATTGAATATCACATAATCGTTTCAAACTCTTAAATTCATTGATCATTGCAGCACATGATATCTATCTAGTAATGTTCGAACCTGCACCATACCAATATATCGCCTTTATATATTTTAATTAAATTCTTAATACGAAAAGTAAAATAACTTTTTCCTTTAAAAAGGTAGGGTAACAGAGTAAGTGAATCGATTTGTAACAATGTCGCACAAACCTAATTCTTGAAGGGGAAAAGTTGCCAACAAACAACTTATGCAGGGGCAATATATGTAACTTGTTACTTTTTTTAAAAAAGGAAAAGTCAAAAGGCCGACTCCTGAGTTCTGACCGACTCGGTCAATTATTCAACTTTATCTTTCTTTGATTTAATGTTCCCAAAGAAACCGAGTCTAACTCAGTCCCAACCGAGTCACACGCACCTTGATAAACAAAAAATCCGCTTGTACCAGATCATCCCCTCAAGACCTACCCTGTCTAAGAACCATCCACTAATCCTCCCAGATCTTGACACGTGTCACCAACACACCTGATCACCGTCCGATCTATTAACCCACACGCATCCCGATTTCAACCGTTTATTGCCAGTCACCTAGGGCTATCCACCGGCACTACCTGTAACTCACCCAATCTCCGATTCCCGCAAGATACATAAACTCCGATCGAACTCTGCAATCTCTTTTCTTCAGAATTAGAATTTCGAAGGTGAGCTTTTATATTTTTTATGTTATTTTAATGTAATGTTTTATTATCATTGAATTAGTTTATAATACTCCGTATTAGTTAATATTGTTCATTAATGTTTGATTTAACGTAATTATCTGATCAATGCCAGAAAAAGTAGATCTTTGAATTTGAGCTGGAATTAGTTGTTTAGTTTTGATATTTAGTAGTTTATGGAAGCGATATTGCTATACAGATTTGATTTTTTTTCCTTAAAAATGAATGTGATGAAATCAAGTTGTTATTGTCTAAAATATGCAAGTTTTAGCTGTTAGTGTAGCCGGTTTATTTAAAATCACGCCATTTTAGGAGGTAATTTCGAGTGAATTTGGTGTTTATGTGAGTATTTGATAGCTATTAAATTTAAAGTTAGTTTTTTTTTTTTAATTTTATTTTTATGAAATTAGGGTTTCTGTAGTAACTGATGGTGCTCTGATCTAAATATTAATTATCTATGATATATCTGTGTTGTTAGTATTGATGTGTTTTGTGAATTTTAATTGATTTCAGGTATTGTATGAAAAACTGCTGATTTCTAGGTTAGATTTTACAATTAGGAACACTGAGGTTGTTGAACAGATTTGATTTCCGTAGCTGTTGGTAACTGATATCAAGGATAAATTAAAGCACTGGCGCTGGATAATTACTTAGATTCGAGCCAGCAAGCGGCTCTATCACGAATGGGGCCGTCTCGAGCGGGTGTAGGGATGGTACATTCGACATCAACTTCTGGGATTTTCTTCCAAGGAGATGTGCAGTCTCAAGCTTTAGGTAATGTACATTTGGGATCTTTTGGGAACTCTGGAAGTTCGGGACCTGGAAATATGCGTTCGAACATGGTACCTGTGTCAGGGGATATAACTAATAGTATCGGGGCAAGTTCATTGGTTACTGATGCTAACTCAGGGCTTTCAGGAGGTGGTGGTGGGCCGCGTCTTCAAAGAAGTGCAAGTGCTAATAATGAATCGTATATGCGATTGCCTGCATCACCTTTGTCATGTACGTCTAATAATATAAGCATTTCTGGATCTTCTGTTATAGATGGCCCGTCAGGAATGCAGCCTGGTTCCAATCAAGATCCGCATGCTCAACCTGTGGGTCCACGTCAAGGAGCTTCTATTGCCACGTCGTTGCCTCCTCCGCGGGTTGGGCAATTTTCACTTCCTAATGGGTCGAGAATCCCGGGATCATTTATTCAAGATAATAATGAAAATATATCCCACTTGCAAAAGAAACCTCGATTAGATATCAAGCAGGAAGATATCATGCAGCAACAGGTCTTACAACAGATTTTGCAAAGACAAGACTCGATGCAGTTACAAAGCCCAAATCCTCAATTACAAAGTTTGATTCAGCAACAGAGACTAAGGCAACAGCAGCAACAACAGCAGTTGTTGCAATCATTGCCACCTGTTCAACGAGCACATTTGCTTCAGCAGCAGCAGCAGCAGCAACAGTTGCAGTTGAGGCAACAGTTACAACAACAGAGCTTGCAACCTGCAAATGCAATTAAACGGCCTTATGATGGTGGTGTATGCTCACGAAGACTGATGCAATACTTGTATCATCAGAGGCAACGGCCAGCTGTGAGTATGATTATCATGTATCTGCGTTTATCTTTTAAATTGTCGTAATGAATTACATAAATCTAATCAATGCCCTTTTCTTTCTTATGATTTAAAATTTTCAGGATAACAGTATTTCCTATTGGAGGAAGTTTGTGGCGGAGTATTATTCTCCACGTGCAAAGAAAAGGTGGTGCTTGTCTTTGTATGATAATGTTGGGCATCACTCATTGGGTGTATTCCCGCAGGCAGCTATGGTATGTTTTTTGGTTTTTTTAGTGTAATTTGAACATTATGCTAAGACTTACTTTTCTAATTCTATGCGGCTGATATTCTATATCACATATATGTTGGGTGCATTTTTTGTATCGTCTTTTTAATTTTATAGGGATAGGGATTTGTTTTCCTCGTTGCAATTGTATCTCCTCACTCTTTTTTTTATTGACTTCCTCTTTTAGGATGCATGGCAGTGTGATATTTGTGGGTCAAAATCTGGAAGAGGCTTTGGTAAGTAATCTACAATTCCTATGCTATATTGAGTGTTGATTTCAGGATTTTTGTGATCATGGTTTTGTTCGTCTTTGTAATTGACTCCTCTTGGGATATCTGTGTCTAATTTCTCCCTTTGTTTTGGTGGTATATTTTAACAGAGGCAACTTTTGAAGTACTTCCAAGACTTAATGAAATAAAGTTCGGTAGTGGTGTTATTGACGAGCTTTTATTTCTCGACATGCCCCGTGAATATAGATTTCCTTCTGGAATTATGGTGCTGGAGTACGGGCAAGCTGTTCAAGAAAGTATATACGAGCAACTTCGCGTGGTTCGTGAGGGTCAGCTCAAAGTTATTTTTACTCCTGATTTAAAGGTTAATATAACATTTTTATAGTTCGTCATAGTTCCTGGTTTGTGATATATCCGTTTTCTTACAATTATGGATGTCTCTTCAGATATTAACCTGGGAATTCTGTGCGCGACGCCATGAAGAGCTTCTTCCCCGTAGGTTGGTTGCACCTCAGGTACAGAATTATCTTTCTATACCAAGATCATGTTGAAAGTTGAAAATTGGGCAGGTAATGGGTAAAATACAAACCACAATCAATCCATTCGAAGTAACCAGGTCAAAACTTCCACCTCGAAACTCAACGATGGAGCTTTTAAAACCTTTTTGTCATGCTGTGATGTTTTGCAGGTTAATCAGTTGTTACAAGTGGCACAAAAATGTCAAACCACAATAGCTGAAAGTGGTTCTGACGGGGTCTCCCAGCAAGATTTGCAGACAAATAGCAATATGTGAGTTTTAATCATCATTTTTATGTCTTTAATAAATATGTTATAATCCTGCGATTCTTTTTAACATTTCTAAAATATTGCCTACTAATTGTAGGGTTGTGACAGCTGGCCGCCAGCTTGCGAGGAGCTTAGAGTTACAATCATTGAATGATTTGGGTTTTTCTAAAAGATATGTTAGGTGCTTACAGGTATGAATATGAATTGTTTCCCAATCTTATATATGGTCAGTTTTTGGTATATTTTTGTATCTATACAGCAGGATACTGAGTATCTGCAATCTGGGTTTGTGCTAGATATCTGAAGTTGTCAATAGCATGAAAGACTTGATGGATTTCTGCCGAGACACGAAAGCTGGCCCTATAGGTAACACCACAATCAGAATGTCTGTATGAAAGTAGAAATATATACTTCTCACTTGGTAGAATTATGTATGGGCTTGCTGGGCTCCTATCCATGGTGCTTTTGTACTGTTTAACGCAAGCCAAATCATTGAGCCTGTTCCACACCTGGCTTGAGTTTGGCTATATGCATGGGCTCACCGAGCTATCTGATGAGCCAACTGTGTAACTGGTCGAAATGTGTCCGGGTTGAAACAGGTCATTCTTAGTACTGGTCGAAACGGGTTGGGTTGGGTCAGGTACTCAGGTTGACCCACATACACATTTTTGAAAGAAAACTAGACTCTGGCCAACTTTCACCCATTTGGCTTGTTTAATCTGTTTGATACGTTCAACCTATCTGACCTATTTAGCTTTGGATAGTTTTGTGATTTGACCCATTTGAGATAATTGTCAAATTCGTACCAATAGATCACAGTTCATCACTCAAACTACAACACTTTCTTTCTACAGAGGGCTTAAAAACTTTTCCGCGGCAAACAAGCTCAGCCAACTCACAAATGCAGAAGATGCAGGAAATGGAACAGCTAAATAGTAGTATTCCGGGCGTCCCAGCAGACCGAAACACTCTCACTAAATTAGTATCACTGCATCCAGGACTCAACAATCCATTGAACAACAACAATAACCAAATGGGTAACCGAGGAGCTCCACTAAGTGGTTCAGCGCAGGCTGCACTTGCACTTTCAAACTACCAGAACATGCTGATGAGACAAAGCTCCATGAATTCAAATTCCCAACAAGAAGCCTCATCTTCTCTTAATAATATGAACCCGAACGGATACCCGTTTCAAGGTTCTGCCAATATGGCAGTTGGCAGTGGTGGCTTCCCACAGAGGCCTATATTTCATGTCCAACAACACCACCAGCAGTCACCCTCTCACAGTGGTAGTCAGGCCATGCAACAACACATGATTCAGCAAATGCTTCAAGACATGAGTAATGGTGGTGGCAGCGGTGGTGGTGGACCAAAGCCTTCGGTATCTGGGCAGAGTGCTGCTAGTGGGAGTATGAGTATGGGTAGGGATGGGTTGAGATATGGGCTTTCATCAACGGGGACATCACCCCGCCCACCTGCTGTGCCAACCAGAAGCAACAGTTTCAAATCATCTGCAGGTGGTGGTACCAGCAATGTAGGTGGTGGTGGTAGTGGTGGAAGTAATCAGAAGGCGAATACCACGGATCTGCCGTCACATTTATGTGACGACATTGTTCAGGATATCGCGAGTGAGTTTACTGGGAATGGGTTTTTCGACAACGATGAATTGGAGGAGGGAATGGGTTTTGGTTGGAAGGCATAAACTGAATACCTATGTACAGTTGTATTGAATTATATATCTTTATACACGTTGATCTTCATATCTGCTTTTTTGTTATGGAGTTCACTAGTCTTCTAATTATTTCTTGATTATTACATATTCTGATGTCACCACCAGAATAGTTTCAGAGAATGTGATATCAAAAACCTCATGATTTTGAATACTGTTAGTTTTTAACTTAAAATTAAACGAATTGAGTTTAATGATTTTGCTTGACAAAATTGAAGGTTGAAACTTTTTAACGACCCATTCGAGTTTTGAAAATTGAACCACGTTGGATTTTTTAAGGACCTAGATCGGTTGTACGGGTTGTACCAAAGAGAAGAGGTAACCTATCTTTTCTAGTGATATCGGGCTGAATTACCTATGTGACCCATGGGCTTTTGGGTTTATGCATTAACCTCACCACTGCACCAGTTGGGTTTAATATTCTGTAGATGTTGAATATTCTTTGTGAGAACTGAGAAGGTTAAGCATGGTTCATAAATTATAACTTGAAATGGGCTTTTTTGAAAATCATATAATTTTGGGCTCATTTTGTCCTCACTTGAAATGTGGGCTTATTAGATAGACTTTACAAGTATATATTTTATAAACTACAATTACAATCACAAAGGTAGATAAACCTTGTAGCATTATTAATCATTTAATTATGTGACGTAATTTCATATACTCCGTATAACATTTCCTCATTAATAATTTTATTCTACTGGAAATGTATCATATTAATTGCTAGAAACATATATATCACCTACTATTGATTTGAAGTCCTTGAGCAGTAAGTTAATAATTAATAGGGTTCAAGTAAAAGCGTTTTAAAATCTAATGTAGATGGAGATATAGATGTAGGGTGTGTTTGGTAACAACCGGCTGGAGCTTATGGCTGGAGCTGGGGCTGGAGCTGGAACTTGGGGCTGGGGCTGGACTTGGGCTTCTTTTCACAAGCTACTTCAAAAAGCTTCTTGTTTAGGGGCTTGTGGGGGCTTATTTTTTCAAGAAGCCCTACTTTTTTATGTTGTCAAACAAGGCTTATAGCCGGGGCTTATAAAAAATAGAAGCTCAAGCCCTTAAAAGCCCCTAGAAGCCTGTCATCCAAACATACCCGTAGATTGGGATGGAGATAGAGATTATTTTGGAAGCTAGTTTCAAGAGCTTCTAGTTTAGGGTATTATTTTTTCTAGAATCCCTATTTTTTGTGTATGCCAAACATAGATTGTAGATGGAGTCTCTTGAAATCTAGAATCTCCATCTTCAAGAATCCTTCAAAATGTGATTACCAAACACACCCTTAAGAGATTGTGTTTTAGGGGATTCTTTTTTTTAGAAGCTTTAATTTTTGTGTTGTGCCAAACAAAGATTGTAGGATTATAAAGGATGATGATTCTTGAAATTAGAATCTCAATCTACTATAATCCCCTAGAATCACTTACAATTGTCAATTGTATTGTCAAACACACCCTATATTTAGTTGTAAGTGGCTAACTGCAACGTTAATACGAATTTTTCTAATATAACTAGTATGATGTCAGCGCGCATATAAATCATCAATTGTCTTGTTTCAGTTTTATATAATCAAGTGCCCATCTACTAGTCTGGATTATAGGTTATTTGGTTTCAAATATTCAATTGGGTTATACTTCCCGTCTAATTATAAGTGTTTACAATACTATATTAGGATGTCCTATTATAAGTATTAACTTTCATTTTCAACCACACAAAAAACATCTAAAAATATATGATAAATTCTTATTGGTTTAAAGTATCTACAAATATTCAATTAGGTTATATACACCCCGTCATGATACCAATGTTTTGAAAACCGGAAATTGAATCGGACCGGAATCCTTCAATTTCCGGTCGAACCGGTTGGACCGGTCCGGTTCAACCGTCACAAAACCGGGTCAAAATCATTTTTTTTAAAAAAAAATAAAATAATCAAAAACCGGTCGGACCGGTCCGGTTCCCGGTTGAACCGCCCGGTTTTGACCGAACCGTCCGGTTTGTTGACCGGTCAACTCTGGGTCAAAACCGGTTTTCAACCGGTCGGAAAACCTTAAAAATCCGGTCGAACCGGTTGGACCGGTCCGGTTCAACTGGTTTTCAAAACATTGCAGGATACCCGTATGATTTTAGCTTATTGATTCATTTTAGGAAATTAAATTATTTGATACCCACAAATGCAAAAATTGATATAATTGATTCATTTTTCGGTAAAAAAACCCTTTATTAAACGTGTGCATGTAGGCATGTAGCAAGACTTACGTTAATTACTGTTGGTAGCAAGAAATCCAACACCTAAAATTCAACAAAAACAGTTGAATTCGTCGTACAGATTAGGATAATGGGTGGGGTTCAAATGAAAATGGGAAATTGTGTGAGAATAAGGGAACTAATGATATTGTGACATGTGTACAAAAAGAATGCTTCACAAGTACAAAACTTATTTACCACCAACATCAATTATCTCACAAACAACAAATCGAAAAATTATGAAAATTGCACAATTAAATTCAGCGTTTTCTCCTCTTCGATTTTCCGTTCCTCAAGTCATACTTTCTACGAGTTTTTTTTTTTTTCCAATTTTTTTGGTGGGTTTCACATTACCCCTAAACCCCAAACCCTAAACCCTAAATATTTTACAAAATTCTAAACCCTAAATCATACTAAACCCTAAACCCTGCTAAACAATAACCCTAAACCCTACTAAACTTTAACCCTAAATCCTAAACCTTAAACCTTTAACCCTAGCCCTAAACCCTAACCCTAACCACAAATCAAATGTACAACCAATCACTAACACATGTGTTACTAATTTGTAAAACCGACCAAAATATGAAGAAATAAAAAGTTATCAAAAGTATGCCTTGAGGGAAGGCAAATCGAAGAGGAGAAAACGCTGAATTTAATGGTGCAATTTTTATAATTTTTCGATTTGTCGTTTGTGAGTTAATTGATGTTGGGGGTAAATAGGTTTTGTACATGTGGAACATTCTCTTTGTATACATGACACAATATCATTGGTTCCCTCATTCTCATTCAAAATTGATGTGCTCATTTGAACTATACTTTAGGATAATTTATATAACCCCATACAAGAATTAAGTTCAAATGAGAATAAATTTTTTTGATGATAATAGGGTCTCTCATGGTTGCCATGCCATAAAACAACGGCGTTGACTGGAACGAAGTTTTCATGCGTACTTAAAGACATGCGGCAGCCATGCATTTTAAGCCTATAAATACACTTCATATGATCACTTTCATTTCCAATATCATTCAACTCACAAACAATAGTACAACTTAAAACCCTTGATTACATTAATCATCATGCACAACTTAACTTCGAATTATGGATATCACAACTTTTCTTAGTGATAATAATCTCTCAGCCCCTTTTTTCGTTCCATCAACAATATAATCGTCCGCCTTTAATTCATCGTCAAACAAATGAAACTCGATGTTGTCCTCCAAAAGCATTACAAAACTTCCACCAGGTCCACCAAAGTTGACAATCATCGGAAACTTACTTCAAATGGGGGACAAACCTCATGTTCATACAGCAAATCTAGTTATTTACTCGGGTAAGAAAACCATGTACAGCTAGCATACAGCATACTGATTGTATTAAGTCTCAAATTAGAAAATAGTTTATCATATTGTAAAACAACTGCTCCCCCATCCTAATTTATTTCTTCACCTTTCAATTTAAGTATATGCCAAATAATTGTTCTGTTACAAAATCAACTAATAAGAGTGCTTCATATACGATGGTAAAGATGAAATTCTATTAGTGGTTAACAATAATAAATATACTTTCTTAAACAGTGTGTTCATGTCCGGTAACTATAATTTTGAGACGGATGAAGTAATTAATTACCAAAAAGATACTTGCTGTATTTGTAGTGAGATACTCTATCCGTCCCAAAAGTGTAGTTCATCTTTCCTTTTACGGACGTCCCAAATTAATTGTAACTTTAAAAAATAGATAAGAAAGTTTGATCGTGATTACCATATTACTTTTAATTGAAATTATTATTACAAACTTTTAAATAAGGAATAATGAATTGGTTAAGGGTAAAACTGTCATTCTGCAAAATGTAAGAAAAAGAAACCACTAATGACTATGTTTCTATTAAACTGCGTGTTTTTTGTCGGGTGGTAATTATTATGAGACGAAGTAATATCTTACTGAATTACTCCACCCGTTCCATTTAAAATGTCCACTTTGACTTTGCACGTAGTTTTAGTATTTTTCACTAACTCCACTTTTCACCAATCAAATATTAAATCTACCCACTAAAATCTTTTCTGATTGGTTAAATATCAAAGTGGACACTTATAATGGGACACCCTAAAATAGTAATGTTGACATTTCAAATGGGATAGAGGTATTATCATTTATAGCACCAATTACCGTATATTCTATTGGGCCATGGTTTGGATGTCGTTTTGGCGGGTCAGTTTCGTATTCTACTATTCATAGGGGCTATATTTGTCATTCTCACTACAATCAATTTGCTGACCCTCCGACGGCTTCTTTGTTGGAAGGGTGTTTTATGTAATTTTCATCCTATCCACTTACGGACTTACGGTACCTGTGTTGCTACTGCCGTCAACGTTGACCAACGTTTTTTTTCTTCCTATTATTATCATATTACCAATTAGAGGTGATCCTCACACACCTCTTTTTGATCTATATACACCATTTTAATGCAAGTTGATCATTTTACTCATATGTTTAGTTTACACCATTTAATCTTCACTAAATAACTCAAGGGTAAGATAGTCAATTTGTATTAAAATATACATAAACAAATTTTGATATGTGAGACCTCCCTTAATTTAATTGGTAATGGGTAGGGGAACGGAATAGTTTTGGAGGTTTATAATACGAGAAAAGAGAGATTTGTGGTTTCCATTATGGCACGTGGTGTTGTACATCCTTAGTTTAAAGATCATCATTTAATCATTTATATTAATTTTATAAATACTTCAAATTTATTAAAAAGAATAAGAACAGATAGGGAATTGAGTTTATACGGAGTGAATTTTTATTTTTCATTTATAGGAACTATATAATAATATCCATAAGAATTGTGGTTAGCAAATATATTGATTCAATAGGTAACACTACAAGAATAACATTTACATTGTTAGTGACAAATATATAATTTGTTTAACAAAACTATAAATAACTTTCGTGGCATTTTAAACATAAATGATCATTACTGAAAGTTGAAACAATGTAAAAATCTATCAATTATCAATGTGTTTGGGCCAAATATATTCAAAAGAAAACATAAACTTTATTTCTCGGTGTGTTGTTGAGTGTTGAATGTGTTTTTTAACACCTATAGGGACCAGAATTCCTAAATGTCCACTCCACATTCTCCTGTCGTACGATTAGTTAAATGTGAACGTTCTATTGATAGAATGTCTCATCACCTTCATATAATTACAGAGTATAGCATGTTGATTTTAACATACTTTGTATTGGTAAATTTTTAGTGTCAAGATACCTATATTGTACCAATCTAATCCCGCGCGCAGCGAAGCGCGTGGAGCCACAACCCTTGTTACGAAACAAAAGCAGTTGAATATAGTAGTTTCAAAGCAACCATATTTGACCAGCGACCTTAATAAACGAAGTTTCAAGTGCATACTTAAGTTAAGATGATCATGCACATCCGTTTTAAGCCTATAAATGTACTCGATATCCATGTCAAATATCATACAGTTCACAAACAATACAGATTAAAACCCTTATTTACAATCATCACTCATATTAACCACTAATTAATTAATGGATATTACAACTTTTCTTAGAGATAGTAATTATCTCTGGTCTCCTATCTTCCTTCTATCATCAATTTTTTTCCTTTTATTCATCCTCATACAACCAAAACTCTTCTCTTCGAAATCCATAAAAAACCTTCCACCGGGCCCGCCATCTTTGCCGATCATCGGTAACTTACATCAAGTCGGCACGGGCAACCCTCATATATGGACCGCCAAATTTGCTAAAAAATACGGTCCTCTCATTTCTGTCCGCTTAGGTAATGAAATTGTTGTGGTGGCCTCTTCACCAGAAGCTGCTATTGGAATTCTCAAAACTCAAGATCGTCTCCTTTCCGCTCGTACTGTTCCTGCTGCGTTTAAGCATGAAGCATTACTACGGCACTCCCTCGTTTGGTCGGAGTGCAATCAAACATGGAAATCATTAAGAACCCTTTGTCGAACTGAACTTTTCTCTACTAAAGCTTTAGAAGCCCAATCCACATTAAAAGAGAAGAAAGTCGAGCACTTGTTGGGTTTCTTGCGTAAAAAGCAAGGACAAGTGATTGACGTCGAGGATATAGTTTTCACTACATTGTTTAACACTTTGAGCTCCCTAATATTTGGGACAGATATGCTAGATTTTTCTGGTGAAAATGGGTCAGGTGATTTGTTCAAAGAGTCAATGCATAAAATCATCAAGTTTGGAGGGCGTGTAATAGATTTTGGTTCATTTTTTCCTGTTCTCGAAAGATTCGATCTTCATGGAACAACAAAAGAAACCGGGAAGGAGTTTGTCAAAATATTTCCATATTATGATGATATAATACAGGAAAGAAGAGCTCGTGTTAATTCTCCAACATGGTCTTCGGAACAAGCTCAATCATTCTTGGACCGGATGCTTGAAAATAATTTCACAAACGATCAAATCTACCAACTGGTCACGGTAAGTTTTTTTATCCCGATATCGTTAAAGTTACACACACACACACACTCTAATCTCACAAATTATTCACAACCACCAGCTGGATGATAAGTTATCCACAAACTGGTAGGCCAAGAGTTCTTGAACTTATATGGGATCATAAATATATAAATGTAAACATATATTCGTTTTAGTATATACACTACTTCACTTCGATCCTAACTCAAGAGTTATTTTCATATGAACAATTTTACATTCGCTAAATTTTTACAAAAAACAATTCACAAAATACCATGGTGTTAGATGTGGAACAATCAAAATCAATTATGTTTTTTCTCTTGTGGTTCTCTCTCATTACATAATTGGTAATTAAATGTCATTTTGTGGTTAAAATTTTATAAAATTTATGTTAGTAAAGTAATTCTGTATTCGTATGTAACGAACAAAATAAACGAATTTCACTTTCAAAAAGTAATTTCTTTAACTTTCTTTTGAACATACTAATTCCTTTACATGATGTGATCTTTAACTAATCCAACTATCTTCTTTTTCATATCGATCAGGAATTATTCATTGCGGGAGTAAATACTACAACCTCTACAGTGGTATGGGCTATGACGGAGCTTGTGAAGCATAAAGAAGTGATTTCAAAAATACAAGAGGAGATGAAAAGAGAAATCAACTCAGATCAGATCACCATCTCCGAATTAAGTAAATTAAGTTATCTAAAAGCTTGCATCAAAGAAACTTTTAGATTACATCCACCGCTGCCTCTTCTTCTTCCTCATAAAGCAGCCGAGACTTGTGAGGTTATGAATTACACAATTCCTAAAAATTCCAGAATATTTGTAAATCTTTGGGCGATGGGCCGAGACCCTAAGGTATGGAACGAGCCATTATCTTTCAATCCCGAAAGATTTGTAGACTCAACGATCAATCTTAAAGGCCAAGACTTCGAGTTATTACCTTTTGGATCCGGGAGGAGGATATGCCCAGGGATGCCTTCGGGTATCAAGAGTCTTGAACTTATGGTCGCATCTTTGATTCGTGAATTTGATTTGGCTCTTCCAAATGATGCTGATGCATCAAAGCTTGACCTGAAGGAAATATTCGGAATTGCTATGAAAAGGGAAAACCCTTTAAAACTAATATTCAAGCAAAGACAAGTATATCAATAGGTTAACTGATATGATCGACATGGAAGATTGTCATGTGCTTTTCCTGTATCTCAAGTTAACATATGCTAACTCATATGTTAAGTTTGATTTATTATCGGGGAATGTAATCAACTTCAGTCGAATGTTTACTGTGTGCACCCAACTTACTGGTGTTTTATTTAATGCATTTAACTTTCAAAAATTATATTTTTAATGTATTTTGCTAGCGTGTCGTCTGTTTAAAATGTCACGTGACATCCTTAGAAGATGACATGTCATTGACACATCAACAAAATACATTAAAAAACGATTTTTGAAAGTTGAATACATTAAATAGGGCACTCGTAAGTTGGGTGCACACGACCTAGGTTGAGTGCATTTCCAGATACTTAACCAAGTAATATATTTATTTTAAATTTAAATAATTAAAGTTTCGTTCTATTAAATTATAAGCATGTAATTAGGTGCTTTATATGTTGTCATTCAACGTTTTGTCTATTGATATGTTACCTCAGCTGGAACTTATATTAATGATCTAAAAGAGGCTAAATCAACAATAAGAAGTTCCTGATTGTTTGGATTTTAGTTTGCTTTCTCAATGTTGAAGTGGTTAATTTTAGGAATATATTCAATTTCTCACTGGAAGTCCTTCGGTTTCTTTTCAACTTTTAGTTGATCAAGAGCCTTTCGATATATTTTCGTCAAAACGAAAGAAACAAAAAAGCGACAAAAAGACAACAACAACGACCGAAACTTCGCAGATTAAGTAATAACAGGAAGTAAAAACTATCAACATTTATTCATATTGAATCAAAGAATTACAAGTGGCCGGTATAGACATGATCGATCAACACACCCATTGCACACGAGTTGATGGAACATAATGGGAAAAAACTACTCGACCTAAATTACGCTTCGTAAAATAAACCTATAATTTCTATATATATTGGTCGTGGAGTCATAACATGGTGAGGCATTTTGGGTGCAAGTTCTGTTTTGTTTTGTTATTTGTAGATATATATGTTTTTACAAGTTATTGTTAGGATTGAATTTGGTTGTATTGTGTTTTGAATGTCTTATATTAGGTTGTTTGCAGGACTATTTTTTGTTTTTGTTTATGTTTTGGTACTTGTATATTCTAGTATCTTGCTAGTTATTTTTCTCTAATATAACTAGTATAAATATTGCCGGTAAAAGGAAACCTATTGCACGCTAGTTCAATGACGGATAAAATTCACTCGCAAATCACAACCCACAAAACTTGTAAAAGATTATAGCGCCTTGTATACACACTCTCTCCTGTATACAAGAGGATGATGTTTATAATCATTGGCACTCATTTTTGATTTCCTTTTTAAATTTAAAAATATTCAAAGATACCTTTTGGCCTTTGGGGCAATACACGAGTATTCCTTGAGTTTGTCAATGATTAGAGCATTTATAATGAACAAAAGTTATCAAAAGTCTTTTTAGTTGCCAAATCACTTTTTTATAAAAAAGCCTATGTGAAAAGCTGTCTCTAATAATAAAAAAATTTGAAAAGCTTTTATTTTCAAAAATTACATTTACACACTTTCAAAAAAAAATTTCATGAAAGACTTGAAAAATCTCAACTTTTGCTAAAAAATGTTTCTTATCTAATGAAGAAAAACTTTTTAAAAACTTTTATATAAAAAAAGCTTTTTCTAACTTTTATATAAAAAAAGCTTTAGAAAAAGCTTTTATTGATGATACTCTTAGTATCAATATGTCAAGCTAGATATCCGTCCTAACTTAATTGATACTACTTTCGTCGTTCAAATTTTGTTTCTTCATGTTTTCTTTTCGGGTTGTGATAAATAAATTGTTCACTACCATATATTGAAAAGGAAATTTGACTAAGTTTATCATTTTATCCTCAATTGAAATTAGAATTATAAAAAAATAAGGAATCTTTGATTAATTAGTAAGGGGTAAAATGTTGTTCTGCATAAAGTAATGAGTAATTATGTTTTATAAAATTGTGTAATGTTTTTCTGTGGATAATTAAATTGAGACGGAAGAAATAGTGATTTGGAAATAGGGTTAATTGTTTCATTATGTATTTAACTTTACCTCTTTTACTATTGTATGCAACCAACTTTAAAACGTTCTATTGTATATATCGAACTTTCAAAAATGTCTATTGTATGTATCGGGTGACCTATTTGTTGACGTGACGTTGATTTGTCATCCTACATGGTATTTGGTTGCAAACACAGAAAAACCGGCTACCTGCTAAGCAGGTCACCCAATACATACAATAGACATTTTTGAAAGTTCGATACATACAATAGAACATTTGAAAGTTGATTGCATACAATAGTAAAAAAGGTAAAGTTAAAAACAATTAACCCTTAGGAAATAATCCTGATAAACATATATGTACTATTGGTACGATTTATCAATTTAATACCAATAAACAGCACAACGTTAGAAATATCGTATGTTTGAATTTATGTCTCCATGATTGATTGCTACTTTTGGACTTTTTGATTTTGGAGATAGGGTGGGGTTTAGATAAGAATATGATTTGTGTGAGAATGAGAGAACCAATGATATCAAGCCATGTGTACAAAGAAAATGTTTCACATTTACAAAACTCATTTACCTCCAACGTCAATTATCTCACAAACGACAAATCGAAAAATCATGAAAATTGCACCATAAAATTTAGTGTTTTCTCCTCTTCGATTTGCCGTCACTCAAGGCATACTTTCGACAAGTGTTTTTTTCATCTTTTTTGTGGATTTCACAGTTACTAACACATGTGTTAAAGTGTTACGTTTAGGGTTTGAGGTTTAAGGGTTAGGGTTTAGGGTTGGAGGTTTCGCCCACTTAATCATGAGTCATGTTTAAGGTTTTCACGTTCTCTATTTATATTAGATTAAACTTGCGACTCAATTTCACATAATTCATCCACTCAATCATGAGTCATGTTTGAAATGATTGAGCCGGCTATTTGAGCAATATTATAGATGATAAAGTTAGAAAAATGATTGGTATTTAAAACGTGAAAATGTCACGATAGTGAAACACTCCATTCTTAAAATAGGTGAAATGGGCTGTGTTGGACACGTTTGACTGAAACACTCCATTCTTAAAATAATCATAACTAACTAATGTTCAATTTGACCTTTTTACTAAAGTTAATGTATAAACCATTCATTATTATAGCATTTAGAAAGATTAATGTGGATCAAAGGCTAGCATGATCAGTGGCGGATCCAGTAATTTCAATCGTGGGGGGCAAAAATAATTATGTATTGAACACAATATTGTGCACAAAATTATAAACTGCTACACTAAATTATGCACAACGTTACATCGTAGCAAGAATATGATTGGTCACATATAGTTCGGAGTTTCATATGAATATCATTATTTATAGATAGTTCTTTCATTTAAAAAAATTGAATACCTAAATCTAATTAAATAAAAATTAGTGTTCTTTAAAGAACATTATAATATAAAAAACACACTAAAAACAACAATTCATAAAATAACTTAACAAGTTGACACAAATAAAACACATGCCACCACTACAAAAAATAAAGAGCAACCTAAACATAAATATAAGTATAAGTAAATGAACAATAAAAGACAACTTGATTTATTAATATATATTCAAATATTCAATATTAGAACTTCTCCGTATAAATAGTCCATATTTTTCAATAAGGTAAATTTCATCATATATATTGGTTAAAATAAAATCTGAGAATTTTGCTAGAAAGTATACAATTTGAGTTTTATCATTAGAAACTCCTACATTTATTAGGAAAGTAAATGGAAGTTACTATTATATGAATAGTAAATAGTGTTTTTTTTATTTTTTACACTAAAGTTACACAAATAATTATGAATATTTTTTTTAGTTTAAAATTTAGAGTGCTTTAAATCACTATATTTTATTTATAACTTCTATCATTATATGTTTTGTAAATTGCATTGTATATTAATTAATCACTTAATTCGACATGACAAACTAAAAGGAAGTTTAGATGTGTTTTGTTTAATGTTGAGTATTACTTATATTTGATCATTATTTATCATTTTGTTAACAAAACGGAAACATGATTGATCACATGTTAAACTATTAAGTTATGATTGTGTAACACCTGGTCAAAAAATCAAACTTTCGCACCAAATTTAAACTTTAAATAATGGTATTTTCATATGCGATTATAACAAAGTGTTCAGAAATGTAAGTCGTTTTAATTTAAAACGCATTCTGGTAATCTAAAACCGTGCGAAAACAATCTATTAAATTTTAGTTTCAAAATAGTATTTTTATAAAATACTTCAACTCGAAAACATTTCAAACTAATATAAACGAATTTTAGAATTTAAAATACTATTTTAAATTACGATCGGGTACAAAAATACGGGCATTTTGTACTGTGGTTGGAGATCACAGTCCCCAAATTGGGGATCTGGGATTGGATAAAACCACCTCCACACCCCCATTCTTTCATTTCCATTTCATAAAAACACACACATCTATATTCATCCATATCTCATCTCTTTTTCTCTCTCAAATTCACCACCACCAACAACTAACAACAACAACAATAAACAACAAAAATCATCAACAACAACAAATCGACACCAGCAACAGCAGATCATCATCAACATCATCATTTTCATCTTCATCAAGTTCATCATCATCCTCCTCACTTGACCTCTCATATCGTAAGAAATTATACCCTTTTTCTTTGTATTTCGTGCTAATAACATCCATATTATCATATACTAGCTTTGTACAAGCGGATTTATCCCGAAAATAGGTTAGATCTTGGTTTTGGGGGAAAAATCGTCGAACAAACTGTTGTGTCGCAGGGGACCAAAAATAGTGCTGCGACATAGCCTGTGTCACAGGTTTATGTCGCAGGATTGATGTCGCAGACTATGTCGCATTACTACGACACAAATCCTTGTGTCGCACACCACACCATTGTCGCATACTGCGACACAAAGCCTTATGTCGCATTAGATTGCGGACGTCGCACTTGGCGACACAAACCCTTGTGTCGCAGAATCTTTTAGCAACACAGTTCTTATGTCGCAAAACACAGAACCTTGAAAACACATGATTTTCACTAAGTGTCGAGACTCGAATTTTACCAGCTAATTTTACTCCAAAATGGAATTTCGGAGCGTTTTTCACAACAACAACATAATAGAAATAAAAAAATTTCAAGCTGACCTGGCAGCTCGACCCCAGCCAGGGGCTCTGCCCCTTGGACCCCGCCAGGGGTTGCCACCCCTTGGACCCCGCTACCAGGGGCGCTGCCCCCGGACCCCCGTACACACTTTTCAAACCTGAGCGACGAACAAATATTTGCACAACTCGCTTAGACAAATTGATTTGTCTCTTACTTATATAACCTCACGTGTTTAGGACACTAGAAGGTTACCCATCGGACGACACGTGTATCTTAGGATCGCTGACAACTCACATGTGAGTTTTATAGCCCCACTCTTTCAACTGTTTTATTGTTTTCGGGGTAAGACACATGCTCAATTTCTGTTTTCGAATTATAATACCAAACTTTTATAATTCACACTTATCTATATTACTGTTTGGTAATACGAATGTGTAATATTGTAACACCCCCAAATTATGTGTTTAGCGGAAGCAAGTTTTGGGGTGCTACTAATCAAACATCAGCAGCACAAAGATAAAGCAAACGACATCTATATGCAACGTTTGAAAAATAGTTACATTTCATAGATACAAAGTTTGAAAACGTGGTGTTTTCAGTTACAAAAATGTAGTTTCCTAGTGTCCACGCGTGTAGCGGGAGATTCTATTACATAACCATAATATACAAAAGATAATGCTAAGAATCTCCGTTAGATGCAATGTAGAAATCATGCGACTCTAGCTAGTGTCCAGGGGTAATCCTACTCCGTCTGTGTACCTGAGATACAAAGCTAAAAAGGTCAACCAAAAAGGTTGGTGAATCTTACAGGTTTAGTAATAAGTAATCATTATGAACCACAAGTATGTACCAGTATTGCTATCAGCAAAATAAGTAAATTAGTAAATCATCACAAGTGCCATGAGCTCACAAGTTGAAGCTTAACAGTGTATTGTGAATGGTACAATCAAGTATAGTATCACGTACCCCCGTGAGTTCTATCCGAACACTCATATGTAACAAGTATCAAATGCCCGTTTCTACGGAACGGTTTGTGGTAGCGCTACTACCCCGGGCGGGGATTGTCAGTCCCGAATGGATCCATCCTACTAATACTCGCGCTTAAGTCTATAACTAACAACTTATGATAGGCGGCTTTCGGTGGATAAACAGTAACTCATGCGTTGTGTGTAAAAAGTAATGAAATCAGTTTAGTACATCGTGTTCATATGTAAAACAGTTGCTAAGTATCTCACTCTAAAGTATAAAAATAGTAAAAATGGGGCTGTAAGACTCACCTGAGTCTAGCAAGTATGTAGGCGAAATCAAGTAAGTAAAGCGGATGTAAGTCCGTGTATCAGTTCTCAGAACCCTGCAACCTTCTGACGTCTGAAACTCACAAGGTTGTAAGTAAATAAGTAAATAAGTTTGTAATCGTTTGAGTTTGAAAGATCACCCATGCTAGTTGTCCACTCAACTAGAAAATGTCCAAGTGTTTGTTTGTATGTTTGTAATCGTTTGAGTTTGAAATCAATTATGGCCCGTTGGTGACGGTTTGTAACAACAATCCAAAAGTGTTATTATTATATGTACTGTCGTATCAAGTTTCGTTATTTGTAAGTGTTCGACACTTAGTTGTGGAAAGTATTTACAAGTTCCTGGGTGACGGGGGTCCGGGGGCAGAACCCCTGGCTGGGGTCGAGCTGCCAGGTCAGCTTGGAAAATTTTTATTTCTACTACATTGCTTTGGTAAAAATCGCATCTGGAATTTAAAATCAGGAAAATTTGACCTAGTCTGGCTGCGGACTGAAAAGGGGTTGCGAACTGAGTTCGCGGTGCGAGATGAGTTTGGGTTCGCAAAGCAGGGTAGGCTGCGAACCGAGTTGGGTTCGCAGAGCAAGGTTCGGCTCGCAAAAACTCGATTCGTAGGTCAGTTCGCAGGTCGACTCGCAAGTCAGTTCGCAGGTCAACTCGCAAGTCAGTTCGGTTCGCAGTTTGACTTCGTGAATCAAAGTCAACTCGCAAAACTCAGTTCGCAGATCAGAGTTACGAACTGAGTTGGATCTCGGTTCGCAGAACGAGCTATTCACGAATTTTGTGTGGGTTTCGGTTTTTAAAACGTTTTTAATGAGGTTTTTGGACATAATCTTGTTGGGTAAATGTTCTAGCATGTAAATCAAAGCTTTACAAGTAATTTAAAAGAGCTTTCAAGGATTCTTACCAAGAAATCGAAAATGGAGGAGATGGGGGAGATGAAGATGAAGTTCTTGATGCTCCTTGCTTCCTTGTGATGATGATGGCCGATTTAATGGTGATGGTGTTGCTGATTTCCTCAGTTTTTAGAGAGAGAGAGGTACGAAAATGAGTAGAGAGAGAGAGATGAGAGGATTTTTGGTGGAGGTTGTGTGTGTGAAATGAGGTGAGTGAAGAAGGAGAAGGGAAGAATAGGGAAAAGGGGTCTTGGGTCGGTTTGGGTCGGGTCCGCAGGTTAGGGCCGACCCGCTTGCGGGTTTAGGCTCGTGGATTCGTTTCTTAAATTTGCGTTACGTTCGTTAGTCGTCTAAGTGTTGTCTCGCGTTATGTGTTAAAGTATATCCGAAATATTTTTAACTGAAGTATTTTATCGAAATACTTAATAATGGGTTATAAAAATATGATTTGATTTATTTTCTTTTGTTGGCCGTGTTTCGTGTGCTTTCGTCGCGTTTAGAGCGTTTTAGAAAATACGGAATACGTGTAATGTATTTTCTCAATATATTAATGCAAATAATGTTTGTTTGGATAATTCCACATTATTTAAAAGGTTTTATCACCAACGTCCAAGTTAACTCGTGTCGGACTCAGTTCGGTTAAATCGCACGATTTAAATCAAATCGCGTACGCATATATATATATATATAAATCTCATTACATATATACAAATAGAGTCTGTAATTAGTCCTATTACATACTAACCACAGATAGTTACATGTAATTAGGCATAATTAATTACCCTAATTAGGCAGGTGTTACAAATACTTAGGAATTGCACCCATTATATTGTCATAGAACAATATCACTATTTAACCTTGTTAGGTTACCATTGCACATTGTTAGATGGTCGACCAACAATCACCATCAAATGACATGGCTAAGTCACCATCATACATTGACCTTATTGTCGCAGGACAACTTTACCAAATTCATTAGAACGTTTAGTTCTACCTCGATTAGACAACAACTAGACTTTTACAGGATTAGTTTTCCTTTTAGGAACAAAGACTGCACACACGTTCAGGGCTTTGAAATTGGAATTGAACTCAAGTAAACATCAACCCAAGATCTCCATATACTTGCTAGGTTGAGACTAGGAGTATACGATAGTATCATATGTTAGTATAGATTCGTTACACTAATGCAAAACAACTAGGTGATGATTAGTCAAACCTAGGCATATTGCGAAACACATAATATCTAAGTATTGTATATACATATTTAGATACAATACGTTACTCTCATGCGTTGCATGACTCACGGTTACATGTGTTTGTTTGATTTGACTTATATAAGTATACACATATTCGTACTCAATATCGAGCATTTGGTGCTACATACAATTTACTTATGTATATAGATATACATACACTCTGACGAACACGATCATACTAGTCGGGCATGACGTAGTACTGCCGGCTCTCATTTACTCAAGTCGGGCATGTCGTAGTACTGCCGGCTCAATTACATACTATGCTTGCGAGCAATTCGGTCGATGCCAGTTGGGCACACAACGATGCCACGGTAAATTGGGCACAAAACGATGCCACGGTATTGTAGTGGGCACAAGTCCGATATCGCGGTAAAGTGATACAATCGATGGATGGGCGAGCTTATACTTGTGAACCACCCTCATTCACGGATGGGCGCACTTATGCTCGTGATCCGCAACAAGTTAATGGGTCGGTGGAGTTTCCACGCGGGGCCATTAACTCAATCATGTCTGGGTTAGCACGCACTAACTGGTCAAACGGACACAATAAATACTCAATCATGTCCGGGTTAGCACGCACTAACTGGTCAAACGGCCACACAATAAACATTCAATCATAGTTCTGTGGGACTACAATATATTTTTGCTGGACACAACATATTATGCCACGCGGGTATCTTAACGCGTTACTACAACAGAAGTAACATTATTACTTGTTATCATACGACGCGGTCATACAATTAACCGATTCATGCTTAGGCCTGTATTGCCTCACGTCTGTAGACTTAATTTTACCTGATGGGTATCGAGACATGGTAAGCCACAGTCTTTATGTACTTAGGTACACGTCACCACTACTTGGGTATGATATACCCCGTTAGATGTATACACACTGGTATTACAACAATATAACAAAACAAATCAAAATCGTGGATTTTGAAACCTTTTTTCAAAACATATAAGATTTTATACTTTATGTTTCAATTGACAATCCTATGAACTCACCAGCTTTATAGCTGACTCGTTTTAACATGTGTTCTCAGGTGCCCAGCAGGATTAGGATTGCTACAAGATATGCTAGATCGAGTCGCATGTTTTCAAACAGCTGGATTTCTCTGCATAACTTTTGTAATACAAATTATGTATTGAAATTATTTCGCGAACTCACAAATTGTACACACTTTTATTTTGGAAATGTATAACTATTTTCAAACGTCTCATTTAAAGTCGTTCATTATTTACCTTTGTGCTTGTGATATTTGATTTGATAACACCCGACCCGACCGCTTCCACAACCTGAAATTTGAGGGTGTTTCAGATTGTATTGTATAAGGGGACCTATATAACGATTAGGTCGACAACCAGTTCGATTGCATAACAACTATAATGTCATTGGATTAATTAACAAAAAGAAAGTTAATAATTTCTAGATTTTTTTTTGAAGGTAACTAACATATATGATTATGGTATATTTTAATCAACTATATGGAAGGGTAGACAACGAGTGGTGATAGTTGGATCATAAAATAAACGATATGAATCATAAAAAAAATTGTAAATTTTTAGCTTCGTTTTGAAGAAATAGCTACAAAAACCACATCTTAAATGTTAATAATTAACTTTCACGTATAAATTTCACTTTGCTTCTCAAAATCTAATTATAATATGATGGATATGAATTAGGAAAATATTATTATCAATTAATGTGTTTCGGGCTAAGATTTATAATAATAATAATGATGATGTTAACATTGTTTATTAAGGTTACGATTTCTCAAACTTCACTTCTATACGCAGGTATATTCGGCAGGAAGGTGAATGAAAATAAGATTCTATAAATATTAAAAGCCTTTTCTCTCTCTTTTTGTTACACAAATTATATACTATTCATTTTAGATGAATAAATTCAATAATTTAATTATAAATATAATTTATATAAATAAGCATCAAAATTATTTTAGCTAAAATTTTTGGAGTGTTTTACTTTACAACCGACTAACTAATGTGATGTCTTTTAATTAGTTGGTTAATTCCCATATTACACTATTCATGTAGACATTTTAAACTTATATTATTTAATGATATATGCCATTAATATTTGCTAATTACTTATAGTTTATTAAGGAAAAGGCAACCATGTTGATCCCATATTACACTATTCACGTAGAGTAAATGAGTCAGTAAGTCACAATTGTATTATAGAAGGTGTACATATATAATAATTAGTTTTACAACCATATTTACTTTAAAACTGATAATTCATAATCATATAATTATTACTAATTACATAAATCTTGAACTATTTCAATGTAATTTTGTATTCAATAAATAAAAACTATAAAATCATATTCTAAAGTAAAAATTGTCAACGTTTTTTATTGTCTCTCCATAAAGTAATTGATTGTTAAACATAAAGTTTATGTCCTTACATAACTCCTTAAACCACTCGAACATTCGAATTTAACTACATACGGTTCACTGACTTTTAAGTTACTTATATACCAAATTATGTAATAAACTAATATACATATTTTTGTTCCGCCGCAACGCGCGGGTAAAAATCTGCTCGTTTAATAACAATATACAAAGGTAATAACCCAAGTTGAGAGATTGAGATTGAGTATATGAGAAACAAGTCATTTCTATTTATTGATACTCAAATTGATATATTGGGATTACATAAAAAGTGAACTCCATAAAATGTGGGCTTATAGTATTTTTATTTCAGTTTGAGGGTCAACGACTCTTGGGCTAGGGGACCCTATTTAATAAAGTTAGATTATTAACACTTGATGGGCTTTTTTGACTGGGTTTCTAGCCACCCCTGCTAATACATTCAATCCGCCCCTGACCATGACAAGAAACGTATACAGGGTGATAATGAATTCTGAAAGCAAGCCTGCAAGATGGTCGAGTGACGCCAATAACAGTCTTAAATTAATGTCAAACATAGAGACTATAATTGAGATAAACACTATATTGCCCTTATAGTGTAGTGGTTAAGCACATGATCCCCTGTTCAAGAACCCCTGCTATGTACGTTGTTCGTTTCAAAATCTTTTTTGCTAGGTCCCTTTCTATAAAAGTTCCTAAATGCTATTATAGAAAACATTTATTAAACTTTGTACTTAAGTTGGTGTCAACTTTTACATATTTCGGACGTTCTCCATACTCTTAAGTTTGTAAAAAAAAATATAAGTATTAAAAAATCCATAAACCCGTAGCATGAGAATCAAAAAGTTAAATATAAAATCGATCATACCTCTAAAATAGCGAAATGAGGATGATCAACACCAAATTTTTTATTAAGCGGTTATCTTCCTTCAATTGACCTTCAAATATCAAAACTTGAGAACATGTTGTTTCGGGTTGTATTTTACCAATGGCACGTCAAACAGGTAAAGAGAAAATGGGATGAAAATAAAACAGTTTGAACATGTTGTACATGTCAAAAGTAGCAAAAAAAATAAAAAATTGGTACACTACAAAACTTAATGCACGGGAAGAGGTAAATGCACAAACCTGCGAGCCTTAAGGTATGAGGTTTTGGATCTGAAAATATCTGCAAGTAAATGGTAATTAGCTTAGTCAAATCTCAAATCATGTTACGATCATTTATAGAGATGAGTATGTACCCTGCTTAATTAGATTATAGTTTTTGAAAAGTATATTAACCCATCATAGCGAAAGTCAGAAACATCACCCAGAAAAATAACAAACAAATTCACTGACCACAACACACACTACATATCAAAAATGAGTTGACCACCTTGTGGGATCTTATAAATGGAACTATAAAAGAGTGAAAACTTTGATAAAGTTCATTGCATCGCTTTCTATTCCAAAGCCATGCTCGATTTTTACTGTACTTTTAAACTTTTAAACGTAAATGTCAATCCTTCCACCAATTTCTGCTACAATATAAAGTACGTTAATTATACAAGCCATACTGATCTCATAATCTCATACTCAATTCATATTGATTGCTTACCAACACAAGATGATCTTATAAACTTATTAAAAAAGGAGAGTAGCCATAGATACGTAAAACTTACTACTTGACACTGACACACAACTCCAAACCTTGATAAATACAACTAAAAGAATATTAAAAATCAACATGTAGCTTGTAGCAGAATTGCAGTAAATGAGATTAAAAACAAACCCTACAACTAAAAAAGATGACAAAGGACAATCACCTATAAGAAGATCATGTTGAAAATGTGAAGTCTTTGCACTACTAAAAAAATCAGACAAAATATATCAAATCCAATTAAACCGTATCTATACATGAAATTAAATTTACCAAAACCAAATCTAAACCCTAATTTCAAATAAACTATAAATAATCAAAAAAGCAATACCTGGGTGTTGATAATGAACGGCCATGAAAATTCATGGTAGATAAACATGATGAATATCTTGATTCAATTCTACATTTATAACAAAATTACCAAATCTGCGATAAATCAGAATGCAATAAAATCATTTGAACAACAGATCGACCAATTGAGTGAAGAGCAGCGATCCAATGTTTTCGAATAGGGTTCTTTAAACGTTGCAATCCATTGTTGTTAACCCTAAGACAAGCTTGCCCTTCCAAACCTGCACAATTAATAGTCGTATTATTTGATTAAAATCATCAATATATGAAATATGAAACTGGTGTTAAACCATCGGTGTCGTATTATTTGGTTAATTATAGATTGAACCGGAGCCATCGAATAAATTGGTTGTTTCGTTTGACCAATAGCGTCGGAATTGCTGGTTACTCCCGTCAAATTAAGACTAGTAATTTGTGCCTAATCAAGTATAATACATGTAATTAGTTCTGTGTTAGGCTAATTAATGTATCAATATATATATTGTTGAATATATAGAAGTATGCGATTTGATTAAATCGTACAAGTTTCAAATCGAATGCAATTCGGTTCAATTAATACGGACGTTGGTAAACAATTTTATTAAATAATAAGACATTATTTAATAACTCTATTTTATCCAAAATATTATTTAGATAATATTTCAACTCAAATTCGTATCGTACAAACAACATTTATGCGATAAAAATAATAAACGCGCGAACAACCGAAACAAGAATAAGTTATATTTTATAAACTCAAGTAAAAGTATTTGATGAAATACTTCAACAAAAACCTTAGTAAATATTTGTATTTTAAAAATGAATATTTAAATGTTTAAACGATAGGGGAAACGAACACCGCACGGAGCGCAAACGTCGGGGATTAAAATTTGAGAGATTTCCTCCCATTTTTTCTCAAAAATCTGCCCAAAACTCCCCCCTCCCCTCCTCATTTCTCACTTTCTTTCTCTCCCTCCTTCTTCCTTTTCTCTCTTTATCTCCCAAAATTACCCACCACCACCACCACCACCACCTATCACCACCAAACTCACTCGAATCACTTCACTTGTTTGGGAGAAAACGTTCGCCTCAACACGATCTACATTTCCATCTTTCCGGATTTCTCCGGCGTTAAGTTTGTAAGTTTCCGACAAAACCCGAAATACTCCGATTTCCATTATTTTTACCTGTTTATGGGTTATTTAAGCTTATAATGTCCAAATATGGGTTGGGTAAAAGTTTCAAGTCAAACGGAAACCGGAAAACACCTTTTCAGCTCATTTTCCGGCCAACAGCTCGTTGTGTCGCAGAGGCTCCAGGCCACCTGCGACACAAGGCCTTATGTCGCCAAATCATGGCCTATGTCGCATATAGCGACACAAGCCTCTATGTCGCAATACCTTCAGATGTCGCAGATAGCGACACAAAACACTATGTCGTAAAAACTTATTCCCGTCGCACATAGCGACACAACACCTTATGTCGCATTAAATTGCGGATGTCGCACTTAGCGACACAAACCCTTATGTCGCAGTCATGATCTGCGACACAACAGACTATGTCGCACTTAGCGACACAAAGCTGTATGTCGCATACTGTGTCGCATGAAACAGAACCAAGAAAACACAGATTTTACGAAGTGTCGAGACCTAAAATTTTATCACTTGATTTCACCCCAAATGCAAGTTCAGATGCGTTTTTCACTAAAGCAATATAGTAGAAATAAAAAATTTTCGAACTGACTTGGCATCTCGACCCCAACCGGAACCCCCGTCACTTAAAGTTTACAAATACTTTCTAAGTATAACACCTTTCGAAAATCAAAATAATAATGTGAGATTATTAGTATAAACAAATCACCAACGAGCCGTACACATTTTCAAAACATAATCAAATCAACCAAATCGTAGTAATTTGGACATTCTAGTTGGACGAACAACTACAAAGGTAGTCTTTATAGATACCTGCTCACATTTATAACCATCGCATGTCGTGGACACTCTCAGGTTACAAGTCTCCGGACATCGATTCTCGACTAATCAACTCAAGTTTAATTAGTTAAACTCTCCAGACTAAGGTGAGTCTCATAGCCCCTATTTTACTGTTTTACTCAGGGGCGTGATATACTGCTCGTTTTATTTTAACTATATGAATGCAAGTACGAAAATAAACGATTACTACATGAGTTATCTCACTAATCTTTCAAAGCCCTCCTCAGCATAGTTTGATAATACGTTGTAGCGTGAATATTAGTATATGGCACCATATAGGATTGACCCTCCTCGTCCGGGTTAGCATGCACTAACTGGGTAAACGGATGTATTAATATTTGTTCAGATGAGTGTAAATTAGGCACTCTTGGGAGGCACCTCGATCAGGATACCTTAAATGTGGACCTGACACCTCGAGTTAAGCTCAGACTATGTGCTCATGGCTGTAAAACTTTTATTTTGCTTAATTGCATTTTAAATTCAATTAAATCTTGCGGTTCATACAATTATGTGTTGACATACAAACCTGTGAGCTCACCAGCTTTTCGCTGACCCATTTTAGCTTCTATCACATGTACTCAGCAGTAGGTTGGCTGCCCAATCAGGAATCATTAGCTCGAGTTTGCATTCAATCAAATTAGAGATTTAATTGCATTATTATATTTTGTATAGATTAATTATGTAATGTTAATCTCTCAATTTCAAGTAATTGAGCTAATGTAAACAATATTTTTGATGTAAACATTGGTTTTATCAATACAATGTAAAACGACGCATTTAGTGGTCGTTCATTTTATCTTTATGCTCGTGATTATTGATTAGTCGCGCCCCGACCCGATTCGCTTCCGCAACCCGAATTTGGGGGTGCGACAAATTGGTATCAAAGACTAAGGTTATGTTGAGGTTGCATTTAGTGGACCTAGACTATGACCGTTAGGCAGTATTCCTTACTAAGTTTGATTAGATTCAGTATATTGGTTTAATTTAACATAGCCTGATCAACTATGTACAATTAAAAGAATATGATGTGAGATCTGAAAGGAGTCATGACTGAACAGGATACACTAGTTGACTCTCACCTCGAGAGAACCGGGACTCAAACATGTCTGTGTTAGACACTTTAGGCTATTATGTGATAATATATATATATACATATATATATATATACATAGATAGGCCTCTCTCACGCTCAATATCTTAGACTATATTATATATGTATTATATGAATATAGGCCTCATTCCTTCTAACGCTTTGTCTCAGAATGGCAAACACACCACCCAATTCGTCACGCTCTCATCCGTATGGATCACGAAACCCAAGGGTGGCTAGGAGGAACACCAGGTTGCCTCGAGCTGACCAATACCCCACTCACCTCACTTTGTCGGACTTAGCCACTAGGCTGCACTGACACGAGCAACGACTTGATACTAAGGATATCGAACTCCAAGAAACCAACGAAAACTGGAGACTCACATCACTCGAACGGATCAATCAAGTCTCCGAAGATCACGAAAATACCGTCAACCGCATGGACACCCTTGACAACCGTCTGGGTGAAACCATCAAAACTATGGAGGTTGTCCACAACCAAGTGATTGGCAACCGAAACGAAATTTCCATCCTACAATCAAGGTTGAACCAGTGCGAGACACGTCTAAGGGAAACCGAGGACGCCCTCCGAATGGTTGGCAGACTTGCAGAATCTGTAGACCATCTCACCGCACTACTGCCATAACTCAATCTACGTCAGGATTAGCTTAGGCTAAATCTGTACTATATCATGATTTCGTAGGACCTATGTAATTCGACCGGATGTAACAATTCCCGGCATCTTTTGTTAAATATCTAATCCTGTAACTTTTGGAATACATAACTCGAAAATTGTCTGTAATCGTTTAACACGTAATATCAATCAAAAATTGCTCTTGTCTATCTTACGTTGTTAATTTTCACTTTGTGATGTTGTATATTACCACTATAATATATGTACATCTATCGAATTATCATTCTAGTACAACTTCTCATGTACCTCTTATTTCTTTCTTGAAGAATCATGTCGCCAAAGAAGAAAAGTTACAGTGATGCTGAAATTGCTGTCATCGTTTCCCGAGCTGTGGCTGAAGCCCTGGCTACTCGGGATTCACCACAAAACTCCAGGAGGAGTAATGATACTCCGGAAATTACTCCTGTCATCAAGCCTTGTTCTTACAAGGATTTTCTCAGCTGCAAACCGCTAAATTTCAAGGACACGGAAGGTGCCATCAGTTTAATCAGGTGGATCAAAAGGATCGAATCTGTCTTCGGTTTGTGCAACTGCACGGAAGACAGCAAGGTCAAATTCACTGCTTACACCTTTCAAGAAGGTGCATTCACATGGTGGAATACTCATGCCAGTTTTGTGGGCATTGATGTAGCAAACCAACTCCCCTGGACAGACCTGAAGAAAATGCTAAGGGACGAATATTGCCCCACCAAGGAACTCCACCGGTTAGAGGAAGAATTCTGGCATTTAATTGTTCAAGGCAATGATATCGCTGGTTACACCACCAAATTCCAGCAACTCGCCCTTCTATGTCCGTGTTTGGTAGACACGGACGAAAAACACATCAAGAAATACATCCATGGCCTCCCAGTGAACATCCATGGAAATGTCGCCTCATCCAAGCCAACCACCATCCAAAGTGCTATCTGGATTGCACATGAACTCATGGCGATGATTGTCAGCCGTGAAGCATCCACCACCCCTTCCAACAACAACGCAAATCTACTGAACAAGACCAAACAAACAAGAAACCTAATGCCATCCAAGCTTACACCTCCAACACTGAACCCAAACGCGGGTATACTGGGAACAAACCTTATTGTTTCAAAGTGTAACTGCCACCACGAGGGTTAATGCAATACCCCTTGCAATAACTGCAGGAGGCACGGGCACTCGACCAAAGATTGCCGAGCTCCCAAATTCAACAACAATACCTCCAACAACAAAAACACCAGGCCGCTTAGAGCCTGCTTCGAATGTGGGAACACCGGGCACTTCAGGAATGAATGCCCGAAGCTGAAGAACAACAACAACAACAACAACGCTAGAGGTAGAGCCTTCGTACTCATCTCTGGGGACGCCCGCGAAGACCCAAATGTGGTCTCGGGTATGTTCCTCCTCAACAACTTAACTGCTTCTATTCTATTTGATACTGGTGCCGATAGAAGCTTTATCTCTAATGAATTTTACCCACTGCTTGACATCACCCCTGTTGCCTTAGATGTTAAGTACACCGTAGAGCTAGCAAATGGTAAACTCATAGAAACCAATAGTGTGATACCTAATTGCACCTTAAACCTAGCCGACGAGATGTTCTCAATCGACCTTATGCTCGTTGAAATCGGAAGTTTCGACCTTATCGTTGGTATGGACTGGTTGTCCAAGCATCGTACCGAAATCATTTGTTACGATAAAATCGTTCGTATTCCTATCGTCGTCGGTAGAACCTTGGTCATACAGGGGGAGATCGGTGGGACGAGACTCAATATCATATCTTGTTTGAAAACCCGGAAATTTCTAAGAAAAGGGTATCCGACAATCCTCGCACACATCATGGAGAAAAAGTCAGAGGAGAAGCGACTTGAGGATGTGCCCATCGTTCGAGACTTTCCAGAAGTCTTTCCTGAAGAAATGCCTGGTCTGCCACCACCAAGACAGGTTGAGTTCTCAATCGACCTCGTGCCAGGTGCCGCGCGTGTGGCCCGAGCACCATACCGCTTAGCCCCATCCGAACTTCAAGAGTTGTCCAATCAATTACAGGAACTCCTGGAAAGAGGATTCATTAGGCTGAGTTCTTCACCTTGCGGAGCTCCGGTCCTATTTGTCAAAATTAAAGACGGTTCTTTCCGAATGTGTATCGACTACCGAGAGTTGAACAAGTTGACCGTCAAGAATCGATATCCACTTTCTCATAATGATGACCTGTTTGACCAACTACAAGGGTCGAGTTTTTATTCAAAAATCGATCTCCGGTCAGTTTATCACCAGCTACGGGTTCGCGACTCCGATATTTCGAAAACTGCCTTCAGAACCCGGTATGGGCATTACGAATTCCATGTGATGCCATTCGGTCAGACCAACGCGCCAGCCATATTCATGGATCTTATGAATCGGGTGTGCAAGGCATACCTCGACAAGTTTGTCATTGTCTTCATTGACGACATTCTCATATACTCACAAAACGAACAAGAACATGCGCAACACCTCAGAACCATCCTAGAGCTACTTAGACATGAAGAGTTGTATGCTAAATTTTCTAAGTGTGAGTTCTGGATATAAATTGTTCAATTCCTTGGACATGTCATCGATAGTCAAGGAATCCATGTCGATCCGTCAAAAATCGAGGCTATCAAAGACTGGCAATCGCCAACCACTCCGACCGAGGTACGCCAATTCTTGGGATTGGCGAGATACTATCGGCGATTCATTAAAAATTTCTCAAAAATAGCTCAACCACTCACGGCACTGACTCAGAAAGATAAAAAGTTCAATTGGACTGATAAACAAGAGTCAGCATTCCAACTCCTGAAACAGAAGCTCTGCAGTGCTCCCATTCTATCATTACCCGAAGGCACCGACGACTTCGTGGTATACTGCGATGCTTCTCATCAAGGTCTCGGCTGCGTGCTGATGCAACGAGACAAAGTCATTGCTTATGCTTCGCGACAACTCAAAATCCATGAAAAGATCTGCACCACTCACGATCTTGAGCTTGGAGCTGTCGTTATTGCCCTCAAAATCTGGAGACATTACCTCTATGGCACTAAGTGCACGATCTTTACCGACCACAGGAGCCTCCAACACATATTCGATCAAAAGGACCTCAACATGAGACAACGTCGGTGGGTCGAGTTGCTTACCGACTACGATTGAGAGATCAAATGCCATCCGGGTAAGGCAAATATCGTTGCCGATGCCCTCAGTCGAAAAGAAGGAACAAACCCACTTCGAGTCCGAGCCCTCGGTATGACCATTCACAATGATCTAAACATTCAGATCCTCACTGCTCAACTCGAAGCCCTCAAACCCGATAACCTCAAAAACGAAGCCTTGCGAGGCATGGAAAAACAATTCGAAATCAAACCTAACGGGATTAGGTATTTCTCAACCCGAATCTGGTTGCCTAGTTTTAGAAACGTGCGAGACTTGGTGATGGACGAAGTTCACAAGTCAAACTATTCTATTCATCCGGGATATGATAAAATGTATCACGGCATCAGGGAATTTTATAGGTAGCCGAATATGAAAGCTGAAATCACTACATACGTCAGTAAGTGCCTTACTTGCTGAAAAGTCAAAGCCGAGTATCAAAAACCTTCTGGTTTACTCCAACAGCCCAGCATTCCTGAATGGAAATGGGAACAAATTGCCATGGATTTCATAACCAAACTACCAAAGTCATCGAGCGGTTGTGATACCATTTGGGTGATCGTCGATCGTCTCACGAAATCTGCTCATTTCCTGGCAATCAAAGAAACCGACAAAATGGAACGCCTCACACGAATCTACATCAAAGAGGTTGTTTCTCGACACGGTGTTCCAGTCTCGATTATCTCCGATAGGGATAGTCATTTCACATCTCACTTTTGGCAATCACTTCAAAAATCATTGGGTACCCGTCTTGATATGAGTACCGCATACCACCCTCAAACCAACGGCCAAAGTGAATGAACAATTCAAACACTGGAAGACATGCTACGAGCTTGCGTAGTTGACTTCGGTGTAAACTGGGAAAAACATCTACCGTTGTGCGAGTTTTCGTACAACAACAGCTATCACGCCAGCATTAAGGTTGCACCTTTCGAGGCACTGTACGTTTGTAAGTGCCGATCACCGATTTGTTGGACCGAAGTGGGAGACAGACAACTCACTGGTCCTGAGATCATTCACGAAACTACTGAGAAGATCTTCGAGATCCAAAGCAAACTCATAGCCGCACGTGATCGTCAGAAAAGTTATGCTGACGTGAGACGTAAACCACTCGAGTTCCAGGTTAGAGATCGAGTACTACTCAAAGTTTCACCTTGGAAAGGTGTTATCCGATTCAGTAAACGCGAGAAATTGAATCCCAGGTACATTGGACCATTCGAGATCCTCGAGAGGATTGGTTCAGTAGCATATCGATTGCAGCTGCCACCCGAACTCAGCAGCGTGCATCCCACTTTTCACATTTTAAATTTGAAAAAGTGTCTGTCCGATGAGACATTTATCATTCCACTCGATGAAATTTGAGTTGACGACAAGCTTCATTTTGTTGAAGAACCCGCAGAAATAATGGACCGTGAGGTCAAATAACTCAAACAAAGTCGTATTCCCATTGTCAAAGTCAGGTGGAATTCGCGGCGATGGCCTGAATTCACCTGGGAACGGGAGGACCAAATGCGGCTCAAGTATCCTCAGTTATTCACTGACGCTATTTCAATCATAACTTCAAACTAAATTTCGGGACTTAATTCTCCTAACAGGGGGAGATTGTGACACCCGTCAAATTAAGACTAGTAATTTGTGCCTAATCAAGTGTAATACATGTAATTAGTTATGTGTTAGACTAATTAATGTATCAATATATATATTGTTGAATTTATACAAGTATGCGATTTGATTAAATTGTACAAGTTTCAAATCGAATACAATTCGGTTCAATTAATACGGACGTTGGTGAACAATTTTATTAAATAATAGGACATTATTTAATAACTCTATTTTATCCAAAATATTATTTAGATAATATTTCAACTCAAATTCGTATCGTACAAACAACATTTACGCGATAAAAATAATAAATGCGCGAACAACCCAAACAAGAATAAGTTATATTTTATAAACTCAAGTAAAATTATTTGATGAAATACTTCAACAAAAACCTTAGTAAATATTCGTATTTTAAAAATGAATATTTAAATGATCTAGAAAACAAACACCGCACGGAGCGTAAACGCGGGGGATTAAAATTTGGGAGATTTCCTCCCTTTTTCCCCAAAAATCTGCCGAAAACTCCCCCCTCCCCTCCTCCTTTCTCACTTTCTTTCTCTCTCTACTTCTTCATTTTCTCTCTTTTTCTCTCAAAATTACCCACCACCACCTATCACCACCAAAAATGTGACACCCGCCAAATTAGGACTTGTAATTAGTACCTAATCAAGTGTAATACATGTAATTAATTCTGTGTTAGGCTAATTAATGTATCAATATATATATTTTTGAATATATACAAGTATGCGATTTGATTAAATCGTACAAGTTTCAAATCGAATGCAATTCGATTCAATTAATACGGACGTTGGTGAACAATTTTATTAAATAATATAACATTATTTAATAACTCTATTTTATCAGTAATATTATTTAGATAATATTTCAACTCAAATTCGTATCGTGCAAACTACAATTATGGGATTTAAATAATAAACGCGCGAACAACCGAAACAAGAATAAGTTATATTTTATAACTCAAGTAAAGTATTTGATGAAATACTTCAACAAAAACCTTAGTAAATATTCGTATTTTAAAATAAATAATTAAATGTTAAACAATCGGGAAACGAACACCGCACGGAGCGCAAACGCAGGGATTAAAATTTGGGAGATTTCCCCTCCCCTTTTCCCCCCAAAAACCTGCCCTTTTCCCCCCCATTACCCCTCATTTTTCCTTTTATCATCTCTCTCTCCTCTCTTCTTTTCTCTCAAAATCTTTCATCACCACCATCACCTTCAACCACACAAAAACACCATCAAACACCATCAAAACATCTAGCTCATTTGGAGAAAAAGAACCACGACATCACGATCTACATTTCCATCTTTCTGGATTTCTGCAGCGTTGAGTTTGTAAGTTTCCGACAAAACCCGAAACACTCTGATTTTCATTATTTTCACTTGTTTATGGGTTATTTAAGCTTATAATGTCCAAATATGGGTTGGGTAAAAGTTTCAAGTCAAACGGAAACCGGAAAACACTTTTTTGGCTCATTTTCCGGCTAATAGCTCGTTGTGTCGCAGAGGCTCCAGGCCACCTGCGACACAACGCCTTATGTCGCCAAATCATGGCCTACGTCGCATATAGCGACACAAGCCTCTATGTCGAATACCTTTAGATGTCACAGATAGTGACATAAAAACACTATGTCGCAAAACTTATTCCCATCGCACATAGCGACACAACACCTTATGTCGCATTAAATTGCGGATGTCGCACTTAGCGACACAAACCCTTATGTCGCAGTCATGATCTGCGACACAACAGACTGTGTCGCACTTAGCGACACAGAGCTGTATGTTGCACACTGTGTCGCATGAAACAAAACCAAGAAAATACAGATTTTACTAAGTGTCGAGACCTAAAATTTTATCACTTGATTTCACCCAAATTCAAGTCCAGGTGTGTTTTTCACCAAAGCAATGTAGTAGAAATAAAATTTTTTCTACTCCAAACAGGGTCGACCCCAACCAGGGGCCAGCCCCTTGGACCCCGCCAGCGGTTGCCACCCTGGAACCCCGCTCACCAAGGATGGTGCCCCTGGACCCCCGTCACTTAGAGTTTGTAAATGCATTTCACACCAAGTGTCAAACTTGTATAACATCAAACACGAATACGATACGACTTCTAAAACACATTGAAACATACCTTTTAAGTATAACACTTCGAAATCATAATAATAATAGTAGATATTATTATTACAAACAATCACCAACGGGCCGTACACATTTTCAATATTCAAGTTAATCAACCAAATCGTAGTCATTTGGACATTCTAGTTGGACGAGCAACTACAAAGGTAGTTTTTTAAGATACCTAATCAATTAATAACCTTCGCGTGTCGTGGACACCCTCAGGTTACAAGTCTTTGGACATCACTACTCGGCTAATCAACTCAAGTTTATTTAGATAAACACTTCAAGACTCAGGTGAGTCTCATAGCCCCTATTTTACCGTTTTACTCAGGGGTGTGATATACTGCTCATTTTATTTTACTATATGAACGCAAGTACGAAATCAAACAAATACTACATGAGTTATCTCACTAATCTTTTCAAAGCCCTCCTCAGCATAATTTGGTAATACGCTGTAGCGTGAATATTAGTATATGGTACCATATAGGATTGACCCTCCTCGTCCGGATTAGCATGCACTAACTGGGTAAACGGATGTACTAATATTTGTTCAGACGAGTGTAGATTAGGCACTCGTGGGAGGCACCTCGATCAGGATTCCTTAAATGTGGACCTGACACCTCGAGTTAAGCTCAGACTATGTGCTCATGGTTGTAAAACTTTTATTTTGCTTAATTGCAATTTAAATTCAATTAAATCTAGCGGTTCATACAATATGTGTTGACATACAAACCTGTGAGCTCACCAGCGTTTCGCTGACCCATTTTAGCATGTATCACAGGTACTCAGCAGTAGGTTGGACTGCATTCAGGAATCATTAGCTCATGTCAGCATGCAAACATTCTGAGATTTAGCTGCATTATTATATTTTGTATAAATTAATTATGTATGTACATCTCTCAATTCCAAACCGAGTTAATGTAAACTATATTTTGATGTAAACTTTGATTTTATCAATACAAGTTGTAAAACGACGCATATAGAGTCGTTCATTATATCTTTGTGCTATGATTATTGATTAGTCGTGCCCCGACCCGATTCGCTTCCGCAACCCTAATTTGGGGGTGCGACAAAAAATCACCACCAAACTCACTCGAATCACTTCACTTGTCTGGGAGAAAACGTTCGCCTCAACACGATCTACATTTCCGTCTTTCCGGATTTCTCCGGCGTTAAGTTTGTAAGTTTCTGACAAAACCCGAAATACTCCGATTTCCATTATTTTTACTTGTTTATGGGTTATTTAAGCTTATAATGTCCAAAAATGGGTTGGGTAAAAGTTTCAAGTCAAACGGAAACCGGAAAACACCTTTTCAGCTCATTTTCTGGCCAACAGCTCGTTGTGTCGCAGAGGCTCCAGGCCACCTGCGACACAAGGCCTTATGTCGCCAAATCATGGCCTTTGTCGCATATAGCGACACAAGCCTCTATGTCGCAATACCTTCAGATGTCGCAGATAGCGACACAAAACACTATGTCGCAAAAACTTATTCCCGTCGCACATAGCGACACAACACCTTATGTCGCATTAAATTGCGGATGTCGCACTTAGCGACACAAACCCTCCTCGGCATAGTTTGGTAATATGTTGTAGCGTGAATATTAGTATATGGTACCATATAGGATTGACCCTCCTCGTCTGGGTTAGCATGCACTAACTGGGTAAACGGATGTACTAATATATGTTCAGACGAGTGTAGATTAGGCACTCGTAGGAGGCACCTCGATCAGGATACCTTAAATGTGAACCTGACACCTCGAGTTAAGCTCAGACTATGTGCTCATGGCTGTAAAACTTTTATTTTGCTTAATTGCATTTTAAATACAATTAAATCTTGCGGTTTATACAATTATGTGTTGACATACAAACCTGTGAGCTCACCTGCGTTTCGCTGACCCATTTTAGCATGTATCACAGGTACTCAACAGTAGGTTGGCTGCCCAATCAGGAATCGTTAGCTCGAGTCTGCATTCAATCAAATTAGAGATTTAATTGCATTATTATATTTTGTATAGATTAATTATGTAATGTTAATCTCTCAATTTCAAGTAATTGAGCTAATGTAAACAATATTTTTGATGTAAACATTGGTTTTATCAATACAATGTAAAACGACGCATCTAGTGGTCGTTCATTTTATCTTTGTGCTCGTGATTATTGATTAGTCGCGTCCCGACCCGATTCGCTTCCGCAACCCGAATTTGGGGGTGCGACACGTAACATCGGGCCTTCAGGTTCAGCCATGAATATGCTCCACCCGTGTGCCACCGTGCGCCGCCATTTTCCGGTAGTCGAGAATGATGAAAAAGAGAAAGGGTTTGAGGTTTACCCGTATTTGAAAATGAATGTTTAACAAATTGGTGAAACCGACTTATTTTTGGCGTCCTTTATTTTAGTTTTATAAATCAATTTATATATTTAGTTATTAAGCATTAATGAGTATTAATCTCACTTAATAATTATCTAATTGAAAATTTAAAATTTAAAAAACCGTGGGCTTACAACTAATTAAGGGATAACATTGGGGTTAGTAAGGTCATTTAGGTTATTAGGGGATTGCTATATAGGTAGACAACCAAAAAATTAGGAGATCAATGGCTCCTAAAATTGCCCTCCAACATTTAAGAGGTGAGATTAGTTTATAATGGTTTAATTAAGGAAATGCTACATATATATTAGTTTCTTTTAAATGTATATAAAAAGATAAAAAGATTTTAGAAGTTAAATTACATTATGTGTTAATCAAACGCGCATGACATAATCTAATTCTTTCAGAATCACATTCCTGAATCAGATTCAAATTCCATTAAATACTAATTCCAATTCTTTTAACAGATTCCATTCATTCTGAAATCATTTTTTGAACCAAATAGGACCTTAAACTTCAGCTTATGATTGAGACCAAATTAAGGTGCAAAAGACACATTTCCATATGTTTCGTAGGAAAATTCCCTGGAAATTGAAGTCTTCACTTATTTATGGATCACCGGTGTTCGGAAGTTAAGGATAAAACAACACACGTAATAATTACAATTGTAACCATCAACACAAAGAAGTAAAAGCAATGTGTAAACGCAAATCAACATGAGAATATAATGTACGTGGTTAAATTCAATCGGGGTGATTGATTTACTCTACTTGCATATGATAAAGTTATAATATAGTCTACAAATCTTGGCAACTTAAGAAATCCCCTCGAGATCAGTGATAATAAATCCCGGCCACCAGGATTGCTGATAGCTAGGGAATTCCCTCCGTGATCGTTAATGATCCCCCAGGGATCGTTTCTTCTATTCACTTTTGTTTGCTTGATCCCTCTCGAGTCTTTACGCTCAAAAAGTAGCTCGGTAAACAGGGGTAAGTAATTGGATATCAAATCCAAGCAAATATTGTTTATTCAATTACCACTTTCAATTTTATAGCGTCTTGCACTTTTTCTACATGATAAAATTACGACACAAAATATTGACTAGGCCATGGAATTGCTTTGTAAAGTAATAAGTAGGGATGACAAAACGACCCGCATCTAATGGGGATTCCCGAACCCCACACTTTTTGAATCGGGTTGAAGATGACATTTCGGATTTTGGAGCACAAAATGAGGATTCTAATGGGGTTCCGATTGGGGAACGGGTACTATCATCCCCGCTCCGTCCCGTCCCGAAATATATACTTATAATATATACACACACACATATATATATATATATATATATATATATATATATATAATATATATATATATATGTGTGTGTGTCTTTCATTTATATTTTTTATTATTCTCACTAGTCACTACGTAAACGATTAGTATTCTTATGAACCTGAAATCATTCTTGTTGTTTTGATTATAGTTGTTGTATTGATTTGGTCTTGTGATTTAGTCGGAATATTTTAAGATCATTCTATAATGATTTTGGTAATTTTTAACGGTACACCTTTTACTATATTTTATCTTAATCATTGTGTTAATGTGTTTTTAGAAGAAGAAAAAAAATACTAGTGAGAATAGCGAGATAATATTGTAAAAAAAATCAATAAGAACTTCAGGTTAATTTAAAGTAGTATAAATATGGAAATAACTTTAAGGAATCGATGTCCCCGGTAGGGTACTCCGATCCCCGTTAGGGTTTGGGGGAACTTATATCTCCAATAGGGTGCCCCGATAAAATCTCCGTTGGAGTTTGGGGAGGGTATGTGGATATTTTTTTATAAATGGGTTTGGGGATGGGGTTATCACTCCCCGCCTCGAACCCGTCTCGTTGTCATTCCTAGTAATAAGACCACTCCCTACCATGATCGAATCACTTTCAGATCACTTTCACCACATCAGGTTCACGCCAGATTTTCTCAACCAATTACACACTGCCATCCATCACTAATCACTTCATTTTTCGGGCCCACATTTACCAATATACCACCGTTATTCTACACTAAACAAAAAAGAAGAAGCGGCCCCACATTTTTAAAACCGATCAAGATTCAGATGTCCGATTAAAAGAGGAAGTGATTGGGAAGTGATTATACCAATGACACTACTTTTGAATCAATTGGTAATCGCTTCCCAACCGATTCTAAAGTTATTCAACCGTTGGCACTGCTCTAACCGTACACGACTCATCAATGACTACTTACAATTGTCATATGACTACTAAGTACTAACATCAATTCCGTGACCAATATTGTTGCACACTTGATTGCGTTTTGCGTATTCTTTGATTTCAAAAAGATTTTTACATGTAGAATTGGATATATATAGAAAGAAATAGAGTACGAAATGTCTGACTTTCTTTCATTCGAACGCTTACTCGGTATGTCAATTGGTTCTCGAAGAACTTTTTCATGACTAGAACAGTAAAAGAAGGAAATTTTTATTGAGCGACTGGAGCTTACGACCCTTAAAAACTCAACTTGATATATATAAAGAGCCAGAGTTTAGTTAAGCTTATGGAGATGATCGGGTGGGCCAAAGGTCCGTCACTGATTCTACGGTGACCTTTCACAAAAAAAAGTTAAGCTTATACGGCTCCATAAATGCGTACTGTCATGTTCTGTTATTCGTTTTGCATATTTTTCAACGTAACCGATCTTTTGATATTTTGTATCCTTCCGTCATACTCCTACCGTCCCAGTACAACTGACCACAATTTTATTTTTCAAATTTCGGACATAAAATAAAATTAATATGACAAGTTAGTTATTAGAAGCGGATAAATACAAAACAAAAAGTAATTCATATATCATGCTATAGTACACTTGTACCGCAAACAAAAACAATTGTATAGTTTTGTGAATGTATCGTTTATTTTGTTGTATTTATCAACTATTTTTTGGGGTGTTCACTATATGGACAAACCGAAATGTCCAATCGGACGATTTGGATTGGACTATTTGGTTCGGATAATTTGGTTTATTGGATCGGTTTGGTTCAAAACCGAATATTTATTTTGGTTTTTGGTTACCAATGTAGAAACCGAATAGTCCAAATTAATCGAATAGTAATATATTTTAGTAATACTTTCAAAATATGTACAAATTATTTAGGTTAATCATTAAATATCATGCATACTTATACCATTAGTAATTTTATTCACCATTTATTATAAATTTCTTAACTATACTTTAGTTTTGTCTTGCAAATTATTATATTTTTGTCACGAACTTATATAACGTGCTAATAAGTTTTGTCTTATAATCAAGTTTTTTGATTTTGTTTGATTGTTTATATTATTAATATATGAAAGCATAAACCGAATAGTATAAATCGAATAAACCGAATAGTAATTAGGTTCGGTTCGGTTTGGTTTTAATTTTTGATAACCGAAAACCGATCGGTTTCATCTATTAGGTTCGGATTAAACCGAATTAACCGAATGAACACCCCTAACTATTTTAGTTATTACTCCGTATATATTATAGAATTAAAATTAATATCAAAAGTAATGCAACTTTATCTAATCTTGCAGGTGTCGGAAACTTTATAAGTTGTCGGATATTTGCTTATGGTCTTTTCTTCCGGCCAGGAAGTGCCTTATGTTGATACAAAAATCAGCAGCTTCCCAACGTAGCTTTAGAGCTCCCTCTGGTGATGGATAGAGCTGCTAAGATGTAACAAACACACACTTTTAGCCTCGTCCAAGGGGGAAAGGGGGTTTCCCTTTGGACCAAGCTCCGGCGTGAGAATAAGCTTCGGATATATGAGAGTAAATATCTTTAGAGAGATGGGATAAGTAAAAGTGAATGAATAAAATGCATTGTGTGTTTACCTTGGACCGATTCTGCATATTTATGCCAGTTTAGAGCAAAGATTCTCTTTCCATAAATAGTTAGTCTGCTTTCCGCAGCTCAGCGCGGCGGAGCAGACCTTCCTCTTTGGGATGGCGGTTTACTTTTATTCCTTTTTGATATGACCCTGCCTTTTTACGTGCTTTACTAGTAATACAGAGCATCCCTGCAATAAGTCTTATCCTTGGATATTGTGTCTAAGTCAAAGATTCCTTTTTCGTAGTTTTCACATATTTACGTAGCTCGAACATGATTCCATAACTTTGTTCATTTCCGTAGCTTAAGCTTATGTATTTAGTCGCGGCATATGCTGTAAGCTGCGGTTATCAGCATATACCCGATCATGTCCCCCCAGTCTAGTGTAAGTGTGTCATGACGCACTTGCTCTAGACTATAAACGTAACTTGTTTACCTTCGAAAAATGTATACGGGGGCACGGCTGCAAGTGGGGGTTTTAGGTGCACGGTTACCTAGGGGGTTTAATTAATTAACTGTTGTGGTAGCTTTGATGTGACGGTTTTTCAGTCTCCTTACCCCTACACATTTCCCCCCAAAACCATTTAACATTTATTAAAAATCATTCATTACTTTTAATTTCTAAACAACACGATAAGCAAAATCGAAACCCTAACTTTCTCCAAAATATTTTTCTGATCAACAACAAAAATGACAACGGCGAACAGTGTCGCAAGCGGTGATCCATCAATTCCATCTAACAATCCGGACAACGAAGGTAGTTCGGAGGTTGCGCTTGGCAAGGATAACCTTGCGCAAATGTATTCCGTTTTAACCCAAGAGGAGGTTGATAGCTTTTGCGAAGAATGGGGAATTGATCGGGCATTTCACCCGATTGCTCCGGCGGCTGACGCTACCATCTTCGACATGCCTGTCGGAAAAATTGGGGTTTATACTCGGTGGTTTGATTTTGCCAACATCCGCTTCCCTCTCTCCCGTTTCTTACTTACCGTTCTTCAATATTACCAGGTACACATATCTCAGATATCTCCGGTAGGTTTAGTCAAAGTTTCGTCCTTTGAGATCCATTGCCGTGCTTTAGATGGTATACCTACTTCGCCCCTTTTTCGGAAGTTTTATACGTTGAGTAAAAATTGTGATTGGTTGACTATTGAGAAAAGGAAGAAACCCCAACCTGTTCACTATGTTAAGGCTCCTGATGGTTCGAAAGATTGGAAGAACAAGTTTTTCTGGGTTGATGCCCGTGTAGCCCCGATCTCTATGAAATGGAAAAAGCATACGGAGGTGCGTTTAGATCCTATCCCTGCTGATGGTTCTTTTGATTGTGATTTGTTCAACAAACTTCGTGATCCTCTTGTGAACGTTCAAACGTATCCGGAGCACGTACTTGTGATGGCCGGAATTAGCCAAGCATGGGATAAGCCAACTGAGATTCCGATCCTTCGGCCCGTCGATTCAGATGAAGGTATTAGACTTTGTATTATCATAGTTTTATTATTTCTATTTATGTGTTACTGTTCGTAGGTAGAAGAAGCACTTTCGAGTTATTTTGTTTCGACTTTTTGCAGAGTTGCCGCTTCTGGATTTTATGCAATTGTGGAAATGCCCGATCGATATCGAGATGCGGTTGTTGCTGCTAGCGAGGATCAGTTGCAGTTGGTGGTAGGGCCTATTGAGAATGTTCCAAAAGCTCGTCGATTCAAATCTGTGGCCAAAGCGCGAGGTTCTTCCGCCAAGAGAGTAGCCGGACCTAAAGCTTCGGCCGTATCCTCTGCTACCAAAGTTTTACCTATTGGCAAACGCACTCGGAGCCAAGCAAATCAAGCAAGTGGGTCTGAGGTTGGAGGTTCTGCGGCTAAGAGAGTTAAGAAGGTGGGTCGTAAGCCTGCGGGTAAAACTTCGTCCAGTCGTGGCAAGTCAAAGACAGTGGAGGTTATATCCGAGAGTGATGCAGCTACTGAGTCAGATGTAATGGGTTCGGATGACGAAGGTGACAACTTGTCCGGTCAGGAGTTTGCTGCAGAATCACCGAATGCTGATGAACCTCTGGATTCTGTTGCTCGTGAACCTCGATTTGAGGTTGATCCAGAGCAGGCTACGCAGGTATTCATCCCTCCCTGGTCCGTGAAGAACGGGGATACCTTTGATAATCATGACGTCTGTCGCGAAATGGTTGATCACTTGATTCCCCCATCGGAGGTAGTGCTTTTAGAATATAAGTCGGATGTGAATGTTGGTGACGAAATGAATTGGCTTTCGTTGATGGTGCCTAAGATTGTGGGTGAGGGCAGACGTAGGTGGGAAGGTTGTTACCGTCAACTTCTTGCTGAGAGGGAGAAAGTGAAGAAACTAAAGTCGGAGATGGTTAATCGTGATAAAAGGATTGAAGAGTTGAATCAGAATTTGGCAGATTTGACTACTGATGAGGTGATTTTGTTTAAAGATGAGTTGAAGTCAGCGAAGGCAGATCGTGATAATGCTATTGCCAAGTTGAAAGATGCTGCTACCTCACATGGGTCCGATCTCGAACTGCTGAGAACTGCTCATGCTGATGCCCTTGAATCGGAGGTACAAAAAACTGTGGATGCAACTCGCCGAGTGCAGGAGCTTGAGGTGAGATTGTCGGAACAAGCGAAGCAACAGCAGGAGTTAGAAAGGAAATGGGAGATGGAAAAGCAGAGCCTGACGACTGTAGCTGCGGCATCTGCGAATGAGTTTGGCGAAGTTTCTAACCGTAGCAACGCAGCTGAGGAGAGTTTTAACTGGTTGATGGACCGTGGGTTGAAGGAGGCGTTTGTTAAACTTGTTGAAAGTCCTGAGTATGTAGCATATAATGGCGCGGTTCAGGCTGCCCATTGGGGTGTAGGTAAGAAATGCGAAGCTATATCTATATTAACTAAGTTCAAATTCCAAAGTGTTTTATTTTGTGATTGTATGTTTCAGGTATGAATGTGGGGATGCAGCTTGGTTATTCACATGCTAAAATGGGCATTGCAATGGACAAGATACCTGGTTATGATGCGCATTCTGCGGATAAGGTTCAGCAAGCGGAGAGGGAGTTGAAGGATGCTACTTACCCCTATTTAGAACGCATTGTCGCCAGCCGCAACCTATCTCCTGCCGAGTTCAAGAAAACTGTTCTTGGTGTTAATTCTGTTCATGAAGTGGCTTGATTCTTCCCCGTATTGCTTAGTTATGCGCACTTTGACGTGGTTGATCTTTTGAACAATCTTTTGCTAGTTTGCCGTTATGGCAGGTTTGTTATTGGGCCATGATGCCTTAATTTGCAACTTCTTAAAACAGCTTAACTTGCTTGCACGGCTTGATGTTTGCCCTGTTTGCGGCACTTAATCTTACTATTCACTGCTTTTTATAATTGCTTACGAGTATACCTTGTGCACTTATGTTGCGTATATATGTTTATACAGAACGTAATATTTTGAATGGGTGTTCAACCATTGATACTTAGGCTTATGCCATAGGTATATTACTGCACGAAGGAACATTCGACTTCGCCAGCTTATTATCTCGTGATCAGCGAGATAAGTTGTAAATAATTACTTGTAATGGTGCGAAATGTTTTCTCATGAAATTGTGTTTGATATATTAGATTGCCCAAAAAAGAGTACCAAACAACTACATCGTGATATCGCTTACATGAGATTTTATCAGCTTACAAATAACATTTATGGAGGTTAGCAACGTTCCACGAACGCGGCAAAATAGTTCCATCGGATCTAGCAAGTTCGTATGATCCATTTCCGTGACTGGCAATAACTTGATACGGACCTTCCCACTTAGGGCCCAATTTTCCTTCAGGCTGAGCTTTGCTGGCTTCGTTTTTTCATAGCACATACTCACCAGGAGCGAAAGAAGTGGACTTCACCCTAGAGTTATAGTATTTCGCCATCTGTTGCTTATTTCGACACTCCTTTATCGCAGCTATCTCCCTTCGCTCTTCGAGCAGGTCCAAATTGATACGGAGGTCCAGACTTTCGTCTTCTCCTGAGTTAGCTGTTCGCCAGGTTGGGACCCCAATTTCCGCAGGTAGAACAGCCTCCGTACCATATGTTAAACTGAACGGAGTTTCGCCATTGCTCTTTTTTACCATTGTCCTATGTGCCCAGAGCACATGAGACAAGTTGTCCAACCAATCATTTCCTTGACCTTCTAGCCGTAACTTTATTCCCTCCACTATGCTCCGATTGGCCCGCTCCACCTGTCCGTTCGCCTGGGGATGGGCGACGGAGGTAAAGATTTGATTTATTCTGAGTTCGGCACACCAAGACTTGAACGCACCTCCAGCAAACTGAGCTCCGTTGTCACTGACGATTTCGTGTGGTAGACCGTATCTGCATACAATATTTTCCCAAACGAATTTCTTGACCGCAGCCCCAGTGATTGCCTTGACAGGTTTTGCTTCTACCCACTTAGTGAAATAATCAATTGCCACGATCAGAAATTTCAATTGCCCCTGTGCTATTGGAAATGGTCCAACGATATCCATGGCCCATTTTTGGAATGGCCATGGAGCCGTGACTGAGATCATATCGGTTTGAGGTTGCCGACTAATAGGTGCGTTAACCTGACAAGAGTTGCATTTTTGTAAAACGGTTAGCGCGTCCCGGTGCATGCTTGGCCAAAAGTAACCTAAGTTCATTACTTTTGCCACTACGGACCTTGGTCCGGAGTGCATTCCACATGCACCCTCGTGTATTTCCCGAATAACGTATTCGGCTTGTCGTGGACCAATGCACCGCAACCAAGGTGCTAAATAGGACCTTTTATAGAGTATGCCATTAGAATAATTGTAATTTGGTGCTTTGACGCGTACCTTTCGAGCCTGAAATGGATCCTGCGGCAAAGTACCGTCGACCAGGTATTGAACGATGGGAGTCATCCATGTGTTTTCGTGTTCCTCAACAATGGCTAGTACCTCATGTTCGTCTATGGACGGATGTTCAAGCACTTCAACCAGAACCTTCTTGGTAAGGTGAGCAAAAGCTATGGAAGCTAGCTTGCTTAGTGCGTCTGCTTTTTTATTTTCGCTCCTTGGAATTTGTTGTATGTCAAAGCTGTTGAAATTGGAGATTAGCTCTTTTGCCTTTTCCATGTATTTTTTCATATTGGAATCCCTGGCTTCATATTCGCCACTAATTTGGCTTGACACAAGCTTTGAATCAACATAGGCCTGGAGATTGCGAACCCCCATTGCCGCAGCAATACGTAGGCCTGCCAATAGAGCTTCATACTCAGATTCATTGTTTGAACTTTCGAAGTTGAAGCGAAGGGCGTACGTGTATTCAACTCCGTCTGGATCTGTTAAGATGAGACCCGCGCCTGCGCCAGATGAACTAGACGCACCATCAGTATACAATATCCACTTACCTTCGTTGGCCACCTTAGTTGCATTAGTGACCAAAGTTCCATCTGCCACCTTCGTCGTTGTTAACTGGCCTTGAGGTAATTCTGCGAAGAAATCAGCTAATACCTGCCCTTTTACTGCGGTACGCGGAATATAGCTGATTCCGTGTTCGCCAAGCTCGATTGCCCATTTAGCCAAACGTCCTGATATTTCCGGCTTGTGTAAGACTTGTCGGATTGGTTGATCCGTCAGGACGTTGACTTTATGTGCTTGGAAGTACCTTCGTAAGCGTCGTGCTGCGTAGACAAGTGCCAATGCTAGCTTTTCCATGGGAGAATAGTTTTCCTCTGGACCTTGTAACACGCGGCTAACAAAATAAATAGGCACCTGGCTTTCGTTTCTTTCTGCCATAAGTACGGAGCTTACAACTTTGTCCGTGGCTGCAAGATACATGTATAATTCCTCGCCTGTAATAGGCGTTGTTAGCATTGGTAAGCTAGTGAGATGTACCTTTAGTTCAGTAAATGCGCTTTCAGCTTCTGCAGTCCACTTGAAATCCTTTTTACTCAGGCAATTCTTCAAGGTTTTGAAGAAAGGTAGAGATTTGGATGCTGAACTTGATAGGTACCTGCTCATAGCTGCTAGCTTGCCGTTCAGACTTTGAACTTCCTTCACGGTTTTTGGGTGCGGCATATTAATGATTGCAGTAACCTTCTCCGGATTTGCTTTGATTCCTTTCTCCAAAATGATGTGCCCCAAGAATTTACCTTCGGTGACCCCAAAGGAACATTTCTTCGGATTCAACTTCATATTTATCTTCCGGAGGTTATCAAAGGTTTCCTCAATGTCAGCTAAGAGCGTATCTTCCAACCTGCTTTTGATGTATATGTCATCAACATATGCTTCAAAGTTTCTTCCTATCTGGGTGGAAAAAGCTGCGTCTACCAACCTCTGATATGTCGCACCTGCGTTTTTCAGACCAAAGGGCATTTTTTGGTAACAGAAGATACCCCTGTCCGTGTGAAATGCTGTTTTGTCTTCGTCTTCTAACGCCATTTGAATTTGGTGGTATCCCTTGTATGCATCCAAAAAACACTTGTATTTATACCCCGTGAGTGACTCCACCTTGAGGTCCACTTCCGGAAGTGGATATGCGTCTTTTGGACATGCGTTGTTCACATCCTTGAAATCAACACACATTCTCCAACTTCCGTCCCCTTTTCTAACCATAACTGGATTCGCAACCCAAGTGCGGTAACGTACCTCTCGCATGATTCCTGCTCTTACCAATTCATTAACTTCGTCCATTACGGCTTTACTTCTATCCGGAGCTAAGCTGCGTTTTTTCTGGACGATGGGTTCTACACTTTTGTGTATGTTCAACTTGTGTTCCGCAACGTTCCGAGGCACTCCTGTCATATCAGAATATCTCCATGCAAAGACATCAATATTAGCTCTTAAGAGCCTTTCCAAACGTACCTTCGTGGTAGGAGACAATGACGTCCCAACGCTCACAGGTTGCTCTGGGAATTCATCATTAATAACAAGTGGAACCTTGAGCAATACCTGCACCGCAGGTTGTGAACTTTGCCGAGGGGCACTTGCAACCCTGCTACCTTCCCCCAGCGATAAGCATTCCTGGACCTTTCTCCTTTCTGCCCGGAGAGTAGCTACTCCGACACTTGTGGGGAACTTCATCATGGCGTGCATGGTGGACACTACTGCCCTTAAACGACATATCGTAGGTCTACCCAGCAACACATTATAAGGCGAAGGTGATTGCACAATAAGGAACTTCATGTCCACGGTTCTTGACAAAGGGTACTCGCCGAAGGTGACAGGAATCCATATGCTCCCTACCGACGATATTGTTGCCCCTGAAAAACCTACTAAGGGTGTTTTTGTACTAACCATTCGTTTTTAACGTCATTATTTAATTTTTCAAAACAATGGAAATACATAATATCGGAAGAGCTACCTCCGTCCACATAGATGCGGTGGATCAAATGACCTTCCACCTCCGCCTTGATGATGAGAGGGTTTTCAGTGGGGCATACCTGGTTAGAAGGTGGAAAGCTGATCTCTTGGTGCATCCAACTTTCTACTTCGTCCATGGGTCTCTTATCTTCGTTCCGCTCAGATCGGACCATTTGAATTACTCTAGGCTTGTTCCTTTGGGAAGGACCTTGTTTTCCTTGTGGCTTTCCTCCGACCTGCTTTATTTCTTTTACCAGATGTGACAATTGTCCCGACTGCACAGCTTCTTCTATCTGCTTCCGTAACTGATAACAATCGTTAGTATTATGCCCCTTGTCACCATGGAACTCACAATATCTGTCTGCGAATTTTCCCTCCGGATTGCCTTTGAGAGGAGCAGGTTGTGTGAAGCTGTGTCGGACCGTTTCAGTTGCCAATATCTCACAAGGAGTCTTGGTGAGTGGCGTGAAGTATGTATTTCTTTTTGGAGCAGGTGAGTAAGGCTGCGGAATACGTCCTTTGCTACCGGAATACGCTTCATGGCTCCGTCTTGGGGACGTAAGAACCTGCGTTGGCATCGACGAAGGTAACTTCCAGGGTGAACCCCTACCTTGTCGCGACGGAGCTCTGGACGGAGCCTCGGCAACATGTCCAATTGCTTCTTTTCCTTGAATAAACGCCTTGGTCCGTTCGAAAACTTCGTTGATTGTTTTGGGGATGTTGGCGTAGAATTGCTCTATCAATTGCTTCGGTCTGATCCCATGGATGAAACCGGAGATGCGCATGATCTCATCTGCCCCCTTAATCTCCATACTTTCCTCCTTAAATCGCTCCATGAAGTCTGTCAGTGACTCATGTTGTCCCTGCACTATGTTATGAATTTCCATTGGGTGCTTCGTGTACCTCCGTTGCTGCATGAAGTTACTGAGGAAACTTTCTTGTAGCTCCTCAAAGCTGTCGATACTGGCATGTGGTAGATCATCAAACCAAAGACGAGCTGGCCCTGCCAGTGTTTGTGCGAACATGTGGCACCACACGGGCATGGACCACTGTTCCATTTCGGCTACCCCAGCAAATAATCCTAAATGATCATCCGGATCTCCAGTTCCGTCATACACTCGGATGTGTGGGGGGAGCCTCGCCTTCTTTGGTCTTTTGCATCCGGCAATTCTTCTGGTAAATTTTTTGATGAGCGAAGGTCTGTAAGGTTCGTCTATGCCTTCTTCAGCTTCTTCCTCCGAACTGGAACTTGTGAAACTACTACTGTCAGTAGCTACTATTTTTTTGGTGCGGGGACGTGAAGAGTTACGTCTTTTTCGTTTTTCCTTCCGTTTGTTTGGACTAGCCTTTTTCTTCGTTTTTTGAGTGTACTTTTTCTTTTTGCGGTCCCTTGCAGCTTCGGAATCTGAACTGGAACTACCAGCCTGGCTTTCTAATTCGGCGGAATCATCTGTTGGTTCCTCGTAAGTAAGTTGCGCTCTCACACCATCCATTCGCTTGTTTTTCTCAGCTTCTTGCATTAGAGCATGAAGAGTTTCGTAGTTACTTTCTACGAAGGCTGGGGTTAGACGAGGTTCGTTACGCTGAATCCCCGAGCCTCCCGTATTTGCTACTTCACTCTCGCGTCGCTCAGTGGACCGATCAACGTGCTCTTGCTGTGTGGGATTTCCAGGCGGAGGGGTTGTCTCCATCCTTTCGGTTAGGTCCCACGGATGGCGCCAAATGTTGATACAAAAATCAGCAGCTTCCCAACGTAGCTTTAGAGCTCCCTCTGGTGATGGATAGAGCTGCTAAGATGTAACAAACACACACTGTTAGCCTCGTCCAAGGGGGAAAGGGGGTTTCCCTTTGGACCAAGCTCCGGCGTGAGAATAAGCTTCGGATATATGAGAGTAAATATCTTTAGAGAGATGGGATAAGTAAAAGTGAATGAATAAAATGCATTGTGTGTTTACCTTGGACCGATTCTGCATATTTATGCCAGTTTAGAGCAAAGATTCTCTTTTCATAAATAGTTAGTATGCTTTCCGCAGCTCAGCGCGGCGGAGCAGACCTTCATCTTTGGGATGGCGGTTTACTTTTATTCCTTTTTGATATGACCCTGCCTTTTTACGTGCTTTACTAGTAATACAGAGCATCCCTGCAATAAGTCTTATCCTTGGATATTGTGTCTAAGTCAAAGATTCCTTTTACGTAGTTTTCACATATTTACGTAGCTCGAACATGATTCCGTAACTTTGTTCATTTCCGTAGCTTAAGCTTATGTATTTAGTCGCGGCATATGCTGTAAGCTGCGGTTATCAGCATATACCCGATCACCTTAATTCGACCGTTTTACAGTCAACATTGTCAATAATTTTGATTAAATTTTGTACCCTAGTCACAGTATCAGCTATTTAAAAAATTTCGTACACAGTTTTTAATCATAATTATTGTAAGTGTCGCTTTTACAAACAATATTACCAAATACCAATCACAGTCGGTATATGACATTACCCATTTGTCATTTACAACTTTATTGTACTTAATAGCGACCTGTGGGACAACAAAAAGTTGGCATCATCCTAAACGATTTTATTCTTAAATATAATATAAAAAGTGTGATTACGATTTACGACACAAAAACAATTGAATATAATAATCACAAAACAACCATATTTGACCAGCGACCTTTATAAACTAACGAAGTTTAAAAGTGTACTTAAATTAAGATGATCGTGATTCATGAGCATCCGTTTTAATCCTATAAATATACTCGATATCAATGTCAAATATCATTCAAATTCACAAACAATACAAATTAGTTAAAACCCTTAATTAATGGATATCTCAACTTTTCTTAGAGATAGCAGCTGTAATCTCTGGTCCCCTATCTTCCTTCTACCATCAATTTTCTTCCTTTTATTCATCCTCATACAACCAAAACTCTTCTCTTCGAAAACCATAAAAAACCTTCCACCAGGTCCACCAACTTTGCCGATCATCGGTAACTTGCATCAAGTCGGCACGAGCAACCCACACATCTGGACCGCAAATTTTGCTAAAAAATATGGTCCTCTCTTATCTGTGCACTTAGGACAAGAAATTCTTGTAGTGGCCTCTTCACCAGAGGCCGCTACTGGAATTCTCAAGACTCAAGATCACCTTCTTTCCGATCGTGGTGTGCCTGCTGCATTTAGGCAACCAAACGTAGTGCCACACTCCTTCCTTTGGGCTGACAACGATCAAACATGGAAATCGTTAAGAGCTCTTTCTCGGAGTGAGCTTTTCACAGCTAAAGTGTTAGAAGCCCAGTCAGGATTAAAAGAGAAGAAAGTCGACCATTTGTTGGCTTTCTTGCGTAAAAAGGAAGGACATGTGATTGACATTTTCGATGTAGTTTTTACTACATTGTTCAACACTCTAAGTGCCACCATATTTGGCGTAGAAATGGTAGATTTTTCAGGTGAACAAGGAGCAGGTGATTGGGTGAAAGACTCGATGACTAAAATAATCGACTTGGGAGGGCGTACAGTCGATTTTGGGTCATTTTTTCCTATTCTAGAAAGATTTGACATTGGCGGAACAATAAAAGGAACCGGCAAAGAGTTTGCCAAATTATTTGCATATTGGGATGAAATAATAGAGGAAAGAAGAGCTCGTGTCAACTCGTCGACATGGTCGTCCGAACAAGCTCAATGTTTCTTGGACAGATTGCTTGAAAAGAAATTCCAGAACCATCAAATTCATCATTTGGCCATGGTAAATATGTATCTTAGTAATTAAACTAATCCTGATTATGAACTTATAATGGCAGAATGGAAACCATTAATTGCATTCAGTAACCAAATTATTTATTTTTCTTTTCACAGGCACTATTTATAGCAGGAACCAATACTACAACCTCCACGGTGGTATGGGGTATGAGTGAGCTTGTAAACGATAAAGTAGTGATGTCAAAAATAGCAGAGGAGATAAAAAAGGAATTCAACTCAGGTCAAATCACCATCTCTGAACTATCCAGATTAAGTTATCTACAAGATTGCATCAAAGAAATCTTTAGACTACATCCACCTGTGCCGCTTCTTCTTCCTCATAGAGCGGCCGAGACGTGTGAGGTTATGAATTACACAATTCCTAAGAAAGCCAAAATATTTGTCAATCTTTGGGCAATGGGGCGAGACCCCAAGTTATGGGACGAGCCATTATCTTTCAACCCTGAAAGATTTATTGGATCGAAGATAGATTTTAAAGGCCAGCACTTCGAGTTGCTACCGTTTGGTACCGGTAGGAGGATGTGTCCTGGATTGCCATCGGGTATCAAGAGTGTTGAACTTTTATTGGCATCTTTGATTCGTGAATTTGATTGGTCTCTTCCAAATGATGCTGATCCATCAACACTTGACATGAAAGAAAAATTTGGGGTTGCTATGAAAAGGGAAAACCCTTTAAAACTAATATTCAAACAAAAACAAATGCATTAAAATGTTTAATGGATGTGGAAAATTTCCTTGCACTTTGATTTGTATCTGATCAAGTTAATAGGACATGTCAACTTTCATTTTATTTTTTTTTTAATTTTTTAATTTTTGCTAATTTTATTCGTTATAGATTTAACAATTAAAATTTCCTTATGAGTAATAATATGCATGTACGCGCGTCTTATATATGCCGTCAGTCGTTTCTATATTTTGTTTATAGAAGTAAAACTTGTATTCACCCTGTTGCGATATTGTCAGTACCGTTACTTTTAAATTTATACACAGCTGGGGACCTTCCTTACAGAGGCAAGTATAACTTAAGATCATTCTTAAGAACAATCGTATTGTGAAACGGAGTTGTTTAGATAAACTATTCAATTTAGTGATGGATTTTGAAAAGAGTTTGATTTGGTTTTAGGTCAAAAAAACTAAGCTAATTAAATAAAACAGAAAATAAAAGCAGTTTATAAAAGGTCGGGTCGTAATCAATAATGGAGGATAGTGTTTGCTATGACTTCGTTAACTTATGTATGGGGTGATGTCGAGGTATAGGAAATAGAGGAATTCGGTATTTACCCGAATACTATAGCAGAAACGGAAGCATCAAACCATTGTTTAAGTCACCGGTCGGGTTAAGCGATCACAAACGGAAAGCTTAAACAATTTCACAGCCTAAGATTCACATATCATGTTTGAATCAAGCATACACAAGTCTAATGAGTCTTAACTCGTTTCTCCCAAATGTATCTCAGGTGTGTGTAATGAGTATTTCTCTCTCTTATCCAACCCTTACATATAAAGTGAACTCACTTTATATAGGCATCCAAAACATAACCACCGAGGATATGGACTCTCTCCATTAATGACAACTATAATGGGTATTCATGAGTATTTAACCACTAAGGTTATAATAACTCACAATTCATTTAGTTAGTGGACGGGTTACGATCCGGGTCGAACCGGATCCATGTTCCAACATCTCTCACTCGTACACAAATTAAATGATTTACTCAATATATCTTGGGAGAAAAATTGTGTAACTTGCAAACTGTTCATACTCGGAAAATAGGTCGCGCGACCGGCATACTGCGAGAGCTTAATTGCTATATATACATCTGTTAGGAGTACATAGCAGCTCAATAAATGTCTGGCAAGACTAGATTTAGTATGCAATATCCTAGATCATTAATCACATTATAAATTCTCATGATCTCAGTTTTTACTCATAAAACTCTTGTATTCACAATTATCTATTATCACTAAGATGTCACTAAGACGAGATAATTGGTCGACCGGTGAATACAACTTAATGTGAACTTCAAATGATCTTCCGTCTTCTTAGATTCTTTCGAACTTAACTCAACGCACTTTTCTAAGAGCGTCCTGCCAGGTCGAATCATTCATAACCCTTAAGCAACGCCTAAAGATATCAATTATCAAGCTAATCCTTGAGAGACAAGAAAAGCTCATAAGGATACTCAAATTGAGGCCACTCATACCTCAAGGGAGTCACATTGTATAGAAGTAGAGATCATTTCTTCTATTTCCCTTATTGGTCGTCTTATACACATGTGTTATGAATCACATGCTACAACATTTCTCCTTTCCCATGGTGGTATGTCTTTCAATTAATGTTGTACATATGATAATTCAAACATACTCAATATAAAAATCCGAGTTCACTCATCTACTCATAAAACTCAGTAAGAACTCGTATCTGGTATCATAGACAGATTAGGTAAAACTAAGTAATTCACCATTTATTGTAAACTTTACAACTGTAGCATCAAATGTTATAAGTTTGTGCTCTCAATTGTTACTTATACAATTTACTTAAAATATGCTACTGCTCCACTTATTACTAAAATAATAGAGTCGATCTCCCATATGAATAGGCTGATCTCCAATTATGTTTGGGAAACATTAAATTAGTACAATTTTTTAACATCTACACAACTTTGAGCCTTGACATGCTACATAAACAAGTCTTTCTAGGTATGAGATTTTTCAAATGATCTGCTACATATGTAGATATATATGCTACATATTTACCTATTTTCTTCCAACCATGTCTCAAAAAAATTATACTTGATATTTATGTGCCTAGTCTCACAATAGAGACTTATGGTCTTTCACATATGATACGAAAGCATCACGATAAGACCTTATCAATACTCAATTGATAAATTAGTAGTAACTCACAAGTTATTCGGAAAGTGGTTAAGCTACACAACTTATTAAACCACAACTGAAATTTCCAAATAAAATCAGTTTCCGATTGTATTCAAGGCTTTGTGTGACTATTTCTTGTTGTTCCAAGAGATAACAACTCGGTCAACATATATATAACCAGCCTTTTCTGCAGATCAATATTTATTGCACAACAAATAAAAGTACTACTTAGATACTATTTGTAGCCTTTTGCCACAAACCGAGCTTTATGTCATTTTGGAAGCTAAACTAATTCCCATGAATGATTTTTCCGCATAAAATCATTTACTCATCCATTGCTTAAATTAGTTTTCTCATTGTGGGATATTTGGGAGTTTCAGATGAACCACATAGTATACTTTTTCCGATCGCATATTATGTAACACCCCAAAATTTAAAGGTTTTATTTTAGAGCACGTGAGTATAAATATTTTAAAGTGGTGTTATTTAAATGAGATAAAATAATAAAATACGCGAATAGTTTCCTAGTTCCAGACAATAGAGTTTAAATGAGAATATAAATTAAGAAGACTTAAGTAGTACTTTTATTTCTTTAAAAGTTATAGAACCCTTCCACACTTAAGAAGAAGATGCAGGAACCATTTCATGGATCAAAATCAGTGTCTAAATCTTTAATTGGAGCTATAAATGAGAATCATCATCTTCTACTCATCAAGAACAACATGTAAGTAAATTTCTCCATGATTTAACCTAGGGTTTGGGGGTTTCATGAGGTTTTGATGAGTTTTGTATAAGTAAGGGTTTTAATCCAAAATTGAAGCTAGAAATCAATTAAATTAGTGTTAGTGGGTGTTTTTATGATTATTGGAAATCAAATAACATGATGAATAAAATGAATTTATGATTTAGTGTTCATGGGTGGTTCTAGGGTCTTACTAAAAGTACATAGATTGATGTTAATAAGCTTAAGGAAGTTGTTAATGATATAAATAGAGTAAGATTATGATGATAAAACAAGAATTAAAGTAATAAAGTTTGATAAATGAAGAATTAGTATGAGTGTTCATTGTGGTGTTTATGAGCTATGTTAAGATTTTATAGAAATCATGTTAAAAGGTTTAATGATGAAACTAGTGATATTATTAGAATATGATTATGATAATAGCATGCAGATTAAAGTCATGTAGTATGATTAGAGTTAAATTATGAAGATAAAATGGTTAGTAATGATGATTTAAAGATTATGACGATGATTAGTGTCTAAAAGTGTTGTTATGTGTTATGAATGAATTATGTAGGTGTTAAAGACGTGGAAGGTTTCAATTGCTCAAGAATTGTGAATTATTATCAAGAGTCGAGGTGAGTATTACGGGGGTTAAACGGGTAAGGTTTGTGTATGTGTGTATCTTGGTTGTATATATGTATAGTGGATTATACTTGTTTCATATACTTATTTTGTATGTATGAATCGATTGTATGTTATTCCGGATTGCTTCCAAGCAAGAGGATCATACAATCGGGTGAAAGAAGACTTGTTTCATACTTGTTTTTTGTGCCTTGTTTCATATATTTGCATTTTGACTTGTTTCTATATGTGGATTATATGATGATGACATGATGAAAGGTATGAATGATTGTATGTATTTCTGGATTGCTTCCGAGCAAGAGGATCATACAATCAAGTGGAAGATGACTTGTATCTAGTCTTGTTTCTTAAGCTTGGTATGCATATCGATGTGATATTGTACAAGCATAGACTTGTTTCTGAACATGGTATCCATCTCGACGTGATTTGGTGCCATGGAGCCTTGTTTCTTAAACATGATATCCATTTCGACGTGATTTGGAATTAGGAAGCCTTGTTTCTTACGAAGTCTCGTTTCTTAACGTGGTATTCATTTCGACGTGATTTGATACCACGAAGCCTTGTTTCGTATGATTTTGGATTAGTATAGTACTTGTTTCTTATGTGGTGTTATGTTGATGTTGAATAAGATTATATAGTGTTAATATGTATATGTATTATGTGTTATGTGTATTATTCGTTTAATTACCATATACTCACTAAGAGGTTCGTTTACCCCGTCGTTGTTTCATGTTTTTAGGTGGATGATTAGCGCTTTCATAAAGGTAGCGTGGATATGGAGCTAGTTTTACGGTTAGAAAATGTTCCGTCTCTTTGAATCATTGTTGTTGATTATCACTTGTGTAATTCGCCTAAACAAAGAGTTTTCAAATTAAATATGTTGGTCAATATGTAGTAGTTGACTTTGAAAGTCAAATTGTGACGTTGTGTTTTGTATATGTGGTTTTGGAAAAATATGAAGTCATATGATTGATTTTGGTTATTAAAATTAATGAAATGTGATAAAGTGTCAAATGTGATTGATTGGTCAAATGTGGAGTTGACATATAGTTAAAAACTTTAAAATAGTCAAACATATGTGGAGTTGAGTGTTGAATTGGTTAAAATATGGTCTTTGTGGTAGACGGGTCATATAGGGTCAAAATGGATATAAAGTCGTCATATGGTGAAATTTAATAGAGTTAGATTTATGGGTTTGATATCGCGTAAAAAGTCATATTTTTACTACCGATATCTCTCTCATCCAGGAACGATTCTTGGCATTTTAAACTAAAAAACAGTACAAATCAATGATATTACGCCAAGATGGTCAAAACAAGGTTGCACGACAAAAATCAAGCAAAACGAATGAAAAACGAAGATTCCACGCACGTTAGAAGATTCAAGGCATCAAAATGAGATTTCAAAACAAAAGTGCCCATCATCAACATCCATCTCATCTAAGATTTTTGTTTTCAAATTACGAATCCAACAGAAGAAGAATCAACAAAAACGGATAAAGAATGAAGATTCTACGCCCGCCGGAAGATCCAAATGATTCATACGCAATATCTGAAAATAGAAGACATATTTTTGGGATATCCTTACATCAAAGTCTTTTCTTTTGAATTACGAATCCAACGCAAAAAGAATCAACGCAAACGGACGCATAACGAAGAAGATACACGCGAATTAAGCAACGCAGCAAAAGACGACGGACCGGGACGGGTGGCAGCCAGCCGCCGGCTACCTGGTGGGCGGCACCGGCCACCTGCCCCCCGTCTCGTTTCCTCTTTTCCGTCCTTGCGTGTACCCGGTGCGCCACCTTTCCATGCTTTTTCGTACCCGATGCGCCACCTTTCCATGCTTTTTCGTACCCGGTGCACCACCTTTCACTCTTTTTCTAATGTGAGCCTTGAAATGCTAACATAAGCCAATTTTTACCTATAAATAGCTGCCCTAAGGCTTCATTTTCACACACACCATTCTTAGAACAATATACTCTCTTAAGATATTGCTTCTACTTTCTTTCTATTTTCTTACTAAAAATTAGTTTTAGGCTAGTTTAGGAGCTTGTTTAGAATAGAAGGAAAGTACGGAACGCATTGTAAATCTTCGGTGTAAGCTTGAAATTGTGTCAATCAATTCAAGTCTACTTTCTCCCGCATTTAATCCTGGTGCTTTCTAATCCTTATCTATCTTAATTAATTACGTTTATATTGATTATGCTAGATTTAGTTATTGCCATGATTAGAGAGTAGTATACTTGTTGTGTTTGCTTGCGATGTAGTTAATTAATTATGGGATGATTTATAATTAAATATAAAAGATCGGTAGTATTACTTTGATCGTCTTATTGCATGTTCTTGTTTGATTGCTGCCTTAGGATCATCATAGTGATAAAATATAAACGGTCTTAATTATCGTAAAGTAATATGATGACCCCTATTCGACTATTACTCGATATAGTACTGGAAACACTTCAAGGTGGAGTACAAATGTATGGAAGTCGAGTAACGACCGAAGGTAGTTATATTACGGACTAACATATAAAATGAGAAACCTAGTTTAATTAACCTTTCTAAATAGACTTTTAAACGTCAAATTAATCTAATCGCCTTTCCACCAATAAACGTGATTACAACACCTTTTTAACGATGTCCAATTGAAAGGTAGTCAGTCATCTGTGTCAATATAATTTGTCAAAGGTATGAAACTATGGAACCGCAAGGCTACATGGGGATTATCGTAGGACAAGACATAGTCAAGGTTTGAAGCGGTGGAACCACTTAAAGTGAGGAACGCTGTGAATAACTAAGGGATTTATTTGGTAGTCTTAAGCAAGGGCTGGTTTAAAGTCATAAATGAACCATTTTAAATATATCAATCTGTTAGGATGACGAGGAATCGTTATATGATTCAGTTATGTCTAGTACCTTAAGATTTCGCTCCAGTTCATATGAAAGTATTATTAAACCATAATTAAGATTTTGCTTATTATTCTAAATACTTTGTAATGTTACCATAATCTAGCTTTCGGTGTGACATGCTAATGGGATTTTAATTAGTAGGGAGTCTAGTGTTTACATACAAGTGCTCAAGAATGATAATTAACTAATATCTTTCAAAACAGTTTCTCCAAATATCATTCCATAACTTAATTAACGAAGTCGCAACAAAGACTATCTTTATTTATCTGCTTTATCTTTTATTTTTATTTCACTTTTATTTATTTATTTGCCTAAGTTAGTTAATAGAAAAACCAAAACTCCCCCACTATCTTATAAACCCTTCACTAGTTTGAAAGCCCTCATCTGCCACGCCTTATTTTCAATTCAGTCGGTTTGAAGAACGACTCTAGGTCATACCTACCACTTGCTCACCCTTAGGATTAGCATTGTTAGGGAAAACTTAGGCCCCGCAATTACAAATTTAAAACACTCACCGATGCCCGCCGCCGGTAGCCGGTACAACGACACGGGTTGAAATCCTTACCGACCGCTGGTGGCACATCAGGTTGTTTGATATATGCTTTAAGTGTGTTTTGATGAGTCAATGGAGTGTGCAAAAAGTTAGAGTCTAAGTATATGTAGTTTGTGAGTTGACACCAAAAAGTGGTCAAAACGACCTCGAATTGGTGACATGTTCAAAATGGTCATTTTTGTAAAATTTGAAAAAGTGTCATAAGTGAAAGTTTTATAATGTTATAGTTGTTGTGTGTGTAAAATTTAAGGTCCTAACTCGCAAGGAGTAAAAAGTTATGCCCATTTGAATTTGGTTAAAAATCTGAGTTTTGCTGAGTTTCAAATTTAGGCATAGGTACGCGATCTCAGAACTATTCCAGGATCGCGTACCCAATGCAAAAATGGTCACAGAAGGATTTCTTTATACATACGTGATCCCACTTCTTTCCAGGATCGCGTATGATAGTGAAAAATGGATATTATGATTTTTAAAAGTCCGTTTCAACTGTGGAAAGTTATTAAGGATAAAATATATAATTAGAGTAGTTGTGGGACATTATCGAGAATGTTATAAACCGAATTTTTTTTTGGGCATTTCATATTAACAAGGAGGTTCTCTTTTTGGCATTTAATAAAACCTTGAAACGGATAGTTGGTTTCTCAAATTGCTCCTACTCGGGTTGAGATTTCCTTGAAATGAATTCTTGGATTCTCATATTACTTTCACTCGAATTGAGATTTCATTAAAAACGAATTCAGCGATTTCTCAATATTTTTCCACTCATTAGAATTACTCTCATTCGCAATATGTTGAGGAATAGCCATAAATAAACAAATTCTTTTCCTTAATTCCTCAAATTCTCCCACTCGAATGAAGTTATATTATATGTTTACAAATAAGGACTAAATTTTATTTGTATCCCTTCATTTGGAAACGTATTTTCAAAATTGTGGCATACGAGATTTAAATCTGGTTAAACTCCCACTTTCGTATTCACCCATAAACATATCACCTTTAATTGTTCATAACATTTATAGAAAACAAATTTTCTTTCCTCATGGTCTAAAGCTTGCAAAAACTTTAAAGATTAGGAAATAAAATATAGTATGACAATCTCTAGGTATATATAAGTCGTTCTTATGACCTATCCATAACTCATATGTTGTGGGAGATACCGATTTAGAAGACCCTTGGTTAAGTGCGAATAAGATAACTAAAGATCACCCAATGATGACATACATAGTTAACTCAACCATCGTCGACTTAACCATTTCAAGAAGCATTATGTTCCTTTGTTCCGCAACACAACTTGTCAAGGAGTAATCGGAACAACTTAAAATTAAATACCATAAGCATCACCGAGTTCTTTGAACATATCATATCAGTATTCATTTCCTCGATTAATTAAAATGTGACACCCGTCAAATTAGGACTAGTAGTTAATGCCTAATCAAGTTTTAATACATGTAATTAGTTCTGTGTTAGGCTAATTAATGTATCAACATATATATTGATGAGTATATATATACAAGTATGCGATTTGATTAAATCGTACGAGTTTCAAATCGAATGCAATTCGACTCAATTAATACGGACGTTGGTGAAAATTTTATTAAATAATATAATATTATTTAATAACGCAATTATATCCAAAATATTATTTAGATAATATTTCAATTCAAATTCGTATCGTACAAACAAGGACTACACGATTAGATTATTAAACGCGCAAACAAATCGAGACAAGTTAAAGTTATACTTTATAACGCAACCATTAAGTATTTGGTAAAATACTTCGTCAAAATATTGGGTAATTATTCGTATTTAAAACGTATATTTAAACGTATAAAATAAACATTTAACGTTTAAACGAACGGGAGAACGAACACCGCATGGAGCGCGATTGCGGGGACTGAAAAAGGTGAGGCTTTCACCTACACCCCACCTCTCTTTCCCTCTTTCTTCCATTTCCATTTCAACAAAACACACACACTCCCTAAATTCTCTCCCAAGATTTCATCAATTTTCGGATTTGTAAACCAACCAACAAAAATTGTATTTTCGGAATCACCACCAAGCAAGGAACAAGATTTACAAAAGCATCATCATCATTTTCGGCCTCCTCTAGCTTCGATTTGAAATTGTAAGAAATTCTCTAAATAATTAGATCTACTCTCTTTGGTGTATTATTTCGGTGTTATAATGTTTACACAACTTAGTATTGTCCAAATGTACGAAGAAAACACGATTTTGCAGCCTAAAAATGAGCTAGATTTGTGATTTTGGTCGGAAAAACGCGACAGGCGCTGTTTCTGGGCTGGTGTTCATCTTTGCGACACAAGCCTTGTGTCGCAAGGTTGTGTCGCATAAACCCATTGACGTAGCATTTTATGTCGCATCAACCCTTGTGTCGTAGATTTTGCGACACAACGATTATGTCGCACCTTGTGTCGTATACCCTATACGACACAACCCTTATGTCGCTATTAATTTAGCACTGAAAGCTTATGCGACACAACCCTTGTGTCGCAAAGCTCTTGTGTCGCATATCTGACCTTGTGTCGCATGAAACAGAACCAAGAAAACACAGATTTTACTATGTGTCGAGACCTAAAATTTTATCACCCGATTTCGCCCAAATTCAAGTCCAGGTGCGTTTTTCACCAAAGCAATTTAGTAGAAATAAAAATTTCACCAACTCGACCCCAGCCAGGGGCTCTGCCCCTTGGACCCCGCCAGGGGCTGCCGCCCCTTGGACCCCGCTACCAGGGGCGCTGCCCCCGGACCCCCGTCATTAACAGGCTTCGCCCTTACCTTAGGTTCACAAGTAACGGTGTTACATATAAACTTTCACACAAAGTGTTAAACTTGTATAACATCAAACACGAATGCGACACAACTTCTAAAACACAATGGAACTTAGTTTTAGGTATAACACTTCAAAACCATCAAAATAATAATGTGGGATTATTGTTACAAACAAGCACCAACGGGCCGTACACATTTTCAAAACACAAGTCAAACAACCAAATCGTAGTAATTTGGATAATTCAATCAACCAAATCGTAGTAATTTGGACATTCTAAGTTGGACGAATAATTACAAGGGCAGTCATTCGAGATGCCTACTCATGTTATAACCATTGTGTGTCTTGGACACTCTCAGGATACAAGTCTTCGGACATCAATCCACCGCTAATCAATTCAAGTTTATTAATTTAATCGCTCAAGGCTCAGGTGAGTCTCATGGCCCCTATTTTACTGTTTTTCAATCAGGGGTGTGATATTATTGCTCGTTTTGTTTTACAAGTTGAACGCAAGTACAAATCAAAATCAAATACTACATGAGTTACTTCAACTAATCAATTTAAAGCCCTCCATAGCATAGTCTGGTAATACGTAGTAGCGTGAATGTTAGTATATGATATCATATAGGATTGACAATCCTCGTCCGGGTTAGCATGCACTAACTGGTCAAACGGACGTATTAGCATTTGGGAAGACGAGTGTGGATTAGGCACTCGTAGGAGGCATTCAAGTTGGGTTTCCTTAATTGGACCTGACACTCAAGTTAAGCTCAGACTATGTGCTCATGGCTGTATAACTTTTATTTTGCTTAATTGCTTTATAAGTTCAATTATAAATCTTGCGGTTCATACAATTATGTGTTGACATACAAACCTGTGAGCTCACCAGCGTTTCGCTGACCCATTTTAGCATGTATCACAGGTGACCAGCAGTAGGTTGGATTGCACAATCAAGATCAATTAGCTCGAGTCAGCATGCAAACAATCAGAGATTTAGCTGCATTATTATATTTTGTATAGATTAATTATGTACTTAAATCTCTCAATTTCCACCGAGCTAATGTAACTCTATTTTTGATGTAAACCTTGGTTTTTATTAATAGAAATGTAAAACGACGCATATAGTGGTCGTTCATTATACCTTTGTGTTTGTGATATTTGATTAGTAACACCCAATGTATGCTTCCGCTAAACAGTAAATTTGGGGGTGTTACATAAAACTTCTCCAGTTTTATTATAAATTGATTTTCAAGAAAACTAAATTTTTGAAAAAATATCAAAACAATTCATATTCGTAAAGAATCAAAAAGATAATCAAATCGAGGAAATATTCAATAGAAACCATATATAATAAAATGCTTCGTGACTTACTCGGATATTTGAAAGGACTCTATATTAAGAATGTATCGATCGCAATGGATAATTATTCCAAATGGTATCTTATTCGCACTAAAAAGTCATCTTATTTTAATATTGCGCATAAGCGGACAAATCCACTTAATCAATATTTTAATATCAAACTCAAAACTTACTTGAAAATGTATCTGTGACACCCGTCAAATTAGGACTAGTAGTTAGTGCCTAATCAAGTTTTAATACATGTAATTAGTTCTGTGTTAGGCTAATTAATGTATCAACATATATATTGATGAATATATATATATACAAGTATGCGATTTGATTAAATCGTACAAGTTTCAAATCGAATGCAATTCGATTCAATTAATATGGACGTTGGTGAACAATTTTATTAAATAATATAATATTATTTAATAACGCAATTATATCCAAAATATTATTTAGATAATATTTCAATTCAAATTCGTATCGTACAAACAAGGACTACACGATTAGATTATTAAACGTGCAAACCAATCGAAACAAGTTAAAATTATATTTTATAACGCAACCATTAAGTATTTGGTAAAATACTTCAACAAAAATATTGAGTAATTATTCGTATTTTAAACGTATAAAATAAACATTTAACGTTTAAACGATCGGGTAAACGAACACCGCACGGAGCGCAAATGCGGAGATTAAAAGTTTTGGGAGATTCCCTCCCCAACCCCCCCTAAAATCAGCCATCTTTCCCCCCCTTTTACCCTCATTTCCCACTTATCTCTCTCTCTCCTCTCTTCTTTTCTCCCTAAAAACCAAACCACCACCATCCACCTTAAATCACTAAATAACACCGCAAAACCACCTCAAATCACTTGGAGCTTTTGGAGAAAAACGACCACCACGCAACGATCTACAACTCAATCTTTTCGGAATTTCCATTCGACACTTCGTAAGTTTCCGGCGAACTCTCGAAACTCATCGATTTCACTTATTTTTACATGTATATGGTTGGGTTAAGCTTAAAATGTCCAAAAATGGGTTGGGTAAAAGTCTCAGGTCAAACGGAGGCCGGAAAACACCTTTTCGGCCCATTTTCCGGCCAACAGCGCGTTATGTCGCAGAGGCTCCAGGCCACCTGCGACATAAGCCTTTATGTCGCTAAATCAGACCATATGTCGCATATAGCGACATAAGCCACTATGTCGCACTAATCACGAACGTCGCATATAGCGACACAACGCCCTACGTCGCATTATATTGCGGATGTCGCCCTTAGCGACACAAGCCCTTATGTCGCAGATATGATCTGCAACACAACAGACTATGTCGCACTGAGCGACACAAGCCCTTATGTCGCAGAGGTGATCTGCGACACAACAGAATATGTCGCACCTAGTGACACAAGCCTTATGTCGCATGCTATGTCGCATGAAACAGAACCAAGAAAACACAAATTTTACTAAGTGTCGAGACCTTAAATTTTATCACTCGATTTCACCCAAATTCAAGTCCAGATGCGTTTTTCACCAAAGCAATTTAGTAGAAATAAAAATTTCACCAGCTCGACCCCAGCCAGGGGCTCTGCCCCTTGGACCCCGCTACCAGGGGCGCTGCCCCCGGACCCCCGTCATTAACGGGCTTCGCCTTTACCCTAGGGTCACGAGTAACAGTGTTACATCTAAACTTTCACACAAAGTGTTAAACTTGTATAACATCAAACACGAATGCGACACAACTTCTAAAACACATTGGAACTTAGTTTTAGGTATAACACTTCAAAACCATCAGAATAATAATGTGGGATTATTGTTACAAACAAGCACCAACGGGCCGTACACATTTTCAAAGACTTAAACAAACAACCAAATCGCGGTAATTTGGACATTCTAAGTTGGACGAACAACTACAAGGGCAGTCTTTCGAGATGCCTACTCATGTATTAACCATTGTGTGTCTTGGACACCCTTAGGTTACAAGTCTTCGGACATCAATCCACTGCTAATCAATTCAAGTTTATTAATTTAATCGCTCAAGGCTCAGGTGAGTCTCATGGCCCCTATTTTACTGTTTTCATTCAGGGGTGTGATATTATTGCTCGTTTTATTTTACAAGTTGAACGCAAGTACCAATCAATCAAATACTACATGAGTTGTTTTCAACTAATCACTAAAGCCCTCCATAGCATAGTCTGGTAATACATCTGTAGCGTGAATGTTAGTATATGATATCATATAGGATTGACAATCCTCGTCCGGGTTAGCACACACTAACTGGTCAAACGGACGTATTAGCATTTGGGAAGACGAGTGTAGATTAGGCACTCGTAGGAGGCAACTCAGTTGGGTTTCCTTAATTGGACCTGACACTCAAGTTAAGCTCAGACTATGTGCTCATGGCTGTATAACTTTTATTTTGCTTAATTGCATTTTAAATTCAATTATAAAATCTTGCGGTTCATACAAACATGTGTTGACATACAAACCCGTGAGCTCACCAGCGTTTCGCTGACCAATTTTAGCCTGTATCACAGGTGACCAGCAGTAGATTGGACTGCTCAATCAAGATCCATTAGCTCGAGTCAGCATGCAAACAATCAGAGATTTAGCTGCATTATTATATTTTGTATAGATTAATTATGTACTTAAATCTCTCAATTTCAAACCGAGCTAATGTAAACAATAGTTTGATGTAAACTTTGGTTTTATTAATATCAGTGTAAAACGACGCATATAGTGGTCGTTCATTATATCTTATGTGTTGTGTATAATGATTAGTCGCGCCCCGACCCGATTCGCTTCCGCAACCCGAATTTGGGGGTGCCACAGTATCTTAGGAAAAACATTGGTTATAACATGAATAAACAATATCCATAATGCCATTATCATTTAGGATATAATCATAATAAAAGAGCTTGTTGAAAAACATAATCTAATAGCATTATCTTGAAAGTACGAAAGAACAATTATATCCACATAGGATAAGATTTAATAAAGAAAACATTACTACAAACATGATGTTTGCAGGTGTGAAACTGATATCACGTAAAAGGTCATCTTTTTACTACCGATATCTTTTTCATTCTGGAACAATACTTGGCATTTGTGCTCAAATAATACACAAATTAATGAAACTTTGCCAAGAAGGTCAAAATGAAGTTGCACGAGAAAAATCAAGCAAAACGAACAAAAAATGATTATTCCACATACGTTTGAAGATTCAAGGCATCCAAGATGAGATTTAGAGACAAAATATCCACCACCAAGGTTTATCTCATCTAAAGTCTTCGTTTTCAAAATACGAATCTAACAGAAGAAGAATCAACAAAAACGAATGAAGAATAAAGATTCTGCATGCTACGAAGATTCAAATGATTCGATATAAGACATTTAAAGATTGGAGAAACTCTAGTGGAGTTCTTTATATCGAAGTCTTCGTTTCCGAAAATCGATTCAAAAGGCAAAAAGAATCATCGAAAACGGACGCACGACAAAAGATTATACGCGCGAAACAGGAAACGAACGAAAGACGGCGGCTGGCCGCCGCCCGTCTTTTCGTCCTTTTTCGCCCTTGCCTGGTACACGTGCCACACCTTTTCATGTTTTTTTCGTACATTCGGGTACATGTGCCACACCTTTTTGAGAATGGTACTGTACCGCCCCCTCAAGATTTCTAACGTGAGCCTTGATTTGCTAACTTGCACCGGATTTCAAGTATAGAAAGGCTACCAATGCCTCATTTGAAGACACACCTTCCATACTTCTCTTTAGCTACTACTTTTACTTTCTTCTTCTATTTTCTTATTCTAAATTAGTATTAGGCTAGTTTAGGAAGCTTGTTAGAATAGAACGAAAGCAAGGAACATGTTGTAATCTTTGGTGTACGCTTGGAGTTACTCTTATTAATTCAAGTCTATTCCTTCTCGCATATTAATCTGGGTTCTTTCTATCCTTATATATCTTAATTAAATATGTATGCTTTAATTATGCTAGAGATAGTTTGTGTTATGCATAGCGAGTAGATTACTATTGTATTTGTTGTGATGTAGTTTGCATAAATAATTATGGGATGAGTTTAAATATAACGTAAAATAATATGATGGCCCCTATTCGAATGTTTACTTGATATAGTACTGGAAACGCTTTTGGAGCGAAGTACAAATGTATGAAGTCAGTAAACGACCAAAGGTAGTCATATTATGGATCGACATTATAAAAATGGAAACTTTATGAACGGACTTATCTTATCCATATGATTTTAAACCTAAAACTTATATTCTCCTTTCGATTAACAAACGTGATTGTAACCTTGTAAAGAGGAGTCGCGAACCTTAATACTTGGTCAATAGTTATCTGCGTCAAAACTATGGTTTAATTGTAACGTTATGAAACCATCAAAAAATGCAATTTTATTACATGGAATTACCATGAGTATAGTACACCTTCAATCGCAATGTACTTATCATGTAAGCATCGCGAAGCAATTAAATTCACAACGGAAACACCGGTTAAGATTAAATACATTGTGAACTACCATAGTATTTTCTGACATGGTCTGGGTTTAACTTTATGCAAAAAGCCGTCAGCATTTTAATTAAATTTGTTAGTTTAGATTAGATTAGAATAGATAGGCTACAGGCTAAATACCCATTTACAAAAACCTGGGGATTTGTTAATTGCATTAAGAAAGACAAGTTTAAAATCCAATCCAAAATGATACTTTTCCTTTAAGCTATGAAACCAAAAGTAAGATACGCAAGAAACCTAAACGTTTTCCCTCGCTTATCATTCTTAAGTTTCATTAATAAGAATTGGTCAAATAAGTCCGAACATAGGCTCTAAGTTAGTTGTTTACCGGATTTGTAATCTCTATGGTATTAAGAACGGTTAGACTTGTTTATGGACTTTCTACTCCGTTTCTTCGCCCACGAACGAATGCGTTCATTAATAAGGGTCACTGAATCCCTTACGGGAGAGTGTGGAGAGTTGAGCATCGTCTGTCTGATCAGAATCATGACACCATAGTTCCTAGTGATATATTAGTTGATAACCGACTAATAAGGAATCTATCGGTTATACCATAAGTTATTGAATCCGAAAAACATCCTCAATTTAGTTAAAAGTTTCCCCCCAAAAGGTCATCATCCCATATTATGAGCTAATAAAATCACTATATATACTACTTTTCATTATCTGATTAATTATCTTTTATTCGCTTTATTTAGTTTACTTAGCTAACTGAACCAAAACCCCCCAACGCACTTTTATAAAAACCCCTTTTACTAGAAAACTACAGATTGATTGGATCGCCCCTGTTTCTATTCAGTTTCTCTTTAAGAACGACTCTAGGTCATACTTACTACCTACTAGACTTTGGTTCAGTATCAGTAAGTCATACTTAGACCCCAGCAAATATAAATTTAAAACTTTCAAACACCGTTGTTGCGTTGTGATTACTATTGACGTGAAATCAACCGTCGCAACAAAAACCATATGGTTAAGCGTTATTAGAGCTAGGTCATGCCACAGACAACTTAGTATGTGGTTAAAGGCCTCACACCGATTCTCTTCAGGCTCTAAAAGTCTTTATCTTTTCATTATAAGTAAGGTGCAACTTCTAATGCTCCAAACTTTGAGGTTAGGAAAATATTATAGATTGAACCTATTGTCCAACAATAAGAACACGTTCTTAAAGAGAGATTTTATTTTGATAATAGATGTGACTCTCAACTAATCTGCCAGTGCTGATCACATCTCTTTAGCAAGATCAAACTCGTTTAAATCAAACCATGAGATCATCCATACCACTCAGCAACATAATGCAAGCAAATGATATTTTTATGACTTTCCTACTCTTAATTCTTCCTTTAATGCCATAGGAGCATTTTGAGCCTTTTGCTCTTTCAAACATATTGGATTTTATGCTACATAAATTGAACAAAGCCTTAATATCGTGAAAACCATTATTGAACATTAAGTTCTATTGAACACATAATTCAAGTATAAAGATGTTTGATTGGATACGAAGTCCAATGAATATAAATTGCGATTGAAACACAAACTTCAAGTTGAACACAAAGTTCTAATGAATGTGAACTTCAATAAAGCTTAATTAAACAAAAAAGGTACATTGAACACGAAGTTCTATCAAAGACAAAGTTTGATTGAACACGAAGTTCTCAAAAAAATTATTGAACAAAAAGTTCTAAACGGAGACAACAATGCAAGAACTTTTAATATCCATCCGTATATACAAAATACTCTGCAAATAATTAATTATGCCAATTATAGTTCACAATAGGTTATAGAGAAAAAGGTCACTACGTTTTCAATTATCACCTATAAAGCCTACCACGACACCACAATTAATATAACCAATTAAGATGCAAAGTCAACAAATAAGAGCGTTTTTGCATATTAAAAATATTACCAATTTCGCTAAGAAATGTAACTTTCATACACGAAGAAAGTTATATAGAATCATCACACTAAGAATGATTCATTAATATGCTCTAAATTTCACTTAGAAATAATACTTTCAAACAAAATGAAAGATCATAATCATTATATAAATGATTGACTAATATGTTCAAAATTTCTCAAAAAATACTAAAAAACTTTCAAACATAAGAGAAAGTTTAATTTAATCATTTACACTAAGAAATGATTAACTAATATGCTCGATTATTTACAAAGAATTACAACTTTCATTGAAAGAGAAAGTATAATATAATCATTTCACTAAGAGTGATTAACTTATGTTGATCAAAGTTTTACAAACCTTTCAAAAGATAAAGAAAATTCAATATGATCATTTTATATAAAAAATGATGATTTATTTCGCACCCCCAAAACACGTGGCAGCGGAAGTGAGAGGAGTCACAGGGGCGCCGACCAAATCAAATATCACAATACAAATATCAAAGCAAACGACCTCTATATGAGACGTTTGAAAATATTACATTACCATAATTCAAATGTTTACAAAATAAATCTGGAGTTCGCCTAAACCTTTTAAAGATTTTGAAAGTTCCCATATCTCTGATCTAACGGATCGTTTAATCAACCAAATGTGCGGAATCCGTTTGGTTAGCGATTATTGAACGAATAAACAAACACACGATTTCTATAACGTTTTCTGTATATTAACAATTGAAGTATAAACGTGTACACACACTTTCTCTCTGCCTCACGATTTCTCTCTCTCTAGGGTTTGATCACACTACAAATGAAACCCTACATGCCTATTTATAGGCTGTCCAACCCTATAGCGACACTAGCCAAGTGTCGCTATATGCAACACTAGCTAAGTGTCGCATAAACACTAATTTTGTGTATATATTCTATTTCACTGTTCGTTTACAAACTCGCATATACACACTAAACACTATACATACGCAGACTAATTGACTTTGACAATTACAAACGTTTGACCAACTGACTGACACACAAAATGCACCAACAAACTCCCCCATGTCAGCAGCTTGGTCAAATAAGTCTTCAATTAGTCTTCATCAAAAAACTCTTTCATATCTTCAACAATCATAAACTCTTTCATGTCTTTAACAATAAGAATCTCCCCCATTGAGATAGCATGGTCTTCAAAGAAATCTCAATGTCCAAGTTCATGTGACTGACACAAATTCATCATACAATAAGATCTTCAAACTAGGTGACCATCTCTCAATCATCAGCAGCTTCTCCAATAGAATTTATCTTCACAGTCTTTGGAGAATAACCGACATCCTTTACATCTTCAATATTTGACTTTAACAAGATATGTGATGTTTGAAGAAAATAATATAGAAATAAAATCTTTTTGTATTTTCTTTATAAAGGAAAAGTAAAGAACAAAGATTAAAACAAATTTGGGGATAGGATTATTTTACGTCTGCTTTGAGATCATATCAGTCCAACATACAATTATTAGGAAATAGTAAGTGTTATCTCGATTATCAGTATATTTGTCCTCTTTAAATTTACTTAGCATATTTAAAACACCTTTTATAAAAATTATTTCAAGACGATTACTGGTATTGTTTGTCCACTTAAACATGTTACATCCGGGTCTGTGAGTTAACCTTTTATTGTTAGTATGAATATTTCTCCGTAGTCCCCACCTATGACATACCCCTGTAACCCAGACATGAGCATAGCTTCCTAATCCAGAGAGAATATAAGAATATCAATTCTTAAGAATCAAGTCAGCGGTGACAGGTCTGTACAAACGTACAACAAAGCGACATAACTTGATTCAGGTTTAAGCAAAACCAGACTTGGTCAAACCATTTTGGTGACCTTGTTAGGTATCTTATGATTTAAGACTTTTTCAAGTTCATTGACTTGCGTTTGCTTAACTTTTAAGCATATACTAATTGAAACCAGGTCTGTACTTACGTACAACAGAGGAAACAATCAGTATAGACCCCCAAATGACTTCAGATAAACCTCAGGTATAGAAATATGTCATGCTACGTTAAGGAATTAAGACATTTAGTCATACATCATATGGTGTTTACCACAAGATCATAGACACGTATTAGAATTACTTCTTAAGAACTCAGAAACCGGTATGTATCATGTTTACCGGTACATCATATGATGAAGCTAATGTTTATAAAAGCTATTTTAAACATGCCAGATAAACCTACTGACACATCAAACATAAAACTTAAAATTTCTATTTTGTGCATGTCATCTGATTTACAATCATTTCTCATGTTGTTTACAGACACAATCCAATATCTTTTTGATGAATAAGAATCTTGCTGTTCACATTTCTAATCCGAATAATCAGAATTTTAATTACTCCCCCTGAACAGCAAATTCTTTTCAAAAATCCAATACACAGGTACTCCCCTTAAACATTAAACATATTTTTGTAATTTTTGATTTAAGATATTTCGCAACATTGCATTTCTTTGATACTAAAAAGTACAAAGAATGGCTGTTGCAATAATAATAAAATTTAAAAAAAAAGTATCAAAATCACATATCAAGTCAAATCAAATGCCTTTTAGCACTTTTACCACCATGAAACTTCAGAAACTTCAGAACTTCAGAAACTTCAGAAATCATCATAACATTTTTCCAACAATATCCACATTCATGCAGTCACTAAAAATATTACTGTACAAGAAACTGACTGCATCACTATAAACAATCAAACGTTAGTACTTATGGGACACCCAAGCCTTGATAGACTTGGGTTGTCCATCATCATCCATAATCATCACATCAATGAGTTTATGATATTTTAAAAACTCAGAAGATTTCATTGATGCGTTGTTTGTGGATTTGGGTTTCCAAACCTGTTTAGGTTAAGATGATTTGTTTTCAACATTATTGTGCTATTGAACTTGAGGTCTACTAGGCACAACTTTGTTTACTCTAGCCATAGGTTTTGGAGAGTTTGATGCACAACTAGATACAGGCGTATACGAACGACGCCTTGAAAAAGTTTTTGAAAAAGAATTCCTGAAAGAGGAAGTTCTTGGCATCCCTCTACCAAACCTATCTAGGGATAATAACTTACTATCCCTAATAATATAGCCCTGTTGACCACAACGATAGCAAGAACGACGCTCCATAAAAGATGTATTCCAATTAGTTCCCTCAAATCGTTTCGGTGGAGGACAGTACACAGAAGGTCTATTAGCAGGAACATTTGTTGAACATTCACTCTTAGGTGAATATGTTGAAGTAGATGTTCCTGAGGTTGAGTTAGTAAATTTTGAATCCTTTTTAACATTTTTAACATGGAAAGATTCGTTGTCAACCTTAGCTTTGCCTTTGCATTTAAAACAGTCAGGTTTGACAGTTATTTTCTCAACCTTAATGGTAGACACTTCAGGTATATCTTCTACCTCTTCAATCTCCTCAACACTAACTTGAGATTGACTTTCAGGTTTAACAAACTTAGGCAAGGGATACTCTGGCCTTTTGGTTTTCTCCTTTGCTTGTTTGTTTTGCTTAGCTTCTTTAGCTTTAATACCATAAAGCTTCGTATAATCAACTGGAATCTCTTCAAGCCCTTCCTTAACAGGCGCAGGACAATAATCATTATAACCATTTGGCACAAAATGATTAACTAAACTTGATATCAAAATCATTACACTAAATAATGATTAACTCATATGCTTACAATTTTAACAAAATCAAGTAATAGTCAAGAAAAAATATCATTATACTTAATAATGATCAATAGAAGGGCTTACTATTAACTTATGATAGTTCCTTATAATCATTATACTAAATAACGATTAACTAAATGATTTGCAATTTCACAAAGAAATTGGACTTTTAAAATCGAGAAAATCATTAGAATCATTTAAACTAAGAGATGATAAAATAACATTTAGCCCTTATATTATTTTCCTTATTACCATAGAGTTTTTCTTTTCTTCACCTTTTGTAACATATACAAAAAAAAATAGAAAAAGAAAACTCCTAAGAAAACAATTATCGCAAAGATAATTTATATGCCACAGAGATCAAAACTCATTTTGAATCGAAATTCTTAACTGGTTTACCATGGTTCACAACATATGTGAATTATAAGTTAAATATTATGAATATAATAACTCGTTAAAAGTTTCTAATTATCACTAAATTAAAATGTAACATTAAAAATCAAATGATCCAAAATTTATCATGTGGTTCATCATTTAGTACTATGAATGCTTAATTATTATTCAAATAATAATTTTGGCACCATTTGCGAAACTAATTTGATAACACAATTATACAAAATCAAATTGATCTCATTATAACCTATCCAAAAACATGGAAAACTTATTGCATGTATAAACCGTTCATTTTGTGATTCTTGAGTTTCAAAACTCATATCAATACTTATGTTCCGTCCAGTTGTACTATTTAGACTAGCTAAATATCCTGTTTATAAGCGCATAACAAATATTATCTACTTTCAACATATGAAAGATCGGGGATGACACACACAAATTATAACTATCCTTTATAAATATAAGGAACCGACACATAAGTACTTGCAATATGCCACTAAACTTGTACGTTTACAATCTAGAATATAACTCGAACGGCAGATAGTACAACTCATAAAGACCATAAGATTTCAAGGTTACATGTGGCTTGGGTAATAAAATGAAAACAGATTTCTTTTCCCATCCCAAATTAATTCAGAAAGAACTAATATCATCCACATGTATATGACTTTAACGAGACAGTCAGTAGACGATTGAAAGTCCCACCATTGTTTATCGCATTAACTCTCAAAACATTGTGATATAATATTACCATAAAACTAATTGAATTAAAACTCATATCTCAAATAAGTTTCCAACTCCTTATGTGAATAGTAGACACATACACATTTACATTGAGAGTTAATTAAATCATAGAAATAACAATGGGTTGGATAGCAATCGTACACAATTTCAGTCAAATTTTCTCAACATATTTAACTAATAAAGAATATTTGACCTGCTATATATAACTACTGTCCAGTTATTAAAACAAGGGAAATTTGTCATATATATATATATATATATATATATATATATATATATACACACACACCATGTACAACATGTCCATACAGGCATGCGACTACGTGCGTGAAGCTTGCGTGAGTTTGAAAAACAATGCCCAAACCAAATAGTCCTCAGAGTTGAGTCAATTCAAGTGCATATATATATATATATATATATATATATATATATATATAATAACAAATACGTATCTAGCGGTGCAAAGTATCACAAAGCTTGCAGAAGCAATTACACAAACATATTGTGAATATAAGGTAACGTACATAGAACTATGTACACACAATTTTATCTAATAAAATTATGCAATACTATCAAACAAAATGACAATTACTAACCGGGAGATAAACATACGACTCTGATATCAATGTAGAAAATAGAGGAATTCGGTATTTACTCGAATACTATAGCGGAAGCATCAAACCATTGTTTAAGTCACCGGTCGGGTTAAGCGATCACAAATGGAAAGATTAACAATTTCACAGCCTAAGATTCACATATCATGTTTGAATCAAGCATACACAAGTCTAACGAGTCTTAACTCGTTTCTCCCAATGGCATCTCATGTGTGTGTATTGAGTATTTCTCTCTCTTATCCAACCCTTGCATATAAAGTGATCTCACTTTATATAGGCATCCAAGACATAACCACCGAGGATATGGACGGTCTCCATTAATGACAACTATAATGGGTATTCATGAGTATTTAACCACTAAGGTTATAATAACTCACAATGCATTTAGTTAGTGGACAGGTTGCGATCCGGGTCGAACCAGATCCATGTTCCAACACGAGGGTTTAAGTATGAAAACGTCTTTTTAAAAATTTGTGTCTTACTTTTGCATAAATGTTCGTAGTGTAAAACTAACACCCTATTATTTGATTTTGTAAGTCCCTAGTACTTGGATCGATAACGAGGTTATCCTTAAGTGTTAAGATGCGGAATCTCTTAATACGTGTTATATTGTTTAAATCGTGTTTATATCACGATTATATAACTAATATGCTTTGTTTTGATATTAACCAATGTTAAACAATCAAAACCTAGTCTTTAGATGCTAAGAACGCCTCTGGATCGCAACTGAATTCGTAGAAAATAATAATGCAAAAGTTATGATTTTCTAAACCAAAAATCACATTTATATCGTCTCAACTCGCATCTCGTGGGCTCTGTGAGTTGATTCGACTCACAGTCCAGCCCAAGCCCAACTCAGCTTGACTCTTGCAAGCCCAGATCTAATCTCGCATTGTCAAACCTTGCGACTTGAGATCTCGGTTCGCATCACTTAACTTTAATTCGTATTCGATATTTGTCTAACATTTTAACATATTTAACAAATATTAATAACAAACTAATATCATATATTTACAAATCGAAACCAAGATTAGTTGATGCATTTGATTGAGTTAAAACTGAGTTGTGTTGATGTTGAGCTAAATTTTGGGTTAGGATTGTTGCAGGTCTGCAGGTCGCTGGAGAAGGGGTAGTACCCGACGGGTACCACCCTTATCCGGCGGGTAGTCCGGGTTGAATAAGAACTCGACTGCTAATTTGAGTACCCAGTTGCTACTCTAGGCTTTAAAACGCAACTTATTTCTGTTACCACAAAATCTAATTCACCCGGCTGTTTGACCGTATACCCGATTGGTGACTCTTTCTACCCGGCGGGTACTAGGTGATTTCCAGAATTTTGAGTTTTAACTCATGAACTTTGGTGGCTTTTGTATAACCTTAATATTTGTACTATATATGTTTCATGTATGATATAAATGTGTAGTATTAACCCGTTGATGTTATATAACTGAAATAAGATATACTAGTTATGAAATAAAGTGACTTAGTTATTTATAGTTAATAATTGATATGATTATCGTTATTGGTTTACAGTACATTTTGAAATGAGTTATATACTTATAGAATGAGTTACTCACTTGTAATTCTGTGTTGTTCTCAGATAAACAGAAGACTCGGTAACATAAGACTTTTGAGTTTGGAGACTGAGACCATCAGGTGAGTGGATCTATGACTCTCTGTATAATTTAGTTGTAGCAGATTTAGTTACAATGATAAGAGTAGTCTTGCTGTGATAGACTGTTAGTCTGCTATGATTGCATGATTATTATATGATTATTCAGAGGTCAATATGAATTGGGTTTGGGTTGCTATTGTTGGCCAACCAGGGGCTTGGTATATGTGTTATTTTAGGAACTTGTGTTGTGTGTAGTGATAGAATCGAACTATCGGTTAACCACTGTATTGGCCTGTAGTTGGTTTCAAGTGTTGCTTGGGGGCCACCGCGGCATGAGGGTGCCTCAAGGACCACCGATCCTCTTTGACGCTGTGTGTTTACACTTATTAGTTGTGAACTAACTGATTAAGCTAAGTTAGATTGTTTGTTATAGATTTTCTCACTTAGCTTCGTGCTAATCCCCACATTACACCTTGCAGGTTATGAATCTGATGGGTTTGATAAGGAGTTCACTGGAAGGAATGTTTGACGGTTTATGAACTCTGATATTATTTTGATACTAAATGTTATATTTTGTAAACTTATAACTTGTAATGTGTATTATAAAATATTTTGAGATAATATGACATTATATATATATATAGGTATATAATATATGTTGTGTACTATTAATGAATTTTAGGATGGCGCTTCCGATATGCATATTATAATATATATATATATATATATATATATATATATATATATATATAGAGAGAGAGAGAGAGAGAGAGAGGTTGGGTTCTGGTGAGAACAAGGGGATTCCGTGAGAACGGTGAGAACACATCTTAGCCATCTATTTTTTTTATCAAAAAATCTGATTTTGGTGGTGGCAATTTTGTAAATAATTTGAAGTTTGATTTTGGAGGGTTCACATCACCTTTGCCCATGTGAAGTTTTTTTTTTTTAACTTCACATCATTTTGCTCATGTGATTTTTTTTAGCTTCACATTATTTTGCTCATGTGAAGCTTTTTTTTGTTTAGCTTCACATCATTTTGCTCATGTGAAGCTTTTTTTTTGTTTAACTTCACATCATTTTGCTCATGTAGTTTTTTTTTTTTCACATCATTTTGCTCATGTAAAGCTTTTTTTTTAGCTTCACATCATTTTGCACATGTGAAACTTTTTTTTTTAACTTCACATCATTTTGATGAGGTTAAGTTTATTATTATTTTTTTAACATAAGGTTATGATGCTATAAATTTTTATTTTTATAGGTTTACATAATTTTAATGAGATTAAGTAATTTTTTTTTATTAACATTAGTTTTTGAAGAGATTAATGTTTATACATATCAATTGACTACTTTAAACATTTTTGTTAAAAAAATTAAATAAAACTTCACCATGTTAAAACTATTGTGAAGCAAAAAAAAAAAAATTAACTTCACCTAGCAATCCTTATGTGAACCCTCCAAAATCAAACTTCAAATTATTTACAAAAGTGTCACATTCAAAATCAAGTTTTTTAATCAAAAAATGAATGGCTAAGATGTGTTCTCATCATTCTCACTGAATCTTCTTATTCTCACATGATCCCAAGTCTATATATATATATATATATATATATATATATATTGAGGGGTGTTATAGAAGTCATTAGACCATCCGTAACCATAACACCAGAACGCCATATTTTCAGGTGCCACATCAGTGCCACATCAGCATAACACCGTAACACTCCTAATCATAATACCAGAACGCCACTTTTTTCTCAATTCTGGGACCCACCCACTAACTAAATTTAATTTTCTTTTATTTCATAAAACAAATACAATTTAATTAAAATACAATACAATACAATAACTTTTTAAATAGAGGTAAATTAAAATACGTTACAATAGTAATAATTAAACAATACGGAAAAAAAAATTGCGATTACATTCCTTAAAAATAAAACGTTACAATCCTAAAAATTTAAACGTTACAATCCTAAAAATTTAAACGTTACAATCCTAAAAATTTAAACGTTACAATTCTAAAAATTTAAACACAATAAAAACTGCTCGTCGTCATCCTCGTTTTCCTCGTCGGCATCGTAGAACTCCGCAAACTCATTCCGAAACTTTTGCTTCATCCTCGCAAACGCTGCACGGTCAGTTGGATCCCTGATGTCTTCGGGGTTGAATTTGAGAAACTGTAGACCTTGAAACGCAGTTCTCAATCATTCCTGACGGGTGATCTTCTCAATCGATGATTTTGGGCGGCTAACAATTCGGCCTTGTGTCTGGCCATAGCCTGTATCGTGTCATCAACCTTTTCAGTCGGGGTTCCTGTCCGGGAAGATGTCGCCGCATTGGAAGAACCAGAGCTTCGGGCCGCTTTTCAGGCTCTGTTTCGGCCCATGGGCCGTGAAATTGAGTCGGGCCCAAATAACTCATTCTCTCGGTCGGTAGAGAGATCAACGGACTGATCAAAAAAATCTTCCTCCTCGTCACGCAATCCGATTCCACCAACCGGCCGTGGTGGCATCTATTTCGGATGATCTTTGAGGAACAACCAAGCCTCCTTTGAAGTGAATGTCTTCGTGTAGTTATCGTAGTATTCTGATAAGGCTTGATCGTAAATCATCTCGTGGTCTCGACCGCTACCCCAAGCTCGTTTTACCAACTCGTAACACCCGTTGAAGTTTTTGCAATTTCGGTCAAGTGCACGTCACTTGGATGATAATTCGTCGACTCCGCGAACCCAACCATAATTGTTGGCGTTGAACTTTTCTTCAACAGTGCCCCACAAAGTACCCCCTTTTAATTAATTAATTAAAAGTTTCGGTAGATAATATAGTATTATTATTAAAGAACAATACAAATATAGAAAAGTAAGTGGTATCATGCACAGTATTATCAATAATTGATTAATTAATTTACTCTTTTGCCATTAATTTCTCTATATCTCCATTTACATCCCTAAAATAACTAACCATTTAATTTTGTAAAGCTATGTTAACGTCATTCGTATCCCTATTAATTAATTTATTTATTTGGACTTATCAATCCAAAATCTATCACAATTAAAACCCTTAATTCATTTTCATTTAAAATTAAAAAAATACAAACCGATGTACCGTACACCAATATTACCAAGAAAACTTATTACATCCATATAAGACATATCATAAAGTCAACCTGTAAATTTTGCGGGTCTTAAACTAGTTAATATTAAACATAATTAATTATTGGATATAAAAGTTGTCTAACCCAAGAAATACGGGAGTTAGGGGAGGAAGTTGCAATTCACATTAAGTAATATTAATTAAATCAAATCATCTATCATCTGGAGTATTATATTGATGATTAATAAAGATCGTATATTAAAATTCAATATAAAATTATAATGGAAAATCTTGTCTTTTATTAGGGAATATGTATAAATATAATGGAAAATGTGAATTTTTTGTTTTAAAAATATGTATATCGATTAATGTTATATATAACTAATTACATAAATCGAAATACAAATCTAACTTTTTCATTGGTTGATTTTTTCGTCTTTGTTAATCACATCCAATCAATTTCTCATAACTATCAATCATTTTTTTAGGTTGAGATTTAGGCTTATATATTTAGGTCTCTCAATTATTTTCTAAATTTTTTTATTGGAGTTAGATGGATACTGATCTTTAATACCTAATATGTATAATGTATAATTGTTATTGAAACAATATCAACATTTTCTCTTATATATAATATATTAATTTTCATGCCCGTACAATACACGGCTAATAATTGTAGGAAGATGAAAAAGATTGATGATACGTACTTATATAGTCAAGTATACATAAATAACTGTACTAAACACCTACATATTGATATATTACAGTTTAGAAGGAATGTAGACCTTAACACTATACAAACAACATGATGTCTGGTTCATCGAAGTGATTCTGCAAATTAATAATGAGTGATAGTAATCAATACCTTAATATTATCAAATACCAAACTTTCATGAAATGACATATCAAAACCTGTATTAGTTTTAACTTGTTCGACGCATGGGATGATTCATGTTCAACAATTCTTGATATTAATTTGCAAAAATAATTTATCTTATATAAACAACACAAAACAACAATGAGCATGTTGATAAACCACGCGAATGATGCGTAAAATATATAATTAATCAAAACAAAGAACTCTATATAAAAAAATATTTAGTTAGAAAATAAACTAATCATCTAGAAAGCAAAGAGTAGGCAATGTAGGATTTTCTTCATGATCACCTACTGATGAGCTGCTTTCCGTTATTTGTTCATTAAACTAATCAAATTTAATTATGAAAACATGTAGAGGATAATAAGATCGGAATGCAGATAAATCTTTAATTTTTAAAGGAATTATTAATTTTATAGAAATATATATTAGGAATAGATATCAAGTGAAACAAAAACGCCTATTATTTGTTTGTTGAAATCTACGTGTTATATATATTTTTTAAGAGTTTAATAGTTAAAAAATAGATGAGTTTAGAATTTTTTTCAATTTAAATGACATATAGGATTTTTTAGGAAGTTAAGGTGATGACACGTAGAATTTTTGCTTAGTTGTCAAAAGAATAAATATGACACGTAGGAAAGAGGCTATCATCTAATATTTAGATAGGTAGGTAGATAATCGGTTGATCTAAAATTTATTATGGTCCTAATAAAATTAAATTTAAATTAATCCTCTTATTGTGAGATAATAAATAACTTTAAAGAGCGTGTATTCAACTTAAAATAATTAAATTGAATTCAAACATTTATCCAATCCATCCAATTCAATCCAATTTATATATATATATATATATTATATTATATTATATTATATTATATATTATATATTATATTATTACTATTATTATTTATTATTTTTGTTATTATAAAAAATGCATAATTATGTAGACAAAATGTCATTAGCCCATTATGGGTGAACAATGACCCTTCATTATTGTAGATCCGATAAGATTAACCATTGATTTAATCCATAAAAATTGTATATGCAATAAGTTCTAGTTCTCAATATACTCTTACCAAATCACCCCTAACCAAAATAAATAAATGATAATTAGATTAAATCTATTAATATTAAACACAATTAATTAATGGATATCATAGTTGTCAACCCATCAAATACGGGATTCAAGGGGGAGGAACTTACAATTCACTTAAAGTAATATTGATTAAATTAAATCATCTATTAAATTAAATTGATGATTATTTTAATATCGTATATTAAAATTCAAATATAACTATGCACACTTAATTGCTTGGTTTTTTGTACACATATTCAATATTTCAATTACTTTAAAAAATGTTCTCTTATATTAGGGAATATGTATATGTATAAATATAATGGAATGCGATTTTTTTTTGTTTTAAAAAAAGTATATATCGAGTAATGTTATATAGGACTAATTACATGAACCTAAATACAAACCTAACTTTTTCATTAGTTGATTTTTTTTTTTTTTTTTCTGATAATCTCATCCAATCAAATTTTCATAACCACCGATCATTTCTTTAAGTCAAAATTTAAGCTTATATATTTAGGTCTCTCAACATGTTTCAAAAATATTTTATCAGAGTTAGATCGATATTGATCCCTTATATCTAATATGTACCCCCTAATTAATTGTCCACTTTCATAAATAGATAAGAATAAAGAGATAAAGTTCTTTTTACCCTAGTGTATATATATATAAGACAAAAAAGTAGGTAAAAAGTAGAAGGTAAAACTATAATCTTACCAAAAAGTAAGAGAAAAGATTATATTTTCTTAAACTGCGTATTTTTTGTCTGGAGACAATAGAATTGAGACGAATGAAGTATAATTGTTATTAAAACAACATAAATCTTGATCCTTATATATAATTGGTTGATCAAAATAAATTATTTGATCTAAATTTTTTTATGATCCTAAGAGCATCTCCAATGATACATTTGCTAAAGCTTTTTCTAAAGATTTTTACTATTCAAAAAAGCTTTATAAAAAGCTTTAAAAAGCTTTTCAATATTTAGTGTAAATTTTATTACAAAGCTTGAGATTTAATAAGTTATAGATATAGTAGTCCCTATGTATTTGGATTATTTTATTAGCATTTAGTGAGATTTATGTATTATAAAGCTTTTCTAAAGCTTTTTCTCATTGGAGTAATAGGTTTTAACAAAAAAGCTTTTGAATGAAAAGCTTTACAAAATGTATCATTGGAGATGCTCTAAGGGTATCTTCAACGTATGCACTAAACACTACACCAAATTTGGTGTAATAAAGGAATCTTTCAGGAATATACTTGCACCAAATGTGTTTCATCTCCAACGTATACACTAAATTTCTGCACTAAAACTACTTTTAGCATTTACACATTGGCCCTTAAACTATTTTTACATTATACTTGACGTGAGTTCATTATTTTTATGACCAATTAACTTTCCAAACTATCAACTTAAATGTTAAGTTTATTTATTTATTTTTGTAAAACTTCAGTTACATAAGTTCTTTGCATAAATCAATGTTTAAATTACCATAATTTGTTTGAAAATTATATCTTATTGTTTCAATAATCATATTATATAATCTAAAGTATATGGTACTTAAAATAATCATACAAATAAATAAGTTTTTTCAAGTTTTGTACTTAAATAATAACAATTGTTCACACATAGGGTCTAAAACAAAACATTATAATTTGGTACAAATTTTAGTGTTGCACCAAATATAGTGCAAAATCTTCAAAAATTTAGTGTACACTAAATTCTGCACCAAATTTGGTGAGTTGGTTGTAGAAGGTTTTTTACACCAAAACATCAAATTTGATGCAAAACTACCTACATTGGAGATGACCTAATAAAAGAAAACATACCACCATGTCTTTGTATATAAACTAGTAAGTCAAAAGGGTTGTCCGATGTACGATGATATGTTATTTTTAATTAATGTTCTATGTGTATTACTTCAAGTTGATATATAGCTTCTAACGAAATGTAAGAAAATGAAAAGCTTTCTAGAAAGGTTCAAAAAATATATGGAATGCTCTCTTTTGTTTGTAAGATGTAACTTTTAGTTACGTAATTGTAACAACAACCGTGCATATCAAATAAATATAATGGACCTTCTTTCAGTTTTCTAGAGAAAAAAATTAGGTTGATTATTTTATAAAGAAATGTGTAAGTCATTTTAAAAAATTTTGTCTTCAAAATGAGTAATTGAATTGTGCATATAAAAGATTTTTTATTAATAACAATTCAAAGACAAACATATAGATTTGTGGAAAGAGTTGAACAATTTAAGTAGACACCCAAAACATCCTCGTTATTTGGAAGGGTTTTGTTAACAAGAGCCCTAAGGGCTTTGGTTAAGCTATTCATTCATGCATAAAATAATTGTACTTTAATTAAATTCAATGGGACAAATTGAAAATTCAGGAGACAAATTTTGAATTAACAAATTCTTATGCATGTTAAAAGATGCTCTTAGGGCTCTTTTTATCCATTTCCTAAAAACATATATATCAAGAAAGTGAAAGTGTATAATTGAGCAAAATAAAATAATTTTATTTTTGAGATAATATTTTAATATAGTGTATTTTTTTATTTTTTTTTATTTTTATGTTATTCTCATTTAAAAAGATAATGAAATATTCTTATAAATGGATTTAGTGAAGTTTTTTGTTTTTTCCTTTTTTTTCTTGACAATATTCAATGGCCTACAATGAGATTTATTATTTACAAGGAATTTGCTTAGTGAATTTTCATTCTTGAAAGTACATTCAAATATAAGCGGTATATGATTAAAGAAGATGGAGTGATGTTTTTTAAATCATATGTAGTTGCAATATTTATTAGGTAAATGAAATTGGTATTTTTTTTAAGAAGGTTAACTGTTAATATATATATATATATATATATATATATATATATATATATATATATATATATAATAAAGATTTCTTTTGCTTATGTGTCATCTATTTAAGTGTTTCATATAACTCGCACATGAGGGTACATAAGTCTTCATGTCGAGCTTCAAAATACGTTAGTTAGGTTGGTTTAATTTGGGGAAGTAGAAAAGGGTAAAAAGACTTATGTATCCTCATGTGCGAGTCATGTGACACACTTAACAGAATTTTTTAACCGTCGTTAGTGGGAGGGACTACCCTCGTGCATTTTGGTATCGTTCAGAGATGATCGCTGTAATTTTCAAAAGATAATGACTATTAGTGCAATTTCGTGCAAAACACATGGATGATCGATATAATTTACTCTATTATTAAATTCGATTTGTGCACTATCTTAATGTATTAAATTGTATTATTTAGATGCAAAAATATAGTTTACACTATAAAAAAATTTCTCCCAAGATTTTCGACTAAATTTTTACGGAATTTGCTATATATAGCCCTTAGGCTAAGAATAAGAATTTGACTTTATTTTTTACATTTAAATAATAATTTAATAACATACGTCCCACAAATTTTATTTGCAAACGGTTTTCTCAACCCACGTTCCTATTCGATTTTCTATCAGACCATATCTACAATTCATTCCCTATAATTTAGTATTTGCCTCAATTTTTACTTTTATAATTCATAGACTCTCATTGCTTGTTAGTTTCATCAAATTTTGAATTTATATTACCAGCATGCTAATGATATTTTCAGACCAATCTAACTAACTGCAATCCATTCTTTCTATACAGTCTCTTTTTTCTCTCGCGTTTTTCATGATTTAATAGTTGTTTAAACAATAAGTATGTTTTTATCCCTTTACTTCATTAATGTTAGGTAGTCTTCATAGTTTTTTCTATCGCCTTAAATAAAAAAATTGTTTGCCATCTTTTTACCTTTGGATCCTTATCTGAAAGGATGAGTTGACAGATGGTATAATTAAGGCATCAATATAGTCGGAGAAAATAACCTGAAATTCTATGTAAAGATGTGAAACAAATTAACAAACTATAGGGGGCTAAAATATAATTATTATTTAACTGATGATGATATATTGATATGTGAACGTGGGACAAAACAAATTTGACTTTTGAATCCGAAAAGCATGGGTGGAAATTATTTTACAGTTTTGTCTATTTTTATAAAATTAAAAAATAAAGTCAAATTCTTATTCTTAGCCTTAAGGACTATAGCAAATTCCAATTTTTACACCAAATTTAGAAGTTATCTTACCCCATATCTTTATCATGTAGTTTGAGACAAGTTGCATTTATAGGTTGATGAGAGTGTGAGAATATTTCGACATTATTGAATTGGGCATTAATATTTTCACCATTTTTCAATGATAGATTCATCATTATGTACAACTATTTATGTATATAGTAAAACTGCTTACTGCACAATTTTAATGGAAATATCATTTTTATAGATGGAAATATCATTGACCTACTGTTTTACATGCTAAATTGTAATAAATAAATAAAAATACACAGAAAATAATAGCTTTGACTATATGAGTGATCGTAGTTCATACTAAATCGAAGCCGCATGTGAATTTCATAATAAGATGAAGCTAGCAAGTCAATATGACGCCTATACAAACAATTTAACTAGAGAAAACAAATTAAAGCCATATCATACAATATACAAAACTCTTATGGACATCACAAGCTCGTTTAGAGAGAATAATATCGCATCGCTTCTCTTTGTTCTTTCAACAATCTCATTGCTTTTATTCATTGTTAAACAAACCATTTCATTATCTTCTTCAAAGAACTTGAAAAACCTGCCACCGGGTCCACGAAAGTTGCCGATTATTGGTAACTTACATCAAGTGAGAGATAAACCTCATGTTTCGACAGCCAAATTCGCCCAAGAATATGGCCCTCTTATTTCTGTTCAATTAGGCAAACAAATTCTAGTGGTTGCCTCTTCACCAGAGGCAGCCATGCAAATTCTGAAGTCTCAAGATCGTTTTCTTTCCTCTCGTGTTGTGCCAACTGCATTTCAACATACGTCCCTATTACCGCACTCTCTCATTTGGTCAGAGTGCAACCAAACATGGAGAAACTTAAGAACACTTTGTAAAACAGAAATGTTCTCATCCAAGGCCTTAGAGAGCCAGTCTAGATTACGACAGAATAAGTTAAGTCAATTGGTAGATTTCTTGAATAGAAACCAAGGAGAAGTAATTGACGTTGAAAGTGTAGTTTTTACTACGTTGTTTAACACTTTAAGTTCTATAGTTTTTGGTAAAGATTTAATTAATTTAAAAGATGATTACGGTACTAGTGATGGGTTGAGACAGTCATTCTACAAAGTAATTGAGTATGGAGGACGTATCATTGATTTCGGCTCATTTTATCCTATCCTTGATAGATTTGATCTTCATGGAATTAGGAAGGGAACCATGAAACAATTTTTAAAGGCTTTTACTTATTGGGAATATATTATAGAAGAAAGAAGATCTCTTGTTAATTCCTCAACTTGGTCTTCGGATCATGCACAACCTTTTGTGGATCGTCTGCTTGAAAATGGATTCTCAAATGATCAGATTCATCAATTGGTTACGGTAAGCTTGATTTCTTGATTAAATATAAAGAATCTATTTTTCTCTAGACTACAACATATAATATTCTAATACCCAATCGATCGCTTGTGTTTTTTAGGAATTATTCATAGCAGGAACAAATACTACTACTAGTTTAGTGGTATGGACTATGTCCGAGCTCGTGAGACACAAAGAAGTGACGTCGAATATAGAAGAAGAAATGAAAAGGGAAATAAAAACAGATAAAATGAACCCCTCTGATTTATCTAAATTACCATATCTACAAGCTACTATTAAAGAAGCCTTGAGGTTGCATCCACCGGTACCTCTTCTACTTCCACATAAGGCGGCCGAAACTTGTGAGGTTATGAATTACACAATTCCAAAGAATGCCAAAGTTTTTGTTAATCTTTGGGCAATGGGTCGTGACCCTAAAGTTTGGGACGACCCTTTGTCTTTCAAACCGGAAAGATTTATGGACTCGAGTTTGGATTTTAAAGGCCAAGATTTTGAGTTTTTACCTTTTGGTTCTGGGAGAAGGATGTGTCCAGGTATGCCATCGGGCATCAAGAGTGTTGAATTTGTATTGGCGTCTTTCATTCGTGAATTTGATTGGGTTCTTCCGGATAGTGATAATCCCTTGAAACTCGACATGAATGAAAAATTTGGGATCGCTACGAAAAGGGAAAAACCATTGAAGATGATGCTCAGAAGAAAATAAGATTATAGGCAATCTTACTTTAATCATATGCAATTTCCTCTAATGGTGTGTGCCACTGAAAGTTAGACAAGCAGTAGGTAATTAATTATATCTTCTGTAGTTTTATTCTATAGCGTATCATGAGGAAAAACAAATGAAGGGATGCTTTAACTATGTGTAGGTTCCTCTTTTCCTCTACTGCTCCATTTTCATTCATGATTTTAATAGGTTCCGTTTCTTTTCTTTTTTTTCTTTTCTTTAAAAAGGAAAGAAAAGTTGGATATCATCATAGTATCAGTTAATGTTGTATATGATGATCACTAGTGCATGAATTCGATAATGTTCAAGTTTTAAAACATATATGCAAAGAATCTTGTTGTTACACCATCAATCATCAATCACTAAGTCTATAAAAGTGAAAAATCTGCGTAACAAAGAACTAAGTATGTCGAAATCGAAATGCAATGTAACAAATTGAATGTAACTAGGTTTTAAATGCCCTTTGCGATGCGAAGGGTTGATTTTGAAATCACAAATTCATTATTGAAAAATTGTATTCTTTTCGTTTCAAAATAAATGTCAATATTACAATCTATAGATGTTCGGAAGTAATTGTCCACTTACAAAAGTAACTATTAAAAATCTTCATAATACCCTCATCTATTACTTTTAATCATTTCTTTCTTAGATAAATTTGTTGGGTGCAAACCCAATCCCACATCGGAAAATAAAAAAAAATAATGTCTGCATATAAGCTCATGGGCTATTCCCTCTATCACCAATTGGTTTTAGAGTGGAACCTCAGTGGACTTATTTGTTGGACATGTTGTTGGGCTAAAATATGATCCTAACAAGTGGTATCAGAGCTACGGTTGTAGCCCGGATGTGGATGTCGCGGCATGCAGTGGCGCATGCCCCCTCGGTTGACCTCAGCGAATGATGAGTCGATCCTGGAGCCTTGTACCGAAAGTCTCCCTGATGTGGACTCAGTCAAGTCGAGTGCCGAGTTTGCGGCGGTATTGAATAAGGTTGGATCGGGACTATCGTTGGAGGGGAGGCCCTAATGGACTTGGGTTTGAGGGGAGGATTGTTGGGTGCAAACCCAATCCCACATCGGAAAATTAAAGAAAGTAATGTCTGCATATAAGCTCATGGGCTACTCCCTCTATCACCAACTGGTTTTAGAGTGGAACCTCAGTGGGCTTATATGTTGGACATGTTGTTGGGCTAAAATATGATCCTAACAAGTGGTATCAGAGCTACGGTTGTAGCCCGGATGTGGATGGCGCGACATGCAGTGGCGCATGCCCCCTCGGTTGACCTCAGCGAACGATGAGTCGATCCTGGAGCCTTGTAACGAAAGTCTCCCTGATGTGGACCCAGTCAGGTCGAGTGCCGAGTTTGCGCCGGAATTGAATAAGGTTGGATCGGGACTATCGTTGGAGGGGAGACCCTAATGGACTTGGGTTTGAGGGGAGGATTGTTGGGTGCAAACCCAATCCCACATCGGAAAATAAAAGAAAGTAATATTTGCATATAAGCTCATGGGCTACTCCCTTTATCACCAATTGATTTTAGAGTGGAACCTCAGTGGGCCTATATGTTGAACATGTTGTTGGGCTAAAGTATCGGTCCTAACAAGAAAATTGAGTCAAACTTGCATTATAAGAATAAAACTGATATTTACTCAACTTATTTTCATATCAATAAAAAATATTTAGGGACAATATTTGTAGGACAAAGAGAATATATATGTATTTTAAAAAATATATTATAACGACAATATATAACTCATAATGTTCAACTCTGGACTTGACCATTAATCACTTAGTTACAGGGACACCTAGATACTAATAGGACAATTACCTTTATACCCACCATTTCATAGTTGCAGAATCATACGCGCATTTGATTTAATATGTAAACTTAAACCCTTATAAAGCATTTCCATCTACACATATAAACCTTACAAGTGTCATATCAAAAATGTCTATTCTACCCTTTATCAAGTCACTATTTATGTCAATTCTATAAATTACTACTCAATCAATTTAGTTGAGATGAAAATTATTTATGTGATATATATATAAATAAACCATTTATTATTACTTATTAGTAAGTCCAACGCATTTATTTTAATTTTTAAGAAAACCTACCGTAAAGAAAAAAATAGTTATTATTAACATATCATTTGTTGATGAAACGTCCCAAGACCTTAGAATTATTTTTTTATAGATTACACTGAAAACACACATTTCTATGTCCCATGCACTATTACTAAATAGTTTAAACCAACGCAAAACTTATACGACTCAATACATAAGCTGAAATAAAAGTCACCAAAACTACATGGTACCCGATGGGTAACCCGGGTACCCACCAGGTATAACCATGCATTTGAACCAGATCGCGTATAACACTTTTCTGCTGGTACCTGCCGGGTAACTAGATTACCTGCCGGGTAGTTCATACCCAGCCCATACCTGCATTTTTAACTTATGAAATCACTAACTTTTGACGCGTATAACTTCTAACTCGTTGAAAGTTAGACCACCAAATTTTGTAGGCACCCCCACAATGGCAAAATGAGACTTTCCTTTCTTACACTTTTTCAAAATATGTGTTTAACAAGAAACAGACGTATAACCCATTTTCGACCATTTTAACCCATTTTGGTGAACACCCTATATTCCAAACCACTTAGTTTTAGCGTCTGACTTTTTGCATACATTATCAACATATCAAAACAAACTTAAAACAATTGACAAAGGAACCATATCCCTTATCTAACACAATTTACTCAATAGGGTCATTAACGACCCATTTTGACACCCTTTGACCCATTTAACAAACTAACAACAGATTGACTATAACACTACCCAATACCACACATGTTTGACTATTCCAACATAGTTGACTACGGGTCAACTTCAAATTCAACCAACCAATCATATTTGACTCTTTAACACATTTCACCAATTTTAACCAAAACAAGACCAATCATATTCACATGACTTCATACCCTTTTAAAAACACATACACAATACTCTACATCACTATTTGACTTTCAAAGTCAAATACTACATATTGACTACATGTTTAATTCAAAAACTCTGTGTTTGGGAGAATTACACAAGTGATAACCATAACGATGATTTAAAGAGATGGAGCATCATCTAATCGTAAAGCTAGCTCCATATCCACGCTACTTTCTTGAAAGTACTATTCATCCATTTGGTTCAACTGAACCATTCACCTAAAAATGAAAAAACCGAAGGGGTAAGCATATAGGCAATTAAATGAAAAATCCACAAAACACATAACACATATCAAATACCAACACCACGTGTACACTTATGCTATCATCATTGTACGACCACTAAGCATTCACTGAGCAACCACTGAGCATTGTAGAGATATCACTAAACACTGAACTCTATGCGGATCCGCGACCATTAATTAGAAACAAGTACACCTGGTACCATAGCACGTCGATACGCATACCAGGATCAACACCACGTGCAAACACGCATTCGTAAACACTATGCTAACCACAGTTAGCGCTCTGATCAACACTAGTTCTCTACATATGCTCATTTCACGTAGTCCACATAATTCAACAATCAACACAACGATCAACACTAATAATTCACATAAGATACAAGTTATGAAACAAAGGTTCAAGAAACAAGTATGAAATAAGTAGTCTTCTACCCGATTGTATGATCATCTTGCTCGGAAGTAATCTGGGATACACAACCATTACCCATTTAACCCCCATATCACTCACCTCGATAATTTAGCTAATTTCACAACAATGATCACAAAATCCTTCACTTCTATTACACCTACATAAATCATACATAACACATAACAACATAATTAAACTCTAGTAATCATCAAATTCAACTAATAATCACATATGATTTTCCCCCCACTTTGGTTACACTTGATTTGATCTTAATCATCCACACCAAAACCCCAATTTCTATAAACATACTTCAATTCTTATGCTATCATCATAATCACACTCTACTAACACTATTAGTTACACTATTAAAATTACTTCATGAATTCATAAAGGTTTAACAAAAACCATGAAATCATTCAAGAACACCCATCATGATTTCATCAATTTCACTATGTTATATGATTACCAACAATTATAATAACACTAACTAACATCAATTCAACACATTAAATACTTAATTTCATATTAAAACCACAAGTTTCATGAATTCCATAAAACTCACATTGAACACTAATTACATAATTCAAATTACTCACTTTTAACTTGAGTTCTTATTAGAAATCATCACTAGTACACTTATTAACATCAATTCTAGTAATTACTAACCCTAATTTCGGATTGAAACCATCAACTCTTCAAAACCACCATGAAACTAAAACCGTACCCTAGATTAAAAAAGATGGAGAAACAACTTACAAAGGATTAGAGCTAAACCAAAGATGATGAATTCGAGTTATAGAGACTTGAATCAGGAACTGAAATGAATATTTCAACCGAATTTGATGTTCCATGGTTTCCCCTGCCTTTTTTCTTTGTTTATGTAACAAGTCTGGAAAGTTTGGGAAAATAAACTGGATAAACTCAGAAAACATACGTACATAAGTCGGCTCATTTAAATTTTACACCTTATACTTCTTATTGTCTGGAACTTAAAAACTATTCACGTATTCTTTTATTTTAAACCACTTATAATAGAAATACTTTAAAACAATTATATCCTTGCGCACTAAAATAATACCTTGAAATTTAGGGTGTTATAGTTGATCTGTATATATGATAAATAAGTATGGATGGTTACATCTTATATAATAAAACCTAAGTTTCAAAAATATTTATATTATAAAATCTTTTTAATATTTTGCTTACTCTCCATCACATTAAAACCTTTATCGACTATTACGACTGTCATTGATTTACTAATATCCTCTACAACAAAATGTCATATCCCGCTGCATAGCGTGGGTTTTATAATAGTATTGCATGATAAGTATTAGTTGGTTAAGTAGATCATATGCATAATCAACGTAATAAATGTATTTCTTAAGAGGTCATACATACATATTAATATACTAGTGTTAAACCCGTGCGATGCACGACTAGCATTATAAAATATCGTAATATGTGAATCACAAGTCAAAATGATATATGAAATGGTGAAAACTTTCAGATTATAAAAGGAATTTTTTTATCGGTATTAGTGATACTTTATAAATTTTAACCCCTCAAAAATGAATTAATAACAACATATTTTTTCCCACAATATATCAATGAAATGAGAAGGTTAAAAAAATGTGTATGTTATAAATTGACATTTTTCTAGCTAACAAAAATTGTCTAGTCATTGTGACATTTCCGTTTCCTACAGTTATTGTTTTGGTCAAAAAATTACACTAAGAAATTTAATGAACAAATTAGTAAAGTGAGGTTGTGTGCTTGAATTTGGTTTCTAAATTATTTGATTGAAAACTATCTTTTATGGTGAAAACTTGTAACTTTGTCAATATGGGTTAACTCAAGATTAAATCTTATCCAATATATAGTCAAGGACTTTGTAAATAATGAGTTTATATGCAATAGAACTAGACAAATGCAGAAAACAAGTTTAATCCGGGATAATTCTGGGATAATACAGTAAGTATGATAAAGAATGCAAATATAATAAAGTGAATAAATGAAAAGTGCAAGAACACAGCGATGTACGAGGAAAACCCTTAATCTATGATAGATCGCCGGTACAAAACCTCGGGAAGGATCAATCGATCCTTGCCTTATGTTTTCTTATTTAATAAAAAAAAGTTACAAACTAAAGAGCGCAAGAATGATCGTCTAAGTGTGAAAATGGTTAAGTGTGGAACTGTAAACGAGTTGCAGAAAGTGTAATTGAGTGTAAGTGATGAATATCAGTTAACCTAATCGATCATTCAAGCCTCGTTTATATACCACAAATCGATAACAGGTAATTCTGAAATATCCGGGATCATCTCTGATATTCAGTGGAGCGTCTCAACGTTCATATGACCAAGTATTCCACATGTGTTGACTTCCTTCTTCGTAATTCAAATATTCCTTCAGCTTGATACGATCCAAGGAAATCGGAACTACTTCCACGTCCCTCATGACCTGGTCAAAACATGATAAACACGCGAAAATATTAGTAGTAAAGGGATCCCGAGATATATAATATCTGGGATCCTTATAATAAGCATATATTATAAGATTAACAAAATAATACCAAGTTCAAGACATTCTATTATCCCATATTTAGTTATATTCAGGATAATTATAAGTTGGTGATCCTGAAATAGGAAACAATATCCCTACCGGAATCCTAAGATATAATAATCTCAACAGTAAGACTAAAAGACAATTATCTATATTTTAACATAATCTTTGAGGATAATATAGACATACCTGAAGATCCTGCATAATATAGCAAGTCAAGATCATACCTCCTCTTGTCCAGATTGTAAGTTCAATATCCCGCACACGAGTTATCCAAGAACAATCTAGGATCCTTATAAATACTCAACATAGTTACTAATCCGGGATCCTGCATGGTTAGTAAAAATTCTACCCACAACAATTACCCCCGAAGTTGTATTGTTTGTTCAGGATCCTGAAAACGTTACAACTTCACAATAAAAGAGGTTAGGTGAAATATTTTCTCTTATAGATGACTGCGCCAGAGTATTTATCGCATTTTTCAGCAATAAACACCGTATTTCCCCATCGGCCAAAAAGGTACGCTTTTCTTCCTCTCTATTTGTCTTCAACAATGTCTTCTTCAATGTCTTCTTCCGATCGACCGTTTTATCAATCGGAGTTTATTAGCCAAGACATAATTACTAGACCTAAACCCTGTAACTTCCTTGATTCTGATATAAATAGACTTAAATCAGATGACGCTTTCTCCCCTTCTTGTTTCATCAGACCATTCGATCCTAAGTCTCATTCCGATTGGTACTCGGAAAACTGGATTTGTTTCCCTGAATACCCATTCACAATCGGGTTGAAATATCCATTCCCATCTTTTTTCAATGAGTTCTTTTCCGTCACCGGAATGTGTTACGCTCAAACCACTCCAATAATCAGGCATACTTTGTCAGTTATCCAAGCAATCAAAGACTCTTACGGACTAGCCTTTGATATACCTGAATTGTCCTGTATATTCGATCTTCAAAACTCCGAGTCAGGTTTCTTTGTTCTTACCCCTAAACCATGCCACCAATCAGTGATCTTCAATATCCTTGATGCTGATCCCAATTGGGAGGGAAGATTCTTTTTCGTCTTTCGTAATTCTCTTCCAAGTGGTGATCTCATCCACTCATCTTGGATTTCCGAGGGTAGGAAATAATTCTAATTCTGGATACTTAACAATTCTTCTAATTAAAATAATTGCTTTGCTTTTCAGTAAACCTTGCCGAATTAGCTCCTCCTCATCAAGATTCTAATAATAAGATCGAAAGATTTCTGGAAATACCTGAAGAAAAGAGGAATTTCCAATATCCTGAGATATTTTCATTTCCCCATATGCCGAAGTCTACTAAAACAGGTACATAAATGAGTTCTTCCTAATCTGCACCATACATTATCTTACATTGATTCTCACAGGATGCCAGAAATCTTCAGTTCATTTTACCTAAGAGGATATCGACAATGACACTTTCCCTTGAGAGAAGAAAGCAAAGAAAGATGATAAATCATGTAGCGAGATGCTTCATTCCATTATAAGGGAAAACAAATCTAAACATATTCCCGGGGCAGATGAATCTTCACTCAATTTCGACCAATCCTTCCAATTCTTCTATCAAGTACAACTTCTTCTTTCTCAAATTCAATTATAAATAACATGATTCAATGACCTATTCTATCTCTAGGGTATGGAGCATGCATCCAAATGTTATCTCGAGAAGCTGAAAGTGATCGATGCAATGGATGAAATAGTCTCTATCAAGAACAAAGCCGTTCAGGATCATATTGATGAGATAGCCAAGCTCAAGAAAAGAATCGAAGATTTTGAGACAGAGATGACACAAGAGAAACAGAAGCTTCTCGCCCAAGCGGAAAAGGATACTGCTATTTCTGTGCTCAAGACCAGGATTACAATGGCGAATGAAGCTTCTCTTCCTGGCTTCAACGCCTCCTCTTGGAAAAGTGAGATTTGGAAGGACAGATTAGCCATCCTCAAGGGTCAAGGATCCTGGAAATCCTAGGATTTATTATATTTCTAGAAATTCTTCAAACTATTGTTATCTATTTTTCAGAAGTGTCTGACAATTTACAATGGTAATTTTTCTCTTCGGTTAATTTGATGAATTGCATCTTCAAGCTCTGATGATTCTGAAATCTTTTGATAATAATATCACTTGTTTGACTTTGAATGTTGAGGAGATTCCCTCAACACATATGCATTGCTTGATAAACAGGATCCCGAGGAGATTCCCTCAGGATACGTAGTAGATAGAACAGAAAGTAGGATAATGGAAAGATTTATAAATCTTTGATCTTCGAGATCCTGAGGAGATTCCCTCAGGATAACTTTGTATAATTAGGATGATAGGAACATAAATAAGCCAAATCCTGCAATGTTACCATAGGATAAATGACAAGTTATCTTTACATATTCAAAACTAATCCTTAGAAATCAATTTTGAAATTCTCAAAGTAAGTTCATAAAACTGTTTACAAACTTTTGAATGTTTTGACAATACATTTTGAATAATGTGAACACATTATAACCAATAGACTTAAGATTAGATAAGACCAATAAAATCAAGTGTTTGCAATGTAATATCATCACATGGGATATTCCGTGTCTCAGGATAATCCATCTTTTGTATGGTACGAAAATACCAATATCTTTAGGTAATGTGAAAACATTACAGACCTTGCGCGATATTCAGTGTATAAACATGATAAGCCTTTTGTTCTTTAGTGACGCGAATACGCCAAAACCTTTAGGTAATGTGAAAACATTACTATCTTAAGGGGTCGACACCTAGTGCACTCAGTGACGACAACCATAAAGAATTTGATCTATAGGTCAATGGTCATGAAATTGTCAGGTACCAAAGGCATCGCCGGTCCCATAACCCTGATTCTATAATCAAACACATGTGCTCCAGGCTTGAGTGTGTAAACCCATATGAAAGAGAGGTGATTATGCGTTTTTAGCATCCTCAAAACCTTTAGAGGAATCCATGGGATTCCCAATCGGGGGAGAGAGGTGGCCAACCTCTTATCCTCATAGCATGATCTCCAAATGTATCAACTACAATAAATACAAAACCTTGGGTAAAGGTGGGTGTTAGCTTGCCTAACACCCCTCCGATGCTTAAGTTAGTACAAGGTTCATATGAAAACAATGAAAAAAGATTAAATACATACATATGTATATACATATATTAGCGGCACACATACTTATATTAATAAGAGGAATAAATGTAATGAAAAGTCAGGGATCTCGGAAGTACCTTTTATGTTAAATATAGATATTTAACTTACACGTGATATAGCTTTAGATGAAAGGCATTCCAGGATCTCAGAAGTAGTTCTCCATCCATGTTTGCTAACCAATATGCCCCCTTCCCATCATTCGAATCAATCAAATAAGGACCTTCCCACTTTGGTGCTAATTTGCCCTCAGCAGGATTTTTAGTGTTTTGAAACACTTTTCTTAATACTAAATCCCCAACTTGGAATCTTCGTATCCTGATATTTTTGTTGTAAGATTTCGAAATCCTTTGCTGATAAGTCGCAATCTTGAATTTAGCACGATCCCTAATCTCATCCACAGTGTCAAGATCCATTATCACATATTATCTCTGCTGGGATCCCAAACCTAGTAAGGATATTTCTTTTGATGAACGAGATCACATCTTTTTCCTTTACTTGCACAAATGCTTCCGCCTCAATCCATTTCGAAAAGTAGTCTGTCATTGCAAGCATAAAGACTTTTCCTCCAGGAGCAGTAGGTAGCTTCCCAACAATATCCATTCCCCACTTCATAAATGGCCATGAAGAGATAATTGGATACATCGGTTCTGCCGATTGATGATGGATGTTCCCATGTCTTTGACAAGCATCACATTTGCGAGCGAAATCCATGGAATCCTTCCTCATAGTTGGCCAAAAATAACCTGTTCTCAAAGTTTTCGAAAATAATGCTCTGCCCCCAGAATGATTTCCACAGTCTCCCTCATGCATATCCTTGAGTACTGCTTGTGCTTCAGGATCCTCAAGGCATCACAATAATGGTCCTGCAAGAGATTTGCGATACAATATCCCATTTTGAATAATAAAACGAGACACCTTAAGTTTGAAAACTCTGGGATTTTGTTCATCTTTTGGGATCACGTCATTTTGTAAGTATTCCATGATAGGTTGCATCCATTATTCCGATTTGCCCCCAGAAGCTGATGTATCTGAATTATCTCCAATATCATGATCATCAATTCCGCACTCTTGCTCTTCTTTCTTATCCTCTATGGCTGGTGACAAGATATGAACAATCGAGATCCTGACGTCCGGCGGGATCCTGAGAGTTGATCCCAAATTTGCCAATGCATCCGCTTCTGAATTGGGTTCTCTTGGTATCTGGTCTATACTGAACGTCTCGAAATTACCTGTAAGCCTTTTAACAATGTCCAAATACAAAGCCAACTTTTCGCCTTTTACAGCGTAAGTACCATTATAATGATTAACAACTAATAATGAATCCATGTAAACTTGTAAATGTTTTACTCCTATATCTTTAGCTAGTTGTAACCCAACAATTAATGCTTCATATTCTGCTTCATTATTAGTAGCCTAAAATTCACAATTAATTGCTTGTGGCATTATGTCTCCCTGTGGTGATCTTAGTATTATCCCTAATCCAATTCCGTTCATATTAGATGCTCCATCAGTGTATAAAATCCATTTATCTTTCGATTCATCTAATTGCTGTACCTCTAAGTCTGCTTCTTCTTGAAGATCACTAGTGAAGTCGCTATGAAATCTGCTAAAGCTTGGGATTTATGGCATTTCTTGGTTCATATGTTAAATTAAATGCACTTAATTTTACAGACCATTTAGCCATTCTTCCTGACATTTCTGATTTTCTTAGTACTGATTTTATGGGATAATTTGACCTTATATGAGCAGGGTGTGTTTCAAAATAATGTCTTAGTTTAGTCGAGGCCATTACTAATGCAAGAATAAGTTTTTCGAGATGAGAATACCTGGTTTCAGCATCAAGTAGGCTTTTACTTACATAGTACACACGATGCTGCTAACCTTCATGATCCTTGATGAGTACTGCATTCACCGCATTTCGGGATACTATTGTGTATAGATATAATGGTTCTCCATCCTCCGGCCTCATTAACAAAGGAGCCAATGACAGATAATTCTTCAATTCCAGAAATGTTGTTTCTTGTTTATCTCCCCATTCAAATCTCTTATTCTTTTTCAGGATATCATAGAATTCTTTACATCGATCCGAGGACCTTGAAATGAATCTATTGAGAGCTGCAATCCTTCCGGTCAATCTTTGTATATCTTTGGTGTTGACCGGGGATTTCAAATCCAGAATGGCCTTAATTTGCTCTGGACTAGCCTCGATCCCTCTTTTAGTCACCATATAGCCCAAGAACTTTCCTGCCCCCACTCCGAAATGGCATTTAGCAGGATTGAGCTTCATGTTATATTGGTCCAGTATTTCGAAAGCAGTTCGAAGATCCTGAAGATGATCCTCAGCTCTCTTGGATTTAACCACCATATCATCAATGTAGACTTCCATGGTTTTGCCCAAATGATCCTTGAACATCATATTCACGAGCCTCTGGTATGTTGAACCTGCATTTTTAAGACCAAAAGGCATTGCAATATAACAATATATACCTGTCGGTGTCATGAAGGCTGTATCTTCTTGATCAGATGGTTCCATCTATATTTGCTGAAATCCTGAAGATGCATCCATAAAGGTCAGGATTTCATGTCCAGCAGTTGCATCCACATCGAATCTATATGAGGTAATGGGAATGGATCCTTCGGACATGCTTTGTTGAGATCAGTGTAGTCCACACATACTCTCCATTTCCCATTCTTCTTTTGTACCACTACCACGTTCGCCAACCATTTTGGGAATTTAACTTCTCGAATTATACTAGACTTGAGCAACCTTTGAACATCAGCTTTAATAATTGCATTCCTTTCCGGAGCGAATTTTCTTCGTTTTTGTTGAATTGGCCTGAAACTTCTATCAATACCAAGTTTATGGGTAATAACATCTTTAGATATACCTGTCATATCCTCAGGTTTCCAGGCAAAGGTTGCTTTTCTATCCTTCAGGAACTTCATAAGGTCTTGTTCAAGATCCTTAGGGATTGTGGATCCCAAGAATACTTTTTCTTCAGGATCATCAATGTTTAGCGGCACTTCTTTGACATCCTATTCAGTTGCTTCCAAGATGCCCAGTGCTCGAGTCTTTAATTTCTATGCTGGCGTGGGCGTGGGCAACTTTACGCATTGATGGTATGTTAATGGGACAGCCTTCATGTCATGAATCCATGGCCTACCTAGAATAATGTTATAGCAAGATAACAAATCCATTACACAAAAGCATTGCATAGAGTTTAACCCCTCAATATAGATTGGAAGTTTGATCTCTCCCATAGTGTTTTTAGCTTCACCACTGAACCCAACGAGGACAGTTGATTTCGCAACTATTTCCGATTCCGGGATCCCCATCCTTTTGAGTGTCTCCAGTTGAATGATGTTTACAGAACTGCTACCATCAATCAGGATCCTGCGTACAAAATGATTTGCAATATATAGGGTAATAACCAAACCATCATGGTGAGGATCCTGAATGTTCTCCTTGTCATCTTCATCGAAAGTGACCACCTTCTCATCCTTCAAGGTCACTGATATCATAGGCTTATCCCGCTGTTCTGACTTCGATTTCTTTGCATGTCTTTTTGCCGCTGAGTAAGATGTACCACAGATGTCAGAACCACCAGATATGAAGTTGATTACCTTGGCGTTCGGAGGTGGTGATCCTAGTCTCTGTGGGATCCTAGAATGATCCTGAACTTCAAGATCACGAGATTTATCATGATCCCGAGCTTGATCTTTTCTTCTGTTGAAGAGTTCCTTCAGATGACCTTTTCCGAGCAAATAGCTTATTTCTTTCCTCAAAGCTATGCAATTCTCAGTTATGTGACCGAAATCCTCATGGAAAGCACACCACTTCGATCTGTCTTTCCATCCGGTGCTCTTTTCATTCTTCTTTGGCCATCTGACTCCGTCTCCAATGTCTCTCATCGCATAGAGGGTTTCTGCGGTGTCAGCTGCAAAACAATAATCGGTTAGTTTTGGATAATCCTCGTCATCCTCTTCCACAGCATTGATCCTGCGATCATCACTCCGGGAATATGGTTTGCCCCTGCTTGGTTTGAACACGGGTATCTCAGCTTTCCTGTTGGGTTTATCATACGTTGAAGAAGCACTTGATTTTTTCTGGATCACCGCATCCTCTTCTAGCCGTATGAATCTCAAAGCTCTATTCCTAACTTAATCCAAGCTTCGACACGGGTTCATCACAAGATCTTCATAGAAAGGTGAATCCCTCTTTATCCCCATTTTGAAAGCCTGAACAGCAGTTGCCATATCCGGATTCGGTATATCCAAGGATTCCCTGTCAAATCTTCCTACAAAATCTCGAAGAGTTTCGTTATCCTTCTGGACAACCCTATGCAGATAAGTGGTTAGTCTTTCGAAAGTTCTACTGCATGAAAATTGATTATTAAAAAGATTAACCAAATGAGCAAAAGATGTAATAGAATATGCAGGAACATTAAGCAGCCATTTAAGCGCAGATCCTGTGAGAGTGGATCCAAATCCTTTGCATAGACAAGCTTTCTTTAGATCCGCAGGGATCGGGATAATCTCCATTCTTTCCCTGTATTGTGCTATATGTTCTTCAGGATCCATGGTCCCATCATACAGCTTCATGTTAGGAGTCTGAAATCTCTTCGGGATCTCAGCATCACATATTGGTGGTGCAAATCTCGAGATCCTATGTGCTGATGGTGCTACCTCCGGGATTGGTTGCACTATACTAGGGACACTAGATATCATATCCTTAAGCTTTTGTAAATCCCTTGCTACAACGGGGCTTATTCCAGAGTCCTGCAAAATATTAGATCCAAAAGAATATCCAGAAGGTAAATTGCCACTATTCGTTACCCTTGGCAGGGATCCTGAAGCTTGCTCAGGATCTCTGTGTGTAGAGACTCTGGTAGCATATGTGGATCCCGGGATTCCGGCACTCCCCTGCATGGATATGAAATCTCCAGTGTAGTTGGCAGAATGAGTATCAAAATCCAAGATCCTGCTCCTGATCGGAGTAGTAACTTGAGTGACAGGAACACTTTCTCTGGATCTTATGCCTTCGACATCTCTCCTCAAATATGCGTTGTTGCATTCTATACGGTTCATTTGCTCCCTCATTTCTGAAAACATAGTCATAATTTCACGGTTAGATATCATAACAGGATCACTATCATTCAAACCTGATCCCACATAGGCGGATGTAGTGGATGTCGCCCTCGAATTAGCAGGCTGGGGCCTTGGCCGCGATGAAGAAACGGGCACATATGGTGGTATGTTAGCAGCAGAAGATGATGGTACAACAAAAGCGGTGGTTTGTCCTTGGGTCACCATTTTTTGAAAGATTTTATGCAAAAAATGATTCTAATAAAGATTTAATCAAAAGTTTGATCGTAAAAAACACCACTTGCCTCACGGTGGGCGCCAAATTGTTTTGGTCAAAAAATTACACTAGGAAATTTAATGAACAAATTAGTAAAGTGAGGTTGTGTGCTTGAATTTGGTTTCTAAATTATTTGATTGAAAACTATCTTTTACGGTGAAAACTTGTAACTTTGCCAATATGGGTTAACTTAAGATTAAATCTTATCCAATATGTAGTCAAGGACTTTGTAAATAATGAGTTTATATGCAATAGACCTAGACAAATGCAGAAAAACAAGTTTAATCCGGGATAATTCTAGGATAATACAGTTGTGAGTCCCTAATCACTATTTAGTTAGTGATTATGAATCGTTAACAGTTGTTTAATTGTAGATGGGGGGTTGAATACAATTAAAACTTTTTCCTTTTCAAATGTGTTAACTGATTAGACAAGTTTTAATTATGATAGGATAATAAGCAACTGAACAAATGCATAAAACTTAACAAGCAGATCAATCACAAAGGCACATCTTGCTGAAAGATAAATTCTATTATTCATAAAATCTATCAATTGTTGATTGCGGAATAGATTAGCCAAGGCTAATCTAAATCAAACAATACAGCTATTACAGACTGTGATGAACAAGTAGTGGACAAACACGCTACTGTTCATTCGCTGGTGATGATCGTATTTTAGACAAACTAGTCACTGATAAACAAGCGACAATACGAACAATCGACACAAATGAAGTACAACATATTACGCTATTTATAGACATCGAGTCCCTTGAAATCCGGATCTAGAAAAACACGCGTTGCTGCTTGATTGGTTAGGAACAATTGATGTGATACATCAAAGTTCCAACATTATGATATAAACACGTGTTGCTGCTTGATTGGTCAGAAGTAATTGATGTTATAGCAAGATAACAAATCCATTACACAAAAGCGTTGCATAGAGTTTACCCCCTCAATATAGATTGGAAGTTTGATCTCTCCCATAGTGTTTTTAGCTTCACCACTGAACCCAACGAGGACAGTTGATTTCGCAACTATTTCCGATTCCGGGATCCCCATCCTTTTGAGTGTCTCCAGTTGAATGATGTTTACAGAACTGCTACCATCAATCAGGATCCTGCGTACAAAATGATTTGCAATATATAGGGTAATAACCAAACCATCATGGTGAGGATCCTGAATGTTCTCCTTGTCATCTTCATCGAAAGTGACCACCTTCTCATCCTTCAAGGTCACTGATCTCATAGGCTTATCCCGCTGTTCTGACTTCGATTTCTTTGCATGTCTTTTTGCCGCTGAGTAAGATGTACCAACGATGTCAGAATCACCAGATATGAAGTTGATTACCTTGGCGTTCGGAGGTGGTGATCCTAGTCTCTGTGGGATCCTAGAATGATCCTGAACTTCAAGATCACGAGATTTATCATGATCCCGAGCTTGATCTTTTCTTCTGTTGAAGAGTTCCTTCAGATGACCTTTTCTGAGCAAATAGCTTATTTCTTTCCTCAAAGCTATGCAATTCTCAGTTATGTGACCGAAATCCTCATGGAAAGCACACCACTTCGATCTGTCTTTCCATCCGGTGCTCTTTTCATTCTTCTTTGGCCATCTGACTCCGTCTCCAATGTCTCTCATCGCATAGAGGGTTTCTGCGGTGTCAGCTGCAAAACAATAATCGGTTAGTTTTGGATAATCCTCGTCATCCTCTTCCACAGCATTGATCCTGCGATCATCACTCCGGGAATATGGTTTGCCCCTGCTTGGTTTGAACACGGGTATCTCAGCTTTCCTGTTGGGTTTATCATACGTTGAAGAAGCACTTGATTTTTTCTGGATCACCGCATCCTCTTCTATCCGTATGAATCTCAAAGCTCTATTCCTAACTTAATCCAAGCTTCGACACGGGTTCATCACAAGATCTTCATAGAAAGGTGAATCCCTCTTTATCCCCATTTTGAAAGCCTGAACAGCAGTTGTCATATCCGGATTCGGTATATCCAAGGATTCCCTGTCAAATCTTCCTACAAAATCTCGAAGAGTTTCGTTATCCTTCTGGACAACCCTATGCAGATAAGTGGTTAGTCTTTCGAAAGTTCTACTGCATGAAAATTGATTATTAAAAAGATTAACCAAATGAGCAAAAGATGTAATAGAATATGCAGGAACATTAAGCAGCCATTTAAGCGCAGATCCTGTGAGAGTGGATCCAAATCCTTTGCATAGACAAGCTTTCTTTAGATCCGCAGGGATCGGGATAATCTCCATTCTTTCCCTGTATTGTGCTATATGTTCTTCAGGATCCGTGGTCCCATCATACAGCTTCATGTTAGGAGTCTGAAATCTCTTCGGGATCTCAGCATCACATATTGGTGGTGCAAATCTCGAGATCCTATGTGCTGATGGTGCTACCTCCGGGATTGGTTGCACGATACTAGGGACACTAGATATCATATCCTTAAGCTTTTGTAAATCCCTTGCTACAACGGGGCTTATTCCAGAGTCCTGCAAAATATTAGATCCAAAAGAATATCCAGAAGGTAAATTGCCACTATTCGTTACCCTTGGCAGGGATCCTGAAGCTTGCTCAGGATCTCTGTGTGTAGAGACTCTGGTAGCATATGTGGATCCCGGGATTCCGGCACTCCCCTGCATGGATATGAAATCTCCAGTGTGGTTGGCAGAATGAGTATCAAAATCCAAGATCCTGCTCCTGATCGGAGTAGTAACTTGAGTGACAGGAACACTTTCTCTGGATCTTATGCCTTCGACATCTCTCCTCAAATATGCGTTGTTGCATTCTATACGGTTCATTTGCTCCCTCATTTCTGAAAACATAGTCATAATTTCACGGTTAGATATCATAACAGGATCACTATCATTCAAACCTGATCCCACATAGGCGGATGTAGTGGATGTCGCCCTCGAATTAGCAGGCTGGGGCCTTGGCCGCGATGAAGAAACGGGCACATATGGTGGTATGTTAGCAGCAGAAGATGATGGTACAACAAAAGCGGTGGTTTGTCCTTGGGTCACCATTTTTTGAAAGATTTTATGCAAAAAATGATTCTAATAAAGATTTAATCAAAAGTTTGATCGTAAAAAACACCACTTGCCTCACGGTGGGCGCCAAATTGTTTTGGTCAAAAAATTACACTAGGAAATTTAATGAACAAATTAGTAAAGTGAGGTTGTGTGCTTGAATTTGGTTTCTAAATTATTTGATTGAAAACTATCTTTTACGGTGAAAACTTGTAACTTTGCCAATATGGGTTAACTTAAGATTAAATCTTATCCAATATGTAGTCAAGGACTTTGTAAATAATGAGTTTATATGCAATAGACCTAGACAAATGCAGAAAAACAAGTTTAATCCGGGATAATTCTAGGATAATACAGTTGTGAGTCCCTAATCACTATTTAGTTAGTGATTATGAATCGTTAACAGTTGTTTAATTGTAGATGGGGGGTTGAATACAATTAAAACTTTTTCCTTTTCAAATGTGTTAACTGATTAGACAAGTTTTAATTATGATAGGATAATAAGCAACTGAACAAATGCATAAAACTTAACAAGCAGATCAATCACAAAGGCACATCTTGCTGAAAGATAAATTCTATTATTCATAAAATCTATCAATTGTTGATTGCGGAATAGATTAGCCAAGGCTAATCTAAATCAAACAATACAGCTATTACAGACTGTGATGAACAAGTAGTGGACAAACACGCTACTGTTCATTCGCCGGTGATGATCGTATTTTAGACAAACTAGTCACTGACAAACAAACGACAATACGAACAATCGACACAAATGAAGTACAACATATTACGCTATTTATAGACATCGAGTCCCTTGAAATCCGGATCTAGAAAAACACGCGTTGTTGCTTGATTGGTTAGGAACAATTGATGTGATACATCAAAGTTCCAACATTATGATATAAACACGTGTTGCTGCTTGATTGGTCAGAAGTAATTGATGTGACATCATAGTTCCAACATTCTGATATGGGAAAGACCACCTTTTACCTTGAAGCCAATCACTTGCTTCCACGTTAGTTTCTATGACTGACCAAGTTACGAGGAGCACTCGTGGTGCCATAATAACGTCGAATATGTCAACTCCTTATTAATGCAACATTTAATGCTGCAGTCACTGAAGTAATAGAGGCTCTCCTTACTCACTGCGAACTAACGTGCTCTTTGAAGAGTAACTTAAGCTTCAGTACTTGAGTGACTTCTTTTATTCAGCAGAAGGTATAACTTAAGAAGACTTGCAAACTCTCGCTGGTAGATGAGTATCAGCGACACACAAAGTTGAGTCTTTTATCTTAATAGGTTTTTCATCTTCTTGCTGGAGAGATAGGATCAGAGACTAAAACTTTTATAACAGCAGCTTCAACTAAGATCATTTTCGTGAAGTCTTTCAGGGAGAGGATCAGTGACTTTATATCAGCGACTAAAGAGTTGAGATCAGCGACCAGTGACTCAACAACAGTAAGTATGATAAAGAATGCAAATTTAATAAAGTAAATAAATGAAAAGTGCAAGATCACAACGATGTACGAGGAGAACCCTTGATCTATGATAGATTGCCGGTACAAAACCTCGGGAAGGATCAATCGATCCTTGCCTTATGTTTTCTTATTTAATAAAAAAAAGTTACAAACTAAAGAGCGCAAGAATGATCGTCTAAGTGTGAAAATGGTTAAGTGTGGAAGTGTAAACGAGTTGCAGAGAGTGTAATTGAGTGTAAGTGATGAATATCAGTTAACCTAATCGATCATTCAAGCCTCGTTTATATACTACAAATCGATAACAGGTAATTCTGAAATATCCGAGATCATCTCCGATATTCAGTGGAGCGTCCCAACGTTCATATGACCAAGTATTCCACACGTGTTGACTTCCTTCTTCGTAATTCAAATATTCCTTCAGCTTGATACGATCCAAGGAAATCGGAACTACTTCCACGTCCCTCATGACCTAGTCAAAACATGATAAACACGCGAAAATATTAGTAGTAAAGGGATCCCGAGATATATAAGATCTGGGATCCTTATAATAAGCATAATTATATGATTAACAAAATAATACTAAGTCCAAGACATTCTATTATCCTAGATTTAGTTATATTCAGGATAATTATAAGTTGGTGATCCTGAAATAGGAAATAATATCCCTACCAGAATCCTAAGATATAACAATCTCAACAGTAAGACTAAATGACAATTATCCCTACTTTAACATAATCTTTGAGGATAATATTGACATACCTGAAGATCCTGCATAATATAGCAAGTCAAGATCATACCTCCTCTTGTCCAGATTGTAAGTTCAATATCCCGCACACGAGTTATCCAAGAACAATCTAGGATCCTTATAAATACTCAGCATCGTTACTAATCCGGGATCCTGCATGGTTAGTAAAATTTTTACCCACAACAATTATATTATGTTAACCTTGCAACAATTGATAAACAATATGAACGTTAATAGTCTTGGAAAAAATAAATTGTAAAAATTACTATAACAAAATAGACGTTTTATTGAATAACTAAGTACATATATATATGCACAAAATATAAATCATTCTACAACAATCAAATATATACCTACATTATATAGATTTGAAAAGTAATATAGAATTAATAGAAGTACATGTCTTACCATTCGCATACTGAATTGTAATTAACTTGCGTGAGATTAAAAAAATAGATAAAAACCCTTTAAAAAATAGATGATGACCTTGATCTACCTATCCATAAAGCTTGTATTTAGTTTACTTAATAATAGAAATTGACATCCCTTAATCTGTAAGATGATAATAAAAAAATTCAAATCAACAAAACTTTAATGAAAGATATAATTACATTAAAAGTAAGTTCTCATAATTTACTAAAAGTTTATTTATTTATTTGTAAAAAAAGAGAAAGTTAGATGAATAATAGTTAAGATTAAGATGAAAAAACTAAAAGATTAAAATTAGAAGGAAAAAATAGATTAAAGGATGTCATGAGTTTGGACTATAATAAAAAGTTATAAGTGTTATTATATGACACATTATTTTGAATTAAAATTGTATAATTTAATTATATTAATTACCTTATAAATGAAAATAGTTATAATATAAATTATAATTGAATATTACCTTATTTAGAATAAGGGTGTAGGAAAATCCACATCATCAAGTTTTTTTTATATGGTGATTGTTTTGGTCACAAATTATCCTAGGCAATTAAGTGATCAAATCTGTAAAGTGAGGTATTAGTGCTTGTAGTTACTTCCAAGATAATTACGTAGAAACACGATTATCTATATGAGTGTATAATAATTTTGAATGAAAAATGTGGTTTATATCTATATAAACGTTGATCCTTGTTAAAGAGATGATTAATAATGAAAACTAATGTTTGTAAACAAGATTATCCCAAAAGTTTAAGTAAAATGTAATGTATTTTCAGAATAATGCGGATTATTAAGTAAAAATATGATTAGAATCAATAAAAACGCATGAAACAGAATGATAATGCAATAATTGTGATAAAAAGATGATTAGAAGCAAGATAAATACGTATATTTATAATAAATGTAAGATAAAATCAGGATAATGCAGAATTTATGATCAAAAGATCAATGGGATGCAAATTAAACAAGAAAATATAAAATAAATGCGATCGACACAAGGATGTACGAGGAAAGCCCTTGATCAAGGTTGATCGCCGGCATAATACCTCGAGAAGGATCAATCGATCCCTGTCTTTGTTGATTTTATTAAATAAAAGCAGGATAATTACAAAGAAAGAGCACAATGATGATCGAACTAAGTGTTTTTGTGATGAACGGGATGAAAAAGATGTAGTGCAGGTGTGTTTGATCATGTTTAGTGAATGTGTGAAGTGTTATGAGTGAGCCCATATTTTTTTCTATCGATCATATGCCTCCAATTTATAGTAAATACAATATAACTAACTCTCCGAAAAATCAGGGATTGACGCGCCCCGAACCGTCGGCTCAAGAAGCCCTCCTGCCTTTTAGGAGGAAGGAGGACTGTCCTTGTCGTCGGAGGACCAGAGACCGGACAGATCAGGGCGGCGTCGGTTGTTAAGTTTTAAATTTATAAAGAGCTGGGGACTCAATTTATAAGTACTACCTATCACACAAGGTGAGCAAGCAGTAAGTATAACTCGAGGTCGTTCTTAAATCGGAGCGAATTGAAATGACGTGATGCCAAAGATAGAGTTTTGCTTTTAGGATGGGTTTTGTGCAAATAGGTAGGTTTTGGGGGTTTTCTAATTTAATTAACTAATTAACTAAAGACAGGAAAAGTAAATAAGATAGAGCAGATGCGGTAGCTAGGTAGACAGATAGAGAATTGCGGTGGTTGAAACTTCAATAATCAGTTGCGGGGATGATGCTTATTATAAAGATAATTGGGGACATTTTTAGTTGATAAACAGATGCATTATGGGTGTAAACACTAGGACCCTACTCATTCTAGTTATGTACCAGAATTAGTATGTCACGAGACCTAGGCTATCGTGATTCTGATCAGAACAGGCTGCTCAACCCCCCACACTGTCTTTGTGGACAAATGACCCTTGAAGGGTGCAGGAATAAGGTAACAGACTGCCACGCAGGTAATTCTGACCGTTCTTAACACCTAAATGTAAATGCCATTTCCTAAACATGTTCAGATTATTTAACTTGCTATTCTAAACTATCAGTTTTGTAGAGTCTAGGGGTTTTAAGAATCCTGAACCACTCCTGGGCTTGACTTTCATCTCCAGACTCATTCCTTACGTTTGATTAGTTCAACTACTTCTGTCATGATCTAGCCTCTCCTTTGCAATCAGTCATTCAGCCCTAGGAACACCAGCGGTGTACAATGCATACTCCTTCCACAGCGTACCAACCTAGGAACCGTTCACGATGTACTGCACTTAAACAGTTCCACAGATTCATGTAACCAAGGATGTACTTGCGGTGTACTATGGTGTTTCCACAGCTTTTCATCCCTAGGTACAGATACGGTGTACAATGTTAAAGTGTTTCCACAACTTCAGTTACAGGGTAGACAGACTGTGTACTGTAACATTTCCACAGCTACATTGGTTTCTAGGCCATATTCTAGGGTCTCTAGGTAATCCGCAGTGTCAGCACAGACGGCTCTTTCCGGGGCATTTGCCCAGTATTACAGCCGGATTACAGTGACATACACGGCTTATTTACTATAACATAGATAACTTCCTACTGTACCTAGAGTTGATCAGGTTCTAAGCCTAAAGTAGTAGTCACGCGAAGGACTGGAAAGTGTGATCCATAGCTAAGTCTAGATGCATGATAAGTTTAGACATAACAAATATAACAATCCCCAATTATATAGATTTAAAGATTAATTTAACATCATCCCTACTTCTAACTATCTACATTTCAACAACCGCAACAGCACACTTACTCAATAAGCATGGCAATAACAGTAACATACATCATACAAACAGGCAGAAATAATTCGGACATAGTATAAGTATGAAAAGATAGATATCACCAGTAAAATTGAGCAGAGTAACAGCTGAAAAGAAAGGCGGAGTCTTGCACCAAGAATGCTTCTTATTACACCGTGATTACAATACCAGCGTTCCTTCTCTCTCTACTGCTAACCAACTAACTATCTATCTCTCTAGAGAGAGAAAACCCTAGAGAGAGAAACTATCTAAACTAATCTAGAGAGAGAGTAAAAATATAAAAAATGTAAGAAAATGAAGATTGTTGAGATGTGAAGTGTGAGATGTGTGTTGGTTTTTTGAAATGATGAAATGAGGCTTCTATATATAGAGATCGCATAGCCGTATTCGTAGACCGTAGCCTAACCATGAAACGCACAACCGTATTGCAAAGGCGAATAAAAATCAGATTTTTATCACCCAAACGCACGATACAACTGAGCTAGCGTGAATACGGCTGAACTGGGCCGTATACGGCTGTGCATAGGGTGAATACGGCTGAGCTAGCCCGTATACGGCTGAGCACAGGCCGTATACGGTCTATGTCCACCCGTATACGGTCTGGCTCAACTGTATACGGCTGTGTTCAGCCGTATCCTAGCCCTTCGGTTCTTCGTTTCTTCGTTCGGGCGTATCTTCTTCGTCGTTTATCGTTTTGAGCGATTCTTACGTCCACGCGTTCGTAGTTTCCTAACGAAGAGAATGACATAAGTTAGAGGTCATAACTTGGAGCGTAGCTTAAAGTGCATTGAAATGAATGAATGGATGTGCGATAAAGCAGTTTTGCCCGGTTTCTTACGTTTTTCATGCCATTTTTAGTGATTTTACAAACATCGACTCCGTTTTGACTTAGTTAGCAAAACTTTATGAATAATGTCCTTTTAAGTATGTTTTTGTTAACTTTGTGCCTAAAATGTGGAAGATAACGTACGTAAAAACATGACTTTTTACGTGTTATCAAATATCCCACACTTAGACTTTTGCTTGTACTCAAGCAAACTTTAAAATTCTCACTTGCTATAAAGGTTTTGAAAAAATCGGTTTTTTGCGTTTTGACAAGAAATAACCTGAGATTTTTACTTAATCAGAGACCAAGAAAACCTTTTTAGAAAGCAAACATCATTAAGATAACCCTCCCTTAATCCTGAAATGTCAACCTTGGCATACTTTCACAATTCTCGATGGATATTGTACATGACTAGGCGATCTCACAAAGGTGGTCACTCAATTCACTCAGAGTGTATCGGGTTTCCTATCATTCTAATCAACGAAATCGCTCATAAAGCCAGTCATGCATTTCTTCTCATCATAGGCTTGAACAAGAATCGGATCTCCACCACTTCAATGAGGATGGTGCTAATCATCCCAGGACATTCGGAATGGGTTGTAATGGTTGGTTAGGGTTTAGTGGTATGGATAAGTGGGAATTTTTGGTTTAAAATAGGAGGTTTGCTTATCTTTAAGAACTTTAAACTTTTTGGGAAAACATTACTTTAAACACCTTTTTAATAAAAACGGAAACGGATAAATGGCAAGGGAAGAAGATAGCTATTTTGACTTCTATCTCTTTTTTTTCTTTTTTTGAAATTACTCGGGGGAGTTTATATCTTTTATAAGAACATGAATTTTCGACAGATTCGAAGCACTTAGCTTTATTCTATTTTCTTTTCTTTTCTTTTTATTTTTATTTTTGGGCTTTTCTAGGGATTTCTTATTTTCTTTCTTTTTGCCCTTTTTTGATATCCTTTCTTCTTTTCATATTTTTAATCCTTTTGATGAGTTTGCATTTATTTGGTGCCAATTTTTTGCACCATAAACTTTTTCAACTTTTGATTTTTATCAGGGGAACGCACACGAGAAAGTTTTGAGTAAACACCAGTATTTGTGATTTGGAGTGAAAGCAAAAAGGATAATTAAAATAACATTTTCCACAAGTTTAAAATTTCTAAGATAAGATTTTTGGTGGGTGTGGAATAAGTGGGTTCAAAATTTTGGGTTTTGAAAGAAACGAATAGGTTAAGGCTCAACAAGGTTTTTCTAGGCGGATCTTCAACACTAAAAGTGGGTGTTTGAAGGGTTTCGGGGCTTGAAAAGATATGATTGAAAGGGGTTTATATCCTAAGGAATGTCAAGGTCCTTTGACTGCACCTTCACCGCGTACGGTGCTCATTGGTGTGGTCTCGAAGCGTATACCAAGAGCAAGTTCAAACTTAAAGCACACGCATCGGCACACACATCAAATGAAAAAGTGAAGCATTAAAGATGAATGCTTTTATTAGGCTCAAATACCTCACTGCAATAGGGTTGTATGTGCCTAGCCGTGCGATGCTCTTAGATTAACATTTCATTTTTAAGGAAATTGTATCTTAACTTATTTTACTTTCCAAAGCAGTTTAATTAATTTTTGAAAAATTTATTTTTCTCAAGATTATTTAGAGTCGGAAAATTTAAAATTTTTATCAAAAATGAGGTTTTTAGGAAAAATTTAAGCTAACCAAATGAGTGGAGATACCCCACTGTTGAAGTTAAGCTTATTTTTGGAAAGTTATACTTTGGACAAGCAATCAAAGTCAAAGAATATGGTATAACATACCGTGTATCCCACACTTAGAGGAACATTGTCCCTAATGTTCTCAAACTAAGTTTAAAATTCTTGGGAAGGAATCCCACACTTAAAGTTTGAAAATATTTTGGAACCCTCTTTCTAAGTTGATTTGATTCGTGTAGGATTTAGAATCCCACACTTAGAATATAAGCATGATAGCATAACGACGAGTTATAGGTGATGAAAGAAAATCACTAAGGAATGGAAAAAAAACTCCCCTAGAAAGGACTGAGATGTGTGAATGAAGATTCTAATTCAGATGTTTAGGTCGATCAATTTGTGTCAGGATCTTTGCGTGATTCGTGCGTCATCTCGGTTTCTTCTCGGGGAACTTTCATACTATTTACTGCTCTCTTTTATTGCAAGTAATCTAAAAATTAACTAAGAACAACATAAAATAAGTAAATGATAGATAAACGATAAGATAAGATAGATAGGTGGGTCCAACCAGATTACAGGTTGGAACCCAAATAGTTCATGCAGCAACAGTCAAATACAGTAATCCCAAATATCAGTAATAATAATAATAATAAGTGATATAGTTATCCAACACAAATGGAAATAAAATCTGATAAGATCAAGGGTGAGAAGGATCCTGGTCGGATGGTGGTCCGTGAGCTGGAGGTGGCATGGAGCTGTAAGGTGCATGACGGGAGGCAGAGTGATGTCCACTGGATATCCTGCGGGAGACTGATGCTGAAGACGAACTGCGCTGCCTGCCGGATGTTGGTGGCTGGATCGGGTACAAATGGAAGTTGGGATCTAGTCCCAACTCTGCAACCTCATACGATCCTAAGGAAGCACCATGCATCGGGTACGGTGGGAGCTCAGAGGAAAGCATTGGGTTGCTCTGAAGCATCCCTGTGAGTCCTGAAAAAGTAGGCATAACAGCAGCAGTAGTCATATCAGGCAAATAATCAGTCTGCACCGGTACCTAGTCATCAACCTGTATGTCCTGTCTGAACCCTGACTGAGGTGAGTCTGTCTCCGAAGATGTGTCTGATGTGGCTGACTCAGCTGGTCCCGGACGGGTCATGGCACGAGAAGATGGCTGCCCAATATGTGGGATATGCGGCTCATGTGGTGTCGCAGTGTGCACAGAGAAAACCGGCTCAGCCGCAGGGGTAGTCCTGGTACGGCGGGCTCGAGGAATTTCCATGGGCACAGTGCGAGTGGAGGATGTGGGTGGTATGGAGGTGTAGGGAACGGTGGTAGTGGGTGGCATCATGGCAAATAGATGTAGTGGCATGGTGTGGTAGTTGGGTGGTCGTGGGCCGCATACCCATGTTGGGTGTGTAGGTTGTGGGAATCCAAACTCAGTAGCTAAATATGTGTCCTGTGTGTAATGTGAGTTAAGCATACCCAACATACCGTACATGAGCTCGGATGAAACCGGATCTCCCCAACCAAACTCTCGAACAGGCGGTATCAGTGGACTTTGTGCCTCAGCAGCGGCTGTCTCTCCTTCCTCTCGCTCATGAGCAACAGTGGTCCTAGGCTGTCGGTGGACCGTGCTGTCATCGAACTCAAACCTAACACTCTTGCTCCTCGGGGGTCTCATTCGAACTCCCAGAATGATCTCACCATCCTTCCATCTTATCTGCCCATCAGCATCCTTTTCTAGCAACCAAACCTTAACCATATAGTTAATGTCATATGGCTTAGATACCCTGTTCGCCACTGGCGTTAGGCTACCAATCACCTCCTCAGTCAACAGCCCCATTCTCCTAACTAACTTAGTGATTACTGCTCCCATATATGCAAACTCTGACTCAGTGTACCGTGACTCAGTAAGGATCCTATCAGCAACCAAATAAGCAACATTAACGTGTTCCTGCTTTATAATGCTCTTGATGATCTGCAAGTCCTTTACCCCAACAACTCCTTTAGTCTTTCTCTTTCCTCGAATGCTGCAAGCGATGAGGTTGTGGAGAACTTGGTGGTGCTTATCAAGAAAAGAAGTGGCCTTGACATTGGACTAAAACTGATTTCCAGTCAATTCTTTCCAAATAGCAGTGTGGTCTCGCTGTTTTACCTCAGTGTTTGCCTTCAGGAAGAAAGGAGTGGTAACTTGGTACTCAGTGTACAATTCAAGATGCCTGGCAAAGGTCGCTAATGACATGTGGTGAGGATTTCCCATGAAGTTGAATCTAATCATCCGGTCATCATTTAGCTTATCAATCGTTTTGTCGAACTAGAAGGTTACCATAAACTCAGCAACTAACTCTTGATAAACATTTTCCTTAATCTCAAATAGATTCCTCCATGCGCGCAGATGTCGCTTCCCTTCCTTAAACATTATCAAATTTTCAAACCCTTCTTTTAAACCAATTTGCTCCAAATCCTCCCACACTAGGTACCTATTTTCTCCCAACTGATGTGTTAGCCATGTCTGATACCTTTCCCGTTTCTCTGGTCCTTGATGGATTTTCTGATATACCGGGGAATATCAGTCATCTGAAAAATAAGAGAAAACAAGAACATAGTGAATTACCAGGAATAATTACAAGTTATTTGACTAAATCATATTCTCAATTTTGAATAAAAATTCGAAATGTGAGCTTTAGAATATGAGCAGTCCCAAAAACCTGTAATAGCTAATAATACCACCAAACTCAATTTTCAATCACCACAAGAAACTTTGGTTTACAACAATAGGCTATTAGGTCTTAATGATTTCTACAAGAAAAGTCAAAGACTTATTTAACCATAACAAGCATGTATGATAAAGATTTAAACCTTAATCATGTAATTACCTTATCATGGCAAGTATAACCTATTATCACATGCAAACGAACCATGATATTCAAACAAGTATATAGCAATTTTGACCATATCATGCAAGTATCGCAACAAAGCTTCTTTAGTTGACAAATGTATTGCTTGATTGTATATATATATATATATATATATATATATATATATATATATATATATATATTTTAGTAATTATGGTATTCTTTTAAGTAGACATGACTTTAAAATTTAAAAGTAGTTAATTAAGGAAAATGTAGTATCCATTTAAGATTTGCCATAACACTTTCAAAGATACAATTTTACAACACCACCATGACTTTTTAACTAGAATGGTTACTAGTATTACTAAAAATTAAGCATTTCGACTTTTAAAGTCAACATTACCAAAGTAAGGTTTCCTTTTTGTCATTTGCCAAATCTATCGTAACACTAACTTGCATTAGCAAATCAAAGCAAGACATTAGCATCCACTTAAATTAAAACATCATTTTATCAAAGGTTTTGTTTCAAAATGGTGACGTTTCAACAAAAGTCAACTTTTCATGCTTACTTTAATTTGATAACTTGACCATATTACGCATTTAACCACAAATGAAGCAAATGAATAAGCTATACTAATCATATTTAGCATAAATTAATCAAAAAACAACTTATCATAAGCAATTTAATCATCAATTGGTCAAAATGGATCTACTAGTCACAAAAGTCAAATATAGTCAACTTTCCAAAGTCAAACATCAAATTGCTTCAATCTAAGAGGTAATGCTAGCTCCTACATCATCCTATATCATCACTAAGCAAGAATCAAAGCTCAATTTCGCAATGCAAAGCACAAATCATCACAAACTAACTTGAAACCCTAGGTTAATAAAGTTAGAGAATTTTGGTATTTTAAGCTTGGATCATACCTTAATGAAGATGCAATGATGTTAGGGGACACAAAAACGACCTAGAGATGAAGGTTTGAGGCTTGGTTTGGTTAAAAATGGTGGGTTTGGGGTGGGGTGATGGAGGCCGACGCACAAGGAGGGAGAAGGAGGAAAAAAAAATGATTTTTGTGTTGTTTTGACTTTGGTTGACTCATTTTTACCCTTTTTATTTACTTCTCCTTTTTACCATTTGTGATTAAATAACATTTTAAGTGTAATTACTAGGTATTTTGGGTAATTAAAAACCTTAGCCAAATATTTTAGCAAAAGTTTAAAATTTGGTATTTGATTGTGCGCAGCAAAAGATTGTTTTATTAAAACGCAAGGAGAACTACTTAACTAGATAAAAATAAACAATATTTTTGGTTTAAAATCTTGACTCTTTAAAATCGAAGTAATTTAAAACTTTATAAGATATTTTAATTTAAGATTTTCAAGTTTTCAGAAACTGCGCAGATTCTGCGAAGACAAAGATTTTAAAAGGTTTTTTTTTTTTTTTTTTTTTTTTTTTTTTTTTTTTACTTTTTCTTAAAAAACAAATTAAACCACTAACTAAACTAACTTATTTTTAACCTAAGAAAATTATTTTAAAGACCTAATTAAAAATTTGGGTTGCCTCCCAAAAAGCGCTTGTTTTAAGTCTGTAGCTCGACTATTGTTCCAAATCTATTTAAAGGGGATTGCTTGAAAGCAATCTTGAAGTATAGCGAGGAATAAAATCACAGTTTATAATGTTAATGACATAATCAACTAGCTCGGTAGGGTGTAATGAAAAATTTTCGAATTCGCTAAGAATCCTACGTTTTTTCTGGCCTAATTCTAGCAGATTGTTAACAAACTTATTAAATTCCTTTCTAACTTTCTTTTTACTTGAAATTCCTATTCGCATACCGCGGTCTATATTATTAAGATCGTGAAGAAGATTTCCTAAAATTCTCTGAAACCTAAGTTCCTCTTTTGAGTCGGGATCTCCATTTGTAGTTTGCACTGCAATGGTGATATCCAAAATTAAAGATCTTTGAGAAACGGTAAAAGGGAATTTGGATTGATCGAACAACGAAGCGAGTTTAACGTGAATATCTTTTCTTTCGGCAAAGAAAACGGCTTCTATCTTGTCATCGTCAGCTCCAGGAAATATTTCTTGCAAGTTGGCGATTATATAAGCGGCGGGATCTACGAAAAATGGAATTTTTCCAGAAATGACGAGAGTGATCGCAGGATCTCTAGAAGTTAATAGCTCAAGCTCTTTTATCATTGCTGCAACATAACGATTAATCATGGTTTGTGAAACCAATGGATAATTGGTGCAAGCAAATAGATCCATGAGGAGATCCATGAGGCGATCTATTTCTGATAATAGCTTTCGCTCTTGCTCTCGATATCGAGTGAAGATACCATCTCCCTTTTGGATCGGAAGACAGTGGAGAATACCTACGAGTATGTCAATCCTTAAGATGGTTTTTCTTTGCTCGACTGAGTAAGGAAAATCAGGCCTATTTAAGTGTAAGGCAAATGCCTTACATACACCTAACCTCCTGTCAGGGTCAAAAGAGTATCCAACGTATCGGATTTCATCACTATCTGAATCTTTCGGTATCTCCTTATTAACAACACGATAAATGGTGTACGAAGGTTCTGGTACGAGGTAGACAAAAATTGGGGATTTTGGAAGATGTTCATGAATATCCTCATTCCTTATGGAGATTCGTTCTTCATTAGATGAGGAATGAAAGGATTGAGTGTTTTCAGGAATATTATCGACAAAATCAGGGAATCTAGGGATATTTTCTAAGGAATATTTAATCTCAGGTGCATGTAAAACCTGATAGCTTGGAATGCTAGAAGAAGAAGTTGAGATCTTCTGTTGAGATTTATGGGTTCCTAAGTCAAGATCTAAGAATTTTCCTAAGGTTCTAGAATCGTCGTCTGGGCTAGCGGAGGCTTCTTCCGGTGATGAGTGAAAGTCGGATTTCAACTCTAGTTCCAAGTGGTCGAAGAACTCAACATCGTCCATAGCCGTCATTTCTTCAATCGTCTTGGAGGCGGACAGAGAAATGGGACAGGAAGGCGGCGAATCGTAGAACGATATTTTTGGATTTTTCATTTTATTTTAAACTAAGCTAATTTATTCTAAGAAGAGTAACTTTCGAATAGGTTGAGGACAACCTATACGAAAAGGATCTCCTAATTGCTTATTCTATCTAAGGCGACTTCAGAATCGTAACGCTCTACGATCTCCGGCAGCGGCGCCAAAAACTTGACGCGCCCCGAACCGTCGGCTCAAGAAGCCCTCCTGCCTTTTAGGGGGAAGGAGGACCGTGTTGGGAATTATAGATTTGATGATACAAAAGAATCAAAAGATGAAACAAAAGGGACTAAAGATGAACTTCTTATATTTAGTTAGTTTCCTAATACAATCATGATTTCTTTGTAAACCTAGATATCTCTATTATATAAAGAGATATTAGGTGTGGTTTTTAGTTGTGCACAGAAAAGATGTAGACGTCTAGAGTTTTGTTTTAGCCCTAAGGTTAAGATATCTTTGATATCTTTAATCCTTGTTATAGGTAGATAACACGTTCTATACTGATCATATAGAATTGGGGCTTGGTTTGATTGTATTTAATAATATATGGTGAAATCTTGTTATGATAACATTGATTCATTCTTATTCAGCTGCATATTATTATCTTTGTTATCATTGATCCTAGATCAAGATCTAAACAATCTGAGCTTAATCGATCACAAGTTTTATCAAGTGGTATCAGAGACATGGTGGCTCATGATCTAGGATCTACAAGGTTTACAAGTCTTACAAAGAAGATTTTTGAAAATTAGGGTTTTCAATTTTATGTTCGTCACTTTCTGCACAGCTATGGTAAAAAATCCGGATCTCGTTCGTTAACCGTTCAATCGTCGTGAAATTTGAACTGTAGATTCATAACAAATAGACGCAAAATCTAACCAGAGGAATTTTCGATCTGAGCTTTTGATTGGGAGATACATAAAGTCGAAATCTGCTGCTGAAACCGTATGGTTTTTCCGAACAGCTGTAGTAAATCGATCACTGTGTCTTCGTTACTCAATGAATATCCATGATTTTTGGATATGTTATTCAATACATATGTTTCTACATCGTGTTAAATTTTCATTGTGATCGGATGTTTCTACATAGAGATATTAAAATTCGAATCTGCAGCAGTAAGTTTATGGTTTCTTTTGTGCAGCTGAAGTCAAATATTTACTGTAGATTCGTTAACCGTTGGATTGACTTGATTTTTAGATATGTGGTTAATGAAACATTGATGGACTTCGTGTTAAAATTTGAGCTTCATTGGATACGGCATCAAGGAGATACACAGTTATAAAGTTGCCACTGCTCAAACCCAACCGCTGTTAGGTTTGTACCACTGTTAGTACAAGCTTACCGCTGTTAGTACAAGCTTCCCGCTGTTAGTACAAGCTTCCCGCTGTTAGTACGAAGTAGCCACTGCTCGTCAAACTTACCACTGCTAGAAAGTTTACCTCTGTTTGTACAAAGTAACCGCTGTTAGAAGATGTTTACCACTGTTTATATAACCTTACCGCTGTTAGTACAAAATTGGTATTGCTAGAAGATCTTACCACTGTTCGATTATTGCCACTGTTAGTTAGTCGTTACCACTGCTAGTTAGTAGTTGCCACTGCTAGTTAGTAGATGCCACTGCAAGTTAGTAGTTGCCACTGCTAATGTAATTTTACCACTGCTTGGTATCGATTACCACTGTTAGTCATTTTTCAAACACTAATGCGGAATTAGTGATACTCATCATGGATGGTACTATATGGTATTCGTTGCTATTATTGGATGGTTATCCGTACAGTTCTTATGGTTACTGTATAAGAAAAGTTTGGATCTCTAATGGAATTCTTTTTTATAACAATTTATTCTTATAGATTCTATGGCTTGTTTTGAAGATTATTTAAAGATATGATTACGAAGAAGATTGATTATTGCTTATTTGATATTGGAGTTGAGTTTTACAGGTGTGTATCTTATCATATCTCAAAGTGGGGTGTTACACTTTGAAGATAACTTGTTTGGTTTGTATGGTGACGACGAAGACTTGACAAATCTAGCAAAAGTGTGTGATTTACAAACCGATGGTGCTCAATGCTCACATTTACTATCACTTGAAGGAGTTATGGTGTGCTCGGTGACTTATTATGAAAAATAAGGATTTTGTCAAAGAGATTGCGGTCTACTTATACATAGGATTATAAGTTCGAAGTCGTGGTTAGTACAAGATATAAGGTACAAGTTTGGAAGATTTAACTTCTTTATTAAATTTGTTATACTTTATTTTCTTCATCGGTGATCATTACAAAGAGCCTACAAAGTTCGAGATTCAAGAGATGGTTAACATATTGATTTGAGGGGAAGCTTATCGAAAAAGTGTTTAACCATCAGAAGATGTTCATGCATAATTATTTGGGGATAAATGTTTTATTACTACTGCTAGGTATATATTATTACTGCTAGTGTAAGTTTCTAATGATCAAATTCATTATTCTTATTATGCGTCATGGAGGGTAATTTGAGATATTAGAAGATTGGATTAGTAGTGTAGTATATAGCATGTAGTTGTAAAGATTCAAGTTGCTCATCTTCACAAGATTATGACAAAAAGGGGAAGAAAGGATTTGCAGCTTATTGTGCATGGCATGGCATGGCATGTTTACGAGAAATCAAGAATTAAGGGGAAGTTTGTTCCAGAAGGTGTTTATTTTGTCATCATCAAATAGGGGAAGATTGTTGGGAATCATAGATTTGATGATACAAAAGAATCAAAAGATGAAACAAAAGGGACTAAAGATGAACTTCTTATATTTAGTTAGTCGATCACAAGTTTTATCAGACCGTCCTTGTCGTCGGAGGACCAGAGACCGGACAGATCAGGGCGGCGTCGGTTGTTAAGTTTTAAATTTATAAAGAGCTGGGGACTCAATTTATAAGTACTACCTATCACACAAGGTGAGCAAACAGTAAGTATAACTCGAGGTCGTTCTTAAATCGGAGCGAATTGAAATGAAGTGATGCCAAAAATAGAGTTTTGCTTTTAGGATGGGTTTTGTGCAAATAGGTAGGTTTTGGGGTTTTTCTAATTTAATTAACTAATTAACTAAAGACAGGAAAAGTAAATAAGATAGAGCAGAATCGGTAGCTAGGTAGACAGATAGAGAATTGCGACGGTTGAAACTTCAATAATCAGTTGCGGGGATGATGCTTATTATAAAGATAATTGGGGACATTTTTAGTTAATAAACAAATGCATTATGGGTGTAAACACTAGGACCCTACTCATTCTAGTTATGTACCAGAATTAGTATGTCACGAGACCTAGGCTATCGTGATTCTGATCAGAACAGGCTGCTCAACCCCCCACACTGTCTTTGTGGACAAATGACCCTTGAAGGGTGCAGGAATAAGGTAACAGACTGCCACGCAGGTAATTCTGACCGTTCTTAACACCTAAATGTAAATGCCATTTCCTAAACATGTTCAGATTATTTAACTTGCTATTCTAAACTATCAGGTTCTAAGCCTATAGATTTAAAGATTAATTTAACATCATCCCTACTTCTAACTATCTACATTTCAACAACCGCAACAGCACACTTACTCAATAAGCATGGCAATAACAGTAACATACATCATACAAACAGGCAGAAATAATTCGGACATAGTATAAGTATGAAAAGATAGATATCACCAGTAAAATTGAGCAGAGTAACAGCTGAAAAGAAAGGCAGAGTCTTGCACCAAGAATGCTTCTTATTACACCGTGATTACAATACCAGCTTTCCTTCTCTCTCTACTGCTAACCAACTAACTATCTATCTCTCTAGAGAGAGAAAACCCTAGAGAGAGAAACTATCTAAACTAATCTAGAGAGAGAGTAAAAATATAAAAAATATAAGAAAACGAAGATTGTTGAGATGTGAAGTGTGAGATGTGTGTTGGTTTTTTGAAATGATGAAATGAGGCTTCTATATATAGAGATCGCACAGCCGTATCCGTAGACCGTATCCTAACCATGAAACGCACAACCGTATTGCAAAGGCGAATAAAAATCAAATTTTTATCACCCAAACACACGATACGGCTGAGCTAAGGTGAATACGGCTGAACTGGGCCGTATACGGCTGTGCATAGGGTGAATACGGCTGAGCTAGCCCGTATACGGCTGAGCACAGGCCTTATACGGTCTACACAGGCCGTATACGGTCTGTGTCCAGCTGTATACGGTCTGGCTCAGCCGTATACGGCTGTGTTCAGCCGTATCCTGGACCTTCGGTTCTTCGTTTCTTTGTTCTGGCGTATATTCTTCGTCGTTTATCCGTTTTGAGTGATTCCTATGTCCACGCGTTCGTAATTTCCTAACGAAGAGAATGACATAAGTTAGAGGTCATAACTCGGAGCGTAGCTTAAAGTGCATTGAAATGAATGAATGGAGGTGTGATAAAGCAGTTTTGCCCGGTTTCTTACGTTTTTCATGCCATTTTTAGTGATTTTACAAACATCGACTCCGTTTTGACTTAGTTAGCAAAACTTTATGAATAATATCCTTTTAAGTATGTTTTTGTTAACTTTGTGCCTAAATGTGGAAGATAACGTACGTAAAAACATGACTTTTTATGTGTTATCAGGGATCCTCCAGTCTTCTACCTTGACTTGTTATTCCACACGTTTTCTGACCTCTTCCAAGCCTTGATCCTTAAATATAGGCATGATTGACCCATGTTTAACTCCTGGTAGACTTGGTCAATATACACAATGGTCAAATAAAGATTAGTGGCGTTTCACCCGGGATACCGAATATATCCTGGATCCTGATAACCCAGAATCCTGAATATCTAAGATCTTGAACAAAAACTAACAAATAAACATTAGTAACATCTGATCCCAAGATACTTAACATATCCGGGATCCTGATCATCCAAGATCCTAAGCATATGTGAGATCCTGAGTATATCTGATAATTCTATAGTACTCAGGATCCTGAATATACCTAAATACCCATCGGGATCGTTGATCCAAGTGTGATCTTGGATATATCCAAGATCTTGATTACCTGTATCATATAAACATAGAATCTCAGGATCCTTAGTCTTAGCTTTATCCTGAACATATGCATGATCCTAGATATAATTTTCAATAGTAACTCGAGACTTCAGGATCCTTTATCCTAACTATAAAATTTAGCCCCAAACAATTGCCCCCAAGTTGTGTTATCTTCAAGACCCTGATGGTGACACAACTTCTAAAAATAAACATTAAATAAATGAGGCAAGATATTACCGTGTATTGGTAACCATGTCCATGTTGATTGAATTTTTGATAAGCATAAACCCATTTGTACCTCATTTGCATGACTTCAAACTTCATAATGGTTTTGGCTACCTGTTCTTCGTCAAGTTTATACGAAAAATACCACAATGATTTTAATAACCAATAAACTTTCCTGAATCCTGGGTTTGATATGATATTAATATCGCTCGATTGAGATCCAGCGAAACATTTCCATGTGATACAACCCTCTGGGTTTGTTTCCTCGAGCTTCCTTTCACCATTTTCTTGATTATTCTCTGTGACCAAGCTATGTTACTCCCAAATTGTACTCATGGTTTGGCGTAGCTCTTTCATTTATCCAAAGCATCATGGATTTCCACGACCTTGATCATGGCATTTCTTTTGAAAATATCAACTATCTTCAGGATCCCAAAGGGATGCCCCCATTCCTGTCAACAAGATACATACTTGGGCGATGCCAATAATTCGGGGTAAGTTCAACCATATACGGTTGGCCATGGCATTGTTCAAGTGGTTTATGTTGGCCACTTGGTCTTTTAGAACAATTCAATTTCTTCTTATTGACCTTTTATTTAGGATAAGCTAATCCCGAGTGTGGGTTGGCTTGATTCGATTCGTTACACTCCGTAATTTACGTGGATAACCCGTTAGAGTGTTTTGAACGACACTAAGGGTGGTGTGAATCAAATGGATACCATCTAGTGAGATGGGTTTCAGTGATGAGCAAGGCTCAAACTCGGATGATGAATATATATATATATATATATATATATATATATAGAGAGAGAGAGAGAGAGAGAGAGAGTATGGAGGCTCCTCTTGACTCTTGTTGAACAATCTGAAAAGATAAGTTCTTAGTAGCGAGCAAAACTCACCACGTATGAAGATGATGGAGAGAAAGAGAGCAGAGAAGCTGCCTCCTCATTTGATGTGTGTTATCATCTCTTATTTATCTTCTTCCTTCACGATACCGGGGAGATTCCCCCAATATATATTTATTTCATCCATACACTCAGAATCCCAAGGAGATTCCCTCAAGATATATTCAAAATAATCATGTTCCAAGGATTCTAATATTCTAGGATTTTGGAATCAGACCTTCAATCGTAAAATTTCTAAGTAACGTCAAAATCTTGAAAAGTTATTCAAGATACTCAAAGAATAAGGAAGCCAAAGAAACCAAAGCTACCAATTAGGATTTATATATTCTCTGTCTTCAGGATATTGAGGAGATTCCCTCAATATATATTTATATTATACTGATGACTAGGATCCTGAGGAGATTCCCTCAAGATATACTTGAGATAATCTGATTTTTAAAATACTGAGGAGATTTTCCCAATATATACTTATTCCGATCATATATGTAGGTCTTTCAAGGTAATAGGAGGATTCTCTATCACATGCTTACTTTACTTACACTTCCAGGATTCTGAGGAGATTTCCTCAGAGAAATTGAAATAACTTCGTACTCAGGATTACCATATCTTAGGATCCTGAAACATACTTCAGATTGAGAAGCATATTCAAAACCAAAAATGATGACGATTATATCCTGTAATGTAACAACATCAAAGGTCACCAAAGTAGCGTGAAAACATTACTAAGACTTTATGATGACACAATAGTGTCAAAGTCTTCCGAATAACCTGTAAACATCAAGATCATTTTAATGATCTTTGGCTCAGGATTCTTGTATCTTAAGATCCCGAAATAAATCTTGATATGTTCAAAGAAGATATCAGAATCTCTCTTGGGATAATCCAGTGATCCTGATATAACATTGTTATATGATTTTGATAACATGAGAACATTCATGTTATCTCCATAGTATCAAAATATTATGATTTTTATTTATCTATTAAATCGACATAAACGTTTTCAAGATTTTTAAGCAATGCAAAAGTATTGCAATCATTTGCGAAAATGTCAAATTTTTTGAATAATATGAAAACATTATAGCATTCAACATAATCTTTGGATTAAATCCGAAAAATATTTTGGTAATGTGTAAAAATATTACAAACCTTTAGATAAATTTTGATAAACCAATTTTTGTGACATGTAAATGTCAAACCATTTGTAATAACTTTTGAGATCTTTAAGCCAAGTTTATAGTTTCAATAAACTCTTAGATCTTTTCGAAAGAATATTTTTGATAATGTGAAAATATTATAACCAATAGACTTAAGGTTGGGTAAAGCCAACAAAATCATGTTTTTGCAATGTGATATCATTACATCATATCATGTGATAAGTCAGTCCTTGGGATAATCCATCTTTTGTATGGTATGAAGATACCAATATCCTTAGGTAATGTGAAAATATTACAAACCTTGCGTAATAGATAATATGAAAACATTATAAGCCTTGTGTACCTGGGAATTTTCCAATTTTAGTGACGTGAATACGCCAAAACCTTAAGTAATGTGAAAACATTACAAACCTTAGTATGACGTGAAAACGCCAAAAACCTTAGGTCGATACATCTAGTGCACATCAGTATCGACAATACGGAAGAGTTTGATCTATAGGCCAATGGAAATGAAGTTGTCGGGTACCAGAGGCATCACCGATTCCCTAACCGTGGCTCTATAATCAAACTTCGTGCACACCTGGCGAGGTGTTCAAACCCAAATTCTTAGAGAGGTGTTTATGCGCCCGCAAACCTCTAAACCGTAGAAGAATCCATGGGATTCTTAATCGGAGGAGGGGTGGCCAACCCCTAATCTTCATTCCATGATCATTAGATGCATGAAATACAACAAACACAAGATCTTCGGTAAAGCTGGGTGTTAGTTTGCCTAACACTCATCTGATGCTTAAGTCAGTGTCAGATTCGAATGAAAATAATAATTATGAAAGATTTTCATTCATATATTAATATATAATTATGATAAACACATACATATGTAGTAAAGAATATAAAAATTTAATAAAAAGTTAAGGATCATAGGTGTACCTTTTTATGTTGAATATAAATACTCAACTTACACATGATTGAGTTTTAGGTTAATAGCATTTCAGGATCTTGAAAGTAGTTCTCCATCAACATGGCCCCATTTTCCAGCATCCACGTCAATCAAACATTGATCGCAGATAGAAAATTGGATGCATCGGTTCTGAACGTTTCCATGTATGCCCCTAGGATAGTTTCCGCAGATTCAGTTTCGCTTATGCGCCAAGATCCTCAAAATATTGCAACAACAATGATCCTTACTCAAAAAAATTTAATGATTGACTACATCTATGATCCTGACTTGCCCCCAGAACCTGATGTGTCCAATTATCCTCAAACTCAAGATCACCAACATAGCATCAGGTGAAGATCAATATGCAAAACTAGTCTAAATACAAAACTAGTCTAACTATCCTTATGGCATATTTCCAATGATGATTTGTAGCTAACATACACCTATATGTTTTACACCGACATCTTTAGTTAATCCTAAACCTTCAGTTGATGTTTCGTATTGATGTTTCGTAATCCGTTTCATTATTAGCACTTTAAAGTTTATAATCAATATCCTGTTGCATGTCATACCTTTAAGGTGATTTTAATACAAAATCTTAGCCTAACTAAGCATACTGTATCCATATTTTATTTTAAAGATCACCAGTAAAGTTTACTCAAAACCTAAAGTTTTATCATGTTTCTACGATCTCGTTATAGTCATTTAGTTATTCTAAGTGACATTCCCGGTTTTTATATTTAATAGATGATTAATCTTATCATGCATATAATGTGTTTCAAGATAACCAATGCAAACATAAATTTTTTAAGATAAGAGTACCTGGCATCAGTATCTAGTAGACTTTTACTTAAGTAATAGATAAGAAGTTGCTAACCTTTCAGGATCTTTAACTTATGCAGCATCGCTCATATTTCAGGATACCGCCACATTTACGAGTTATGATTTACCAATTAGATTTGTATTCCATCACCACATTTTCCAAGATCAGGAATCTTACTTCCTTGAACATATTAGCACACAATAACATTCGTCCTATCCTTTTCAACCTTAGGATCCTCAGAATGGAGTCACACTTCTTTGATACCTTATCTGATTGTAGCCAAGATATCCCATGCCTTTTTCCATTGATTGCTATGCCGATGGAGGATTGGTAGTATATTTCATTGATGTTGTGTAGCAATTCTTCGTTTCCCGTTCATCGCTATTAATCTTGACTACCCTAAAAGGAGTAGGTAACTTAAGGCATTGATGATATGTTGAGGGCACAACTTTCATATCATGAATCCAAAGTCTACCTAGAATAATGTTATAGCAAGATAAACAATCTATAACACAAAATCTTTGGATATAATTTACCCCTTCGATGTAAATTGGCAATTTGATCTCGCCGATTGTATTCTTTGCTTCACCACTGAATCCTACCAACACAGTGGACTTGGAGATGATCTCAGATTATGGTATGCCCATTCTCTTCAAAGTCTCCAAGCGGATGATATTAATCGAGCTTTCACCATTTATCAAGATCCTTGGCATCCGACGGTGGTGATCCTCCTCTGTGTGGAATCCTATGATTATCCTGAGCTTCGGGGTTGTCATGATCTAGGTCGTGATCCTTCTTTCTTCCAAGTAGCTCCTTCAAGTATCCCTTGCTGAGCAGATAGCTGATTTCCTTTCTGAGGGGTATGCAATCCTCAGTTACGTGAATGAAATCCATATGATATGCGCACCACTTTGTCTTATCCTTCCAAGCGACGGCTTTATGATTTCTTTTTGGCCATCTCGCCTTATCTCCAAAACCCTGTATAGCACACAAGATACCTATAGTATCATGATATCGCGTAAAAAGTCACGTTTTTACCACCGATATCTCTCTCATTCTGGAGCAATACTTAGCATTTGGACTCAAATAATGCAAAAATCATTGATAAAATGCTAAGAAGATCAAAACAAGGTTGCACGAGCAAAATCAAGCAAAACGGCTGAAAAACGAAGATTCCACGCACGTTTGAAGTTTCCAGACATCAAAACGAGATTTCAAGATAAAAGAACCCTTCACCAACATCTATTTAACCCAAGATGTTCGTTTTCGAATTACGAATCCAACAGAAGAAGAATCAACAAAAACGGACGAAGAATGAAGATTCTACGCACTCCGGAAGATCCAAATGATTCGTACGACACATCTAGAGTTCAGAGACATATTTTTGGGATTTCTTTTCATCAAAAGCTTCGTTTTTGAATTACGAATCCAACGCAAAAAGAATCAACGCAAACGGACGTATAACGAAGAAAACACGTACGAATCGAGAAACGAAGCAACGGGCAGCAGACCAGTGCAGGTGGCAGCTTGCCGCCGGCTGCCAGTAGGCCGCCGCCGGCCGCCGCCGGCTGCCACCCACCTGCACGGATTGTGCTTTTTTTGTCCTTTTTCCTACCTGGTGCTAGACCTTTACATGCTTTTCGTACCTGGTGCAACTACCTTTTTCACCTTTTCGTACTTGGTGCCACTACCTTTTCCACCTTTTGCTAATGTGTGCTTCCATTTGCTAAAATGCACCAAAACTCCTCTATAAATAGGAGGCATGAGGCTCATTTGGAAAACACACCAACACACCTCAAAACACTTAAAAATACCAACACATTTGTATTTTCTTTTCTTTTATTCTTCCTAGTTAATTAGGCTAGCTACTTAACTAGCCAAGGAAGATTTGTACGGAGATGCTCTGGGACGCATATTTTAGCTACGAGTTATTGTACTTCTTTCCAGGTGTCAATCTATCTTTGATATTTAATATGTTTGTCCTTTCTTTAATAAATTTAAATATGTATGCTAGAATTACCATGATTAGCTAAATAACTCAATTGTCTGCTATGATAGTCGTTTAGAAAAGTATTAAATATGTGACTATGTGGTATGTTTTGAGATTGCGGATGGTTTATATTACAAATGGATATATGAATTAAATCTTTATCGTTTATCTGCCCAACTCATGTTATGACTAAAACTTTATCCAAAAATGAACGTAGCTAACTCATAGGATACATGTCACTTAGTTATACTATGTTAGATTGAATCATTGAGCTCGGCATGGCCGGTGTTCTCTAGACCAAAATAGGATCCAAGAGACACGGAACATGGGAGTAGAGGTAGATTAAGATTAAATTCATGTAGATGATATTTTGGAGACAACTTTCGGAATATCCTCAAGTTAGATAACACTTTTGCATGCTTAAATTAAACTGTCGCCTTGATCGTCTTATTGCATGTTCTTGTTTGATTGTTGCCTTAGGATCATCATAATAGTAAAATTTAAACGGCATTAATCATCGTGAAATAATATGACGGCCCCTATTCGACTGTTCTTTGATATAGTACTAGAAACGCTTACGGTGGAGTACAAATGTATGGAAGTCAGAACGACTTAAGGTAGTTGTATTATGAATCGAATAGCAAACGTATTACCTAGGTCTCCATTTGTAACACAAATCATCCCTGTCTTGTAACTTCCCCAAGTAATGATGATAACTCGTACGAATAAGTGATGACATGTTATCCGACCGTTTAGACCAGTTAGCCCAACCTATTCCGGTGAGGATAACCCTCATTCATAAGATTGTTTATTCAACAAACTATGCCATGATTCGGGCATCTCTGACGACCGAGATTGGGGAATAGGATTCGAGGTTAACTTTTGGATAATGTGGGTGTACATTTGAGAGAGCTTTCGGTGTACACTTTAATATATTGTGCAATCCACGTGACATTCTATTTTCCTGATTGTGGACACCTCCGCGTCAGCCCGATAGAAGGATTGTAGAATAGCTCACATCAACTTACGAACTTATCCTCATTAGAACTTTCCATATTTAACCACTTCTAAACCACGTTATAGTAGACAATCGCTTTAATTGCTAAACGCCCGATGTAACCTCCACTTTTTAATTCAGTCTAGTTTAATTTAGGATAAGAAAACCCAAAACCAAAACCAACTCTTTCAACCCCAGCTGAACACATAAAAGCCTCTAAACCCCTAGTTTCAATTTGTCGCGCTTTGAAGAACGATCCTAGGTCATACTTGTCTTGTGCTAGCATAATAAGTAACCCTGGGCCCCAGCCTTATAAATAAAAAAACCCACTGTTGTGTCACGTCACCATTAGAAATCTCAACGACCGGTACGCAACACAACAAGTTTTTGGCGCCGCTTCCGGGGAGCGTCGGCAACCGATTTTAGGATTTAGTAACTTTAGTGTTTAAGAGATCCTTTTGAAAGATTAACATCAATCAAAAGTTACCTTTTTGCCCTTAGGATTAGTTTAGTTTTAGTAACTGCTCTTTAATCAATTATGACAACACACTTTGATTGGACCAACCCCACACCAAATGAGTCTTTGACCCAACTTTTAGCTGTTTCCTCACCTACAAACCACTTACCTTCCTCAAAGCGATCTTTGTCAGAATTTATGTTTGAACAAAACGTTATAAACAAAAGAGTGACCGGATTTCAAGATAACATTGACGCCATGATAAAGATTTCAGAAAAATTGAATCCATTTTGAAAAACTTAAGTTTTATTGAGGAAAGTACGTCGATAATCACTGGTAACACCACTCATCCACCAAGTGATGATCTGTTAATCGTGACTAGAGGAGGAAAAGTGACCAAAGTTGATCCGCCGCCACCAGATAACACTCCCGAAAACACTTCTTTGCCCACACCTACACCTAGTGAAAATGTGTCAATTGACATCCCTGTCACAATACCTGACCCATCACCAGCCAAAACTCCAGATAATGTACCTCGAACGAGAATACCTTATCCTGGCAGACTTAGAAAGGAAAAGCAAGAAGCCCAATTCGGTAAATATATGGAAATATTTAAAAGCCTACACTTAAACGTTAGATTATTAGATGCTTTAGTAGAAATGCCCTCGTGTGCTAAATTCTTTAAAGAACTCCTTTCAAACAAAGAAAGACTTAGGCAAATAGTTAGTTTACCCTTGAATGCTGAATGTTCATTAATTGTACAACGTGGTCTCCCACCTAAATTAGGCGATACTGGACGTTTTACTATACCCTATTTTCTCCAAGGAATTCAAATTAGTAACGCCTTAGCAGACCTAGGTGCTAGTGTTAATCTTATGCCTTATTCCCTTTACAAGAAATTAGGATTAGATGACCTATTACCTACTCGTATGACTATCCAATTAGCTGACAGATCGGTAAAACTCCCTCGAGGAATTGCAGAAGGTCTGCGAGTTGAACTCGAATCGCTCCGGTCAACTGAAGTCAAACGAAGTGAACTCGTTTCGCTTCGGTCAACTGAAGTCAAACGAGGTGAACTCGTTTCGCTTCGGTCAACTCAAGTCAAACGAGGTGAACTCGTTTCACTTCGGCCAACTCAAGTCAAACGAGGTGAACTCGTTTCGCTTCGGTCAACTCAAGTCAAACGAGGTGAACTCGTTTCGCTTCGGTCAACTCAACATCTCTGGTCGTTGGAGCGGGCTGCGAAGCGAGATAGATCTCACTTCGCAGGACCAACGGTTTAACGAGATCAAAACACCAATCACCAATCAAATGTGTTTCGAAGCAATTAATCGATTAAGATATGTTTAATAAACATCGATTAATCATTACAAACAAGTTATAGGTTTTCTAAATCACTAATTTGTACAAATTCCGTGATAAACTAAACCGACACATTCGAAAACGTAAACCAATCGATATCTCACAAATTACACGGTGAAATCTCATGAAACTTACTTCAAAAGATGCGTAATCAAAAGTTGTAAAAGTTCCACGGATCGAAAATTCCTTCCTTGTTCTAAAAATCAGAAAATCAATCGAAAAATAGATACGATTCGTTTCGCCAAATTTCGAGTCGCAGAGGAGTTCGGGTTCGGTTCGCAGAGTAAATAGGAAAGTGTGGTTCGGTTCGTTGGACTTGTTTCTTTTATACTATTTACTCGATTCGCATGTTTCAACTCGGCTCGTCAAGTTTGACTGGTTAAACTTGCAATGTTAGTTTAAAACACGAATTAAATGAAAAGTATAAATTAAAATGTAATGAAATAATTATCTTCGTAATGATGTAGCCAAAACAATAATGTTTTTGCATATTTGACTTATACCACTATGAAAATGGGCTTAAGTCAAGATTCAAGTCAAAAATAAATAAATCGTTTTTCACTTGAAGTTGAGACATTTATTCAAAACGGATATAAGATAACTAGTTTAATTTAATTCCAAAGGGTAAACACTAAATAAGACAAGAAGAATAATTAAAATTTTTATTAATTCTAAGAAATAATTACAAAACTTAAAATAATAAAACTACTAACATTCTAAGAAAATAAACTAACTTAATATTAAACGCTTAAAATTTTAACTGCTTGGGGATCATATTATAGAGAATAAGGTAACATTATTGCAAGTTAACAAGTTTAAGACAATTGTTAGTATACATACCTCATGAAATTCATATAAGCACAATAAAATCACAACTTTAATCAGTAATAAACTTATATTTATAAAATTATATCTTATGTACCTTTATCCACATGATATAACACTTTATTGATAAATAACTTATTATTTCTTATTATTCAAATATCATAGACAGTTCAAGACGATTACTGATATTATGATCCACATAAACAAATTACACACAGATTTCTGAGCAAAACTTTTATTGTTATTGTGCACAATATCTAGTGTTTTCTACTATACAACATACTGAAGAATTCAAGTACAACACATAACACTGTATCTTGTATTAGCAAGGTAGAGATTACTAAATGATGTTCTTTAGAAGCATATAACATACACTTAACACTAGATACTTTGTATCTTTCATATGTAAGGTAGAGGTTACTAAATGATGCTCTTTAGAAACATATAACTCACCTTTTGACATTATGATACTTTGTATCATTTTCATTTTTATTTTATTTTAGATCACAGTGCACGGCAATACTATCATTCAACAATTAAGACATATGTCATACGTTATATAGCAGATCACATAAGATAAGATACATGAAATTTGTACTTCTTAACTGCTCGGAAATCTTAGCATAACCTGCCTACCAATAAATCGTATAATGAACCTGACTAGACTTAAATTATTCTTATCACTTGTTAAATAAAAGGACAAGTTATAATCAGTGGATATAGGTGTATAAAAAGATAAATATAAGTGTAATCCTAGTTAAAAAGCGTTATTCTAGTGCAACTTATAGGAATCTACTAACACATCGTACTTAATACTTAAGATTATTATTCTGATCCTTATTCTCCTAATGTACTATCATCTCCCAATTTTTTATAGCTAAAAACTTAAAAAATTTTCTAAAAGTACTTCGTTTGTTCTTTTATTGGAGGCGATTCCCCGCAGGTAACAAGCACTTGAATGCTATACGCCCCCCCCCCCCCCCCTTTTTTTATAAATAACTACACAAAAATAACTACAAACTATTACTAAAATACCCTTGGAAGACTAATCACTCTGGATTTCTCATTCCATTCAGTTGAACCAATGTCTCAAATCTTGCTCTGTCAAACGCCTTCGTGTAGAGGTCTGCTAAGTTATCCTCAGTCGGAACCTTAACTAATCTTATCATTTTCTTCTCAGCACAGTCTCTAATAAAATGATGTTGAATATCAATGTGCTTAATTTTACTGTGCTTCACAGGATTTTGGTGATCAACATAGTAGATTCGTTGTCAATCATCATAGGAGTATTGGTTATATTTAACCCGTAATCCCGCAGTTGCTATTGTATCCAAAGAACTTGTGAACAACAACTGCCAGCTGCAACATACTCAGCTTCACATGTAGAGATGGCTACTGAGCTTTGCTTCTTGCACTGCCAAGATACTAATCTACCTCCTAAGAATTAACATCCTCCAGTCGTAGATTTCCTATTTTGATTGCATCCTCCATAATCCGAATCAGTATATGCTACTAGATCTAAGTCTCCATCAATTGGATACCAAAGTCCCAGCTTCGGTTGCCCTTTGAGGTAACGAAAGATCCGTTCAACAGCCTGCATATGTGACTCTTTCGGATTGGCCTGATATCTTGCGCACAGATAAACAGCAAACATAATGTCAGGTCTAGAGGCAGTCAAATACATTAGTGATCCAATCATAGCCCTATATAGAGTAGGATCCACATCCTGATCACTCAATGTATCCAGACCTAGTTTGTGATTAACTGGAATCGGAGTATTGTAGACTTTACTGTCATCCATCTTGAAGCGTTCTAATAACTCATAAACATATTTAGATTGATGAATAAAGAATCCATCCTTCTTCTGGTCAACTTGTAACCCTAAGAAGAATTTTAACTCTCCCATTGCAGACATCTCAAACCTTTTTCTCATGACTTTATCAAAATCTTGACACATCTTTTCATCAGAAGATCCAAAGATAATGTCATCAACATAAACTTGTACTAATAGAAAGTCTTTCTTTTTCCATTTTACAAACAATGTACTATCAATTGCTCCTCTTGTAAATCCATTATCAAGTAGATACGTTGATAGTGTTGCATACCACATCCTCGGTGCTTGATGTAATCCATATAGAGCCTTATTCAAACGATATACTCTATCTGGATACTCATGATCAACAAACCCTGGAGGTTGAGCAACATACACCAATTCTTCCACTTTGCCATACAAAAAGGCATTCTTAACATCCAACTGATAAACCTTTATATCATAGAATGATGCGAATGCTAAGAATACTCTGATTGCTTCTAGCCTAGCAACTGGTGCAAACACTTCGTTGTAATCTATACCTTCTTGTTGATTAAAACCTTGAACCACTAGATGTGCTTTATTGCGAGTAATGACTCCCTGGTCATCTCTCTTACACTTAAATACCCATCTAGTTCCAATTGGATATTCTCCCTTTGGAAGGTCAACTAACTCCCAAACTTGTAATTTTGAGAACTATTGTAGTTCTTCTTGCATAGCTTCAACCCACGAGCTTTCTTTGAGAGCCATTTGCACATTTTTAGGCTCAACTTGTGAGATAAAGCATGAATATAGACATTGATTAGGAATCCCTGTCTCTTTCATAGCAGTATACAAGCTTTCTAAATTTTCAGAAGTACTAGCTTTAAATTGAGTCCTAGTTTGAACAGGAGTATTAATATCACCGATGATGTTTTCAACGGGATGATTCTTACTCATTCTTGTAACCGGTATAGGGTCAACTATTAACTCATCTCCTAAGTTAGTACCAATCTCTTCTAATGAAGGCATTTCTTCTGAACTTGCTGAAGATATTTTTAAATGGTTCAAAGAAGTAAGCACATCATCAAACGTCGTTTGAAGATCCTCTTCAGAATCTTCTATTTCTTGATACTTATCCTTTGAAAATTGTTGAGACCCACTTGAAGAAGCTTCATTTGAGTTATCTGTTGTCTTGATTCCAGATTTCGAAACACTCGATGTTGAAGACAGACCATTGTCCAAGTCTCCATTCAATAAGTGTTGTGAAATCTCCGAATCACTGACAAAGTCACTTATGGGAACTTTAAATGACTGAAAGAGATCAGAATAGTCAAATTGCCAATCTAATCCCTTATGCACATCTGGTGTATAGCTTGTAACTTCAATGTTATAAACTATCTCCAGACGACTAGTGACCTTATTGAAAACCCTTTTATTTGGAGAATTAGGCATATAACCCAAGAAAAATCCTTCGTCAGCCTTCTCACCAAATTTTAGCTTGATTCCCAGTTTTCAATATTGTACAAGCAACTCCAAAGGGTTCAAATCCTTTTAAGTTTGGTTTCTTATTGTTCAAAAGCTCATAACAAGTCTTGTTATGCTTTTTCACCGTAAGAACTCTATTCAGAACATGACATGCTGTATTCACTGCTTCTGCCCAAAAGATGACCGGAAGCTTTGAATCTGCAAGCATTGTTCTAGCAGCTTCAATCAACGTTCTGTTCTTCCTTTCAGCCACACCATTCTGTTGAGGTTCATATGGTGCACTGAATTGATGAATTATCCCTTTGCTTAAGCAATAGATATCTAACGTCGAATTCTTGAATTCTGTTCTGTTATCACTACGAATACGCTTAACTCTCGTTTTGTATACATTTTCAATTTGATCTAAAAACTCAATTAGAATACCTGGAGTTTCATCCTTAGATCCTAAGAAAAATACCCACGAGAATCTAGAATAGTCATCTGTGATAACTAGACAGTACCATTTTCCACCTATGCTTCTTTTGCTTATTGGGCCGAAGAGATCCATATGTAGCAAATCAAATGGTGAGGAGATTGAGTTCTCAGTCTTAGATCTGTGTGGTTTCTTATGCTGCTTTCCTTTCATACAAGAAACACACTTATCCTCAGACTCGAAACGTTTTTGCGGTACACCCAAAACTAATCCATTTTTGGTTATGTAGTTCATTTTTCTCCAGTTTAGGTGTGCCATTCTCCTATGCCATAGTAGCGCGTCTGCTTCTGAAGCCTTGGATAGTAAACATGTAGATACCATTGAAGAATTAGGAACACCCATGTTTATTGCATAGATATCCTTCTTCCTTGGTGCCCTCATCAATATCCATTCTTTAGGAATTGTGAAGCCTGGCTTCAGGACTAAAGCCTCCTTTTCATTAAAATGAACTGGATAACCTTTATCGCAGACTTGGAAAACACTCACTAGGTTATGAGTTAGTTCTTCAACATAATTCACATCCTCTAGAGTCAAAGTTCCATTTGAAACTTTTCCTTTCCCAGTAATTACTCCTCCTTTATCTCCTGCAAAATTTACTTTTTGCTTGAAACCTTCTCTGAAGTCCTTCAGTAGACTTCGTTCACCTGTCATGTGTATTGAGCATCCACTGTCTACATACCACCAGCTGTCCTTGTTCACAGTCTGCTCCTACACATAACAAGTTGTACACAGTTAGTTATCAAGAGGGACCCAAGCCATTACGGTGTTGGATTGTCCCTGATCATCTACAATCTTAACCTCCTTAAAGTAACCATAACTATTCCCATCGGGAGTCTTGGTAACCTTCACGGAAGCTTGAGACTGTTGATGATCTGAAGTCTTAGGCCTATGAGGAGAGTGAGTAGAGAACCTCCTAGGCATATACTTAGTTCCCTGTGCACTCGAAGTAGAGCCATTCTCAAATTGACTATGGTTTCTACTTGGGGTCCTAAACCTCGAAGGTGTCTTATCTCTTGACTTATTGAAAGTATTTTTGTTTAGAGTATAAACCCTTTTAGGTTTAGGTGGAGAGACACTATGATTACTATCTCTTTTCAGAATGTTTACAGGTTTGCTTCCTAATCCCGGTTTGGAGCCTAACCTCTATACAATCGAACTAGAAATAGTCGGTGTCTTTTCAGTATTCACTGACTTATGTGATGCTTCCAACTTCTTATTTGGGCAACAAGAAGCTACGTGTCCTTTTAGGTGACACTTGATGCAAGACATCTGTTTATGTGACTTACTAGCTTTTGCATCCGCTACCGGAGTCTTAGGCACTAAAGGTTCAATTACATGTTCTTTATTAACCACTTCATCAGTCTTAGTATCATTAATTACTCCACCCGGTACAAAATGTACTTTGGTGTGAGGAATTTTCTTACTATCATCAGATGAAGGGTTCTTAATAACATTCTTCTGTGCCTCTACCTTTTCCGGTTTATTGGTTACTTTCGTCTCAGGGTTAACATCCGCCATCTCAATATCTACAGGAGTTTTAGTGTAATTTGAATTGAATGGGTGAGGCATATCATTATAACCTAAACCAGACATATCCTTCACACTACGCTAAGCACCTAACATTTTATCCATTTCAGATGTTCTATAGCTCTCAATCTTGCGATTCTGAGCTACAAGTTTTGTTTGCAATAAGCTAACTCTTTATCCTTATTAGCAATGGACAGATTCAAGTCATTTATGTTCATATAGAGACCATCTATGATAATTAATTTCTCATTCATGGTATCTCTAAAATCTGTCTTGTCAGCCGCATCTGCCTTAATCTTATCCTTGAAGGCTTGTTTATCATAACTTAACCTATATATATCTAACTTAGCTAAGTCAAGTTCAGATCTTACAGCCTCACTGGATTTACTAAGTGTGCTAAGTTGAGATGACAGGGTATTATTAGTTTCAGTTAAAGTCTTGTAGGAATCAGCATAAGCACTAACTTGGGACTGTAAACTAGAAACTAACTGACAAAGATCTACAAGAGAGATAAGATCTAGGCATACCTGTTTTTTATCAGTTTGCAGTTCAGCCATCTTAGCTACAAAATCTACAGGATCCAAATCTTCAGTTGAACCCAAATCTAACACATCATCGACATTAGCTTTAACAGGAGTCTCAGGCACCTTTATTTCAAAAGCTAGATCAGTGGGCATATAGGATAATGACTCAGCTACAATCTCTTGATCTTCAATCTCAGCCATCAAAGCTTCCTCGGACTGAGCTTTCCAATCATAAGAACCATCTAGCTGTTTCACTACTAAGGCTTTGGAATTCAAAGTATTTCCCGAGCCTTGTTTCCCTTCACCAGTCTCTACCTTAGGTTTTTGGCATTCTCTAGCAAAGTGTCCGTAACTTTTACAGTTATAACACTTGATCTTGGTTTTATCAAACCCTGATCTGTTGCCAACAACCTTTCTTCCATTCTTCTTTAAGAAATTCTTAACTCTCCTTGACAACAAAGCAAGTTGATCCTGGAGATCTATTTCTTCAAGATAGTCAGGATCTATCTGTTCATAGTCTTCATAAAAAAGAATTGGATCATTAATTTTACAATCAATATAATTCTCATATGAAGTTACAAATGAAGCAAGAACAGACAGTTGCTGCTCAGCAGATTTCACACTCATAGGCATCTTTTGATGTTCTTGAGGTGACTTCTCAGAAGGTTTCCCTTTAGCTTCATTTCCAGATGATGTAATGAAACACAGTTCATCAGTTATCATTTCACCCTTTCCATCAGCATTACCAACAAACAAAGCAGTGGTCGAACTTGATGAAACAGTCGAGATAGTAGTTTTTCCATGATACAGTCCTGGATCCTGAACATGATCAGAATCAGTATCTTTCAACTTCTTAGTGAAATCATATCCTTTGAGCTTGTCAATAACCTGCTCAAGAGTCATGGTTGCATATCTGGTTTCATTGTCTGTAATCATCACACCATACATCTCCCATTTAGAAGGTAAACCCTCAAGAAACTTGTCGGTTTTCTCTACCTCCTCAATAGTGATTTCATGGTTTTCAATCTCAGATAATAGATGGTAGAAACGTGTAACATAAGCATCAAGAGTTTCTCTTTTAAAAGCTTTAAACAAAGTAAACTGCTTTTTCAGAAGCTTCTTCTTGCTAGCTTGCACTTGTGGACTTCCCTCACATCTTTTCTCAAGCGCTTCCCAGAGTGCTTTAGCAGTATGAAAAGATTTTAACTGATGATTAATTTCCTTAGATAAGCACATCTTGATACAAGAATGAGCTTTATTCTTTTTGTTGTTCACTCATCAGATTATAGGATACCACAACAACAACATTTTGAACAGTTTGGGTTGGTGCCGTGTATCCTCCTTTGATACACATCCAGATTGAGAGATTATAGAATCTACAGTAAGATTCAAACTTATCTCTCCAACTGTAATAGTCTTCAACACGTAACAACTTAGGTGGAGTATTAGATTTTCCAACCTCGTGCTCCATCTCGATCATTTTACTAATGTCGGACATTTTAAAAGTTTCGGGAATTAACAATCAGAAAAATCAGAAAGTTCACTTCGCAGAAACTCGACTCGCAAGACAGGAACTCGGTTCGCAAAGGGGAACTCGGTTCGCAGGGGAACTCAGTTCGCAGAGGGGAACTCGGTTCGTAGGGGAGCTCGGTTCGCAGGGGGAACTCAGTTCGCAGGGGAACTCGGTTCGCAGGGGGAACTCGGTTCGCAGAATCGGCTGAAAAACCCTAAAACGAAAATTTTAGTTTTCTAATCGATTAAACCCTAAGATTTCGATCGATTATGAAACCAAAAACTTCCAGAGACTGATTTTGGTCGTTTTTACGAAGATTAAACGTAACAACAACCCTAAATCTATCGTTATTATCAAAATAACCTCGAACTAACTAAGTCTTTAGCCCGAAAGCTCTGATACCAATTGTAAGTCCCTAGTACGTGGATCGATAACGAGGTTATCTTAGGTATTAAGGTGCGGAATTCCTCAATACTTGGTTCACGGTATGTGAACGGTTTGTTTCGCAAGAATAATAGCGAATTGATTAATCAACAAGGTTTTGTATCGATTAATTAATGTTAATCGATCAATACCTAACCTTATGAATGCTTAGAATCGTGTTTTTTTCCTCTGGAAATCGAATGGCCAAAATTTCTTAGCCGATTTGACCTAGCTAAGTATTTATATGTTTCTATCAATCTCGATTCGCAGCCCGATGGGCTCTGCGAGTTGAGTTCAACTCGCAGCCCACAACCAAGTCCAGTTCAACTCGGTTCGCTGCTCTGCGAGCCCAGATCTCATCTCGCAGGACTAAGTTCTGCGACTTGAGATCTCATCTCACAGACTTTAGTTTGTAACTTCGTATTCGATATTCGATAGTTTGTAACGTACTAATATATTTAACGAATATTAATACCAAACCAATATCATTTACAAATCCAAATCAATTGTACAAACTTGATTACAATAATCACTAGTACTATTACAAGCTAGATCTGTTGTCACATATACATGTCCCAACATTTATAATTGGTTTGGGTGATTTGGCTTAATGCTTAGAAAGGAAAGATCGGAAATTACTTATTTACCCTCGTTTAATCACCCTTTTATTATTAGTAACCTTAAAATTTTAACATTTCTTGTTTTAGATTTTTAGGGAGTTGAATAAATGCTATTATTTCATCCATTACTTGAATTTAAAATTTGGCCGACATTACCTTAAACAATGCACTTAAGGTAACTATTGGATCATATCGGAAACCGCATGAAAACCTTAAGATCGTTAAATCTTAGTCGACAACAATCATTTTTTTCAGCTATCAACACCGCATTGCGCGGGCACAAAACTAGTATATATATACATATAATTAGAAATTTCAAAAGTTAGATACATATAATAGTAGAATATGTAAAATTCGATACATAATCAAACTATATAAAACCTTCGTTCAAAGTTGGTTACATTTTATCATATTTAATATAGTCCCACAACAAAATGGGCATTCAATTTATAGATGATGTATGATGAAGTACCTGCCCATTCCAGTAGGACGAACTGACACAAATACATAATCTATACCGAACATGGACACCAAAGCTATACGCTTCGCAGGATCAACCTAGGGCATTCGAATGAAATAAGCAATGACAAGTCAAGTCAAATAAATGCTTAGTTTGGCGGCTGTACACTAGTTTAACCAACGTTCGGTAACAAGAACCCGAAATAGGTAAGGGGAAGGACCCTTAATCACTATAGATACAAAACAAAGGTAAAGCATTCATCACGCAACAAATACTTCACAGTTACTCCCATACCGATACGTATAATTATTCTCACACCGGATGGTAGTACAAAGGGAGAAGCCCCCTTCCTCTTTTTTGACGAGACTTACAGTATATTTTCTTAGCAGGGCATAGGTACACTTTCGATCGTAACAAAGATTTACCAAAGATCAAGTACAATACACAATTAATACCGAACATCCCTTCAATATTGCCACATCACCATTTCCTGTTGCAATATTTGGGGCCATCCGTAGGACCGAATTAAAACTTGATTAGCGGCTCAGAGCACTAGATGTAAGGTGAACCACATACTAATAGGCCTGAAAATGCCAACATGGGCACCGAGGGTCTATCCCCCAAAAAAAGATGATTTCACCCCTTTTTGTAAGGAATAATTATGAAAAGTTGAAAACTCTCATGAGTACGATAGAAAGGGAGGAAGGCCCGAAAGGGACCTCCCGAAAACTCTCATTCGAAGAGACGACACACCAGACGTCCAAAGATTCTAAAGCATACGAAGGAGATTCATTTGATAACCATGGAAGAATGTCCAATCGGAGAATCCAAGTAAGTAGTTCGCCTCCACCGCATGTACACCATTCCAAAAGAGGCTTAGATTTGAGAAAGTGAAGCCGAATGAAGAGGTTATGGAAGGCTTCAAGGAGAAAGAAGCGGTTTGGGAACAAAATCAGGAACTACTCTTCCGACATAGATTCTACCATATCGGAAAAATCATATGATTAAGGAGAAAGTTCAGAAGATGAACTTAATTCGCCCTATAAACCATCGAATGCAAGACGATTCACCCCAAGAATAGCAAATTGTCGAAGGCCTGTAAGAATGAGAATGCCATCTCATGTGCGGATATACGATGGTACCACTGGCCCCGATGATCACCTCGACATTTTTTCAGGAGTAGTTGTAATGGAACAATGGTCTATACCCCTCTGGTGCCACATGCTAGCCTAAACTCTCTACGGATCAGTCGTATGGTATGACAGTTTACCGCAGGGGGAATCAATAGCTTTGAAGAGTTATGGGAAAGTTTTTCGGCACACTTCACCTCACAAAGAATATACGCCCGTCATGCGGTAGAAATACACGATATAAAGCAAAAGGATAATGAGTCTTTGCAAGACATCATGGACTGATTCAAGGCTGAAATCATTGAAAAGGCACTTCGGAGTTGATGCAGATCTTCGGTTTCATGCACGACATATGGAACAGGAAAGTGATTGAGAAGTTGAACAACCAGGTTCCTAATTCGACTGAGGAAATGTGGGAGGTGACGAAAGCATTTATAAGAGGAAAAGAGGTTGCGGCTTCTCAGGTTCCTGATACTACTTCCAAACGATATACACCCTAGAAAATGGGCCAACCTTGGAAAGGTGTAAGAGCACCACGTCAGTTTTTGTCATGCGGAAGTTCTCCAAAACCGAAGGTGAGAAGGAACACCTTTCCATCCTCCCAAACCGTAGCCCCCTATCGAAGGAACATGCCCTTCACGACACATACGAAAACACCAAGCGAGATCCTAGCCACCGAATAAGGAAAAGCAGTCTTCACACCACCCTCCCCGCTGACTGGAAATCCACATAGGAGAAATTTAGATAAATTATGTGAATTCCACAAAGAAAAGGAGCATCATATCAATGACTATTTTCAGCTAAGAAAACAGATCGAAGAGGCGTTCCAATCGGGACACCTTGTTAATCTATTACAGCGAAATACAGATGTCTTTGCACGGACCAAAGCAGATATGATGTGACAATCCTCAATTTACGGTACGGAACCGTACATTTTATTCATGCATGTCTTAGGCTAATTTCCTACTAAATGAAAACTAAACTACTTTTATGAGATAAGTCTAGCAAAGCCCACTAATTGTTTGCGTGAAGTATCATGACTTTTGTAATTATTGATAATCGCGAAAACAATTAGATGTAACCCGACAACTATACGAACATTGGTGATACGAATTTAATAAATAACATAAAACTATGTTAATAGTAGTTATTTACTTTGAATTATTATGCTAAAACGATAAAGCATAATGACTAAACGAAAACAATTATACGTTTTGTGTAAAATGTAAGAAACACAACGAAAATGTGCGAATCGAATTCGACAACCAAACGAAAGTCAATAAATATTTTGATAACTCAAAATAAAGTATTTTAATAATAATTCAATGGAAAAATATCCCAAACCAAGCGTTAGTTAAAAATGACTCGAATAAACGTTTAACGATTATCCAAATAATTAAAATAACGAGTAAACGGACACTGTACGTAACACAGACCGGGAATGTAAATTAAAACACAAACCCAACCAGGTGGGGCCCATGGGAGCCAGCCACCACCCCTCTCATTTTTCATTCAAAAATCATCATCACCTTCTTCCTACTTCTCCATTCAAACAACATGCATTCCCCATTTCACTAGACAGTCCTTCACAAACTCTCTTCACCTTCTCTCTAACTCCATTCTCTCTCTCTCTCTCTAAAAATCTGAGATTAAACCACCACTCCACCACCCAATAACCACCATAAACCACCAAGAACCACCACAAGATTCTTCATCATTTTATAAAGGTGTTACAAGATTTCAAGACTACAAGTCCTCCTCATCTCAATTATGTCATCTAACCTTATAAACATCATTGTGAGGACTCTTTTCTTATTCATTATACTTTTATAACATGTTAATTTGTTCACTAAACAAGATCATGTCTAAAAATATGCATAAAAACGTTTTCCTCATCAAAAACTTACAAAAATGCAACATGCACTTTCTGTCCAGAAAGTATTATGATTTTCACTTAGGTGTTTCTCACTCAATACTTAATGAAAATGAACGATTCAAAATGCTAAAATAAAGTTTAAGAAGTTAGCAAACTTTTTCAAGTGGTTTCATATTTTTTCGACACCATTTAGTACTTGAAACTGAAATTATAAAAACGTGCAGACAATCTGTTCTCGCAGTCAGAATCTTGGTCCTCGTTGTTTGAATTATCAACAAATATATACAGCTCCAAATGATATGAGGTTTTTGCCTAAATCTCATAAATTTTGTTAGATATAAAAGTTGTTTGAATCATATTCTCTGAAACTTTGTAGATTTTTCTCAGTATTTAAAAATTGTGCATGTGTCCAGATTGGTCACTGTTGGCCCTAAGAGGACAATGAAATTATTAAAAAACTTAGACCTAACTAAAAATTATGGTTAAATTACTATAACTAGTTGAAATATAGGGGAACATGTGGGATTTTTCTTGGAGTTTATTTTGGACTTATGATTTATGAAATCGAGCCTACAAAAACATGTATTTTCTGAAAATTTGAAACAGGGACCGTTTTGGTAATGTAATATAAACCGACACTTGTGGACTTACTATAAATGGAAAAACTGACTTATTATGACATATGAGCATATTTAGGGATTTGGTAAAAGTTTCGGGTCAAACCGAGTAGGTTTGAACAAGTCAACAAAAACGTGGCTCGGTACTAAAAACGATGACCAACTTATTTAGACTAAGTATCAAAATTCGCGTAACAACACATAACTACATACTATGCAATTCGGGAAAATAATTAACATATACTCATACAAGTATACAATGAAATGAACATAATAATAATACCATTAAGTGTTTTTATTACATAACAACACCAACGAATCGTACAAATTTTTAAACACAATGATCTTTAGAAACGAGTGAACAAATTAACATAGTTTGACATTTAGCCAACTAATTATACTAAACTATCTCTTACGTTAGGGCGTCAAGAGACTTATTTGGGCAACCACTTTACTAGCTCTCACACTTAAGCTCACGAGGTGAGTACACAGCCCCTACTTTGACTGTTTTGATGCTTTTATACTAGGGTGAAAAACATAGCAACTGCTTTTATACGATATACAAAAACTTTATTGTTTATGATGTTTTCATACTATAATCGCAAATTATCAACTATATTGCTTTACATACCATACTCGAAAACTATTTACTTATGAAATCATTTTCATACTATTTTGGGAACATAACAACGAATCCTAGTACGGACCTAGTGTGAACATGTTATAGTGCATAGAAGTCCTCGTGCTTGCAAACTATAACCAGTAGCTAGGTGACTCTAGCCACTGAATATATGGATAGTAATAACGGGATGACATCCCTCCCACTCATTGTTGGTCATTCCAACCTCGACTATATGTCACACAACGAGGAGCGTATATTTCACTGGTCTGAAGATGAAAACAATTGGTCATGGTTTAGTTATAGCATTAGGGGTCATCACTTTAACTCATAAGGTCTAGCTAACCTTTCGGGGATCACCGTCTATGTCTTCCTAACATTTTTTTTTTTTTTTTTGAAATATGGTTCTCTAACAAACTAATTACTTATAGGAATGATTTCCTACAAACAACGAAGTTGGAAATATAGTTTTCCAATGAATTACTTATTGGGACTCTTTCCCGATGATTGATTTATAGGACATATTTTTTCTAAGACGAACTTTGTAGGAAATGATTTTTCCTACGATTAACTTTATAGGAAATTCTTTTTCCTAGGATTAATTATATAGGAAGGTTTGCCTACAACAACGATAATGATTTATTAGATTATTATTAATGTTTTCTAACCAACGATTATTTAGAATACTTTTTTTAACGTCTTCTAATGAAACTATACAATTAGATCTCCTGCGGGATTTCTACAACATTTTCAATGAAACTTTTGACTTGCATGTCAACGAATTACAAACGAATTGGTTTAACAACGATATATAACCTGTGAATTCACTCAACATTGTTTTTGATATTTTATCTATGTTTCTTAGGAAAATTAGCACTCATGTAAGACTACATCCATCTTGGAACAATGACCACCCGAGACAAATTAAGATGCCACTTTCGGAACTTATTGGATTTCTTTTGAATAACTATAATTTATTAGTCTTATTTACAAAATCTTGGACTTGAATATTATATTCACTTAAACGAATGTATTTCAACAACACTAATACTACAACTTGATAAGTCGTAGCTTTTGTAATAACTATTACTTTTGGCATCTTAATATTAAGTTGTTCTGCAATAATCATATGCTCTGTGAATGTATGGTCCAATGCTTACGTCACACCGCCAGCCCTGTACACAATTGCTTCCGTTGACCAACGTTGACCGATTTTGTGGTGTGACACATGATAGGGGTACCGAGGCACATAGCGGAACACAGATTGAATGTGAACAAATCATTGAGCCGGTTGTGCAAAAGAAAGGGCCCTAGCTCCGGAAAGAAGACAGGCCGCATGTGAAGAGGTAGATACACTCGTGGAGGCGGGAATCCTAAGAAAGGTAAGATACCACACATGGATTGCGAACCTGATGATGGTAAAGAAAGAAGACGGCTTATGGAGAATGTACATCGAATTCAAAGACACTAATAACGCTTTCTCGAAAGATCTGTACCCCCTACCGAAAGTAGACTGGAAGGTCGAATCCCAATCCTTCTTTAGATACAAATGTTTTCTAGATGAACACAATGGGTATTAATATCGCGTAAAAAGTCATGTTTTTACTACCGATATCTCTCTCATTCTAGAACGATCCTTGGCATTTTAACCTCAAAAACAATACAAATCAATGATATTATGCCAAGATGGTTAAAACAAGGTTGCACGATAAAAATCAAGCAAAACGGATGAAAAACAAAGATTCCACACACGTTTGAAGATTCAAGGCATCAAAACAAGATTTCAAGACAAAAGTGCCCATCATCAACATCCATCTCATCCAAGATGTTCGTTTTCAAATTACGAATCCAACAGAAGAAGAATCAACAAAAACGGATAAAGAATGAATATTCTACGCCCGCCGGAAGATCCAAATGATTCGTACGCAATATCTGGAGATAGGAGACATATTTTTGGGATATCTTTACATCAAAGTCTTCATTTTTGAATTATAAATCCAACACAAAAAGAATTAACACAAACGGACGCATAACGAAGAAGATACGCATGAATTAAGCAACGCAGCGAAAGAGGACGGACCGGGGCGGGTGGCAGCCAGCCGCCACCGGCCAGGTGTTGGGCAGCACCGCCTCCCCTACCCCCGTCGCTTTTCCACTTTTCCGTCCTTGCGTGTACCCGGTGCACCACCTTTCGCTACTTTTTCGTACCCGATGCACCACCTTTCGCTACTTTTTCGTACCCGGTGCACCACCTTTCACTCTTTTTCTAATGTGAGCCTAGGGATGCTAACGTGAGCCACTTTTCACCTATAAATAGCAGCCCTTAGACCTCATTTGAAGAGACATCTTGAATATCATCTTTTAGCATCTTCACACCTACATTTAGATATCTTTCTTTCTTTGTAATTTTAATTCTTCCTAGTTAATTAACTAATCAAGGAAGATTTGTACGGAGGTGCTCCGGGATGCATATTTTAGCTACGAGTTATTGTACTTCTTTCCAGGTGTTAATCTATCTTCCATATTTAATATGTTTGTTCTTTCTTTAATAAATTTAAAATGCATGCTAGAATTGTCATGATTAACTAAATAACTCAATTGTCTGCTATGATAGTCGTTTAGAAAAAGTTTAAATATGTGATTGTACTGTATGTCATGAGATTGCGGATGCTTTATATTATAAATAGATGTAGGAATTGAATCTTTATCGTTTATCTGCCCAACTCATGTTGTGACTAAAACCTTATCCAAAAATGAACGTAGCTAACTCATAGGGTATAGGTAACTTAGTTATACTATGTTAGATTGAATCATTGAGCTCGGCATGGTCAGTGTTCTCTGGACCACACTAGGATCTAAGAGACACGGAACATGGGAATAGAGGTAGATTAAGATTTAATTCAAACAGACGATATTTTTGAGACAACTTTCGGAATATCCTCGACTTAGATAACACCTTTGTATGCTCAATTTGAACCATTACCTTGATTGTCTTATTGCATGTTCTTGTTTGATTGTTGCCTTAGGATTGCCATGATAATAAAATATATTTAGACTTAATCGTCATGAAATAATGTGACGGCCCCTATTCGACTGTTCTTCGATATAGTACTGGAAACGCTTATGGCTGAGTACAAATGTATGGAAGTCGAGAACGACCGAAGGTAGTCATGTTATGAATCGATTAACAAACGTGTTACTTAGGTTTCTATTCTTAGTATAAATCATCCCTGTTTTCTTGCATACTTGAGTAATGTTGATAATTTGTATTAATAAGTGATGACATGCTATCCGACCGTCTAGACCGGTTATTCCAACCTATTCCGGTGAGGGTAAAACCCGTTTACAAGATTGTTTATTCAACAAACTGTGCCATGATTCGGACATCTCTGATGACCGAGATTGGGGAATACTGTTGGTGCATCTTGGTGTGTCTTTCAATTGGTCTAAGTCTGTAATGCGTTTGATATGTAATTACGTTAGTTATAACGTTTGTATTAATTACATTTTGTGTTTTGGCGACACAAGGTCTTTGTGTCGCAATAGTTAACTTGGCGACACATCTTGTGTCGCATGAGTCGGCTTGGCGACACAGCTTGTGTCGCATAGATCAGATTAGGTCTTTAGTATAAATAGTCGAGTTCGGCTCATTTGTGAGGGTTGACGAATTTGTGAGATCCAAGAGCATATTGTAACTATTCTATTCAATATAAGATGATCGACTTTTGGTATTCAATTGATATACTTTGTGTTTGATTCGTTGTTTATTCGTTTAACTTTTGTTGTCAATCGTGGGATTCCGCACTACGTTTGATTTTTAGGGTTCAGTTAGGTCCGACTACAGGGGTCCTACAAGTGGTATCAGAGCCAAAATCTCAGGATTTGGTGTTATTGAATCCATTTTGATACGTTTCTCGGATAAAGACAACTTGTTTTAGTTAAAATCTTCATTGAAAGGTGCTTCAAAGTTGGTATTTGGCTTTTCTGGAAGATTTTGATTTTATTATTCGTCCTCCATTCGTGAATTTTCGTTAAGTTATCGAAATTTTTTGATTTTATGGTTTTTGGTCGCTGCTCAGCCGTTTCTGCGACACAACTTTGCGACATATCTTTTGTGTCGCGACTAGGGTTTTTGTGTCGCGACTAGGGTTTTTGTGACATAAGCTTGCGACTCAAGCTTCTTCTAATTTGCGACATAAGCCTTCACTTAAGCGACATAAGCTTGCGACACAAGCTTGCAATATTAGACACGGTTTTCTTCCGTCGCTATCTCTTTGCGACATAAATTTTGTGTCGCTAGACACTTTGGAATGTTAGAATACGGGGGAGTTTGATTCGGCACAGGAAGCCGATTTCACAAACCTGGACTCTGTCATTGTGCCTGACGAGATTCCAAGTTCTCGCATTAATAAGGACCATCCAGTGGAGTATATTATAGGTCCTTTGGATAAGGGGATTCAGACAAGAAGTCAAGTTATTGTTGATACACATCCTGCATCCCCTTCTGACTCTTCTGAGTCTGCTTCTCTTGCATGTCTTGCTGCTGAGGTTAAATCGTGTTTTCTGTCTCAGGTGGAGCCTAAACGTACAGAAGATGCTTTAAAAGATCCACACTGGGTTGAAGCAATGTAGGAGGAGTTGCAGCAATTCAAAAAGCTGCATGTTTGGGAATTAGTGCCCTTACCTAAGGGTGCACATCCAACCGGCACTCGATGTGTTTATCGAATCAAGAAAGATGATCGAGGGGTAGTTTTTAGAAACAAAGCAAGGCTAGTAGTTCAAGGTTTTCATCAAGTAGAGGGTTTGGACTATGATGAGGTTTTCGCCCCTGTTGCAAGATTGGAGTTGATTCGTATCTTCTTGGCCTTCACGTCCTTCAAAGAATTCATTGTTTATCAGCTTGATGTAAAGAGCGCTTTTCTGTATGGACAGATTGATACCGATGTTTATGTGAAGCAGCCTCCTGGTTTTGAAGATCCTTTGCATCCAGAATATGTCTGTAAACTTAATAAGGCATTATATGGTTTGCATCAGGCACCACGACTGTGGTATGAGAGGCTTGCCACTCATCTTGTTAAGAATGGATTTGAAAGAGGTAGTATTGACAGCACTTTATTCACAAAAAGAGATGGAGATGACTTATTGCTGGTACAGGTGTATGTCGATGACATCATTTTTGGCTCTACCAAAGACTCCATGTGTAAAGACTTCGAACATCTCATGAAGTCTGAATTTGAGATGAGTGCAATGGGGGAACTCACGTTCTTTTTGGGCATTCAAGTTGAGCAGTCTGCCAAAGGAATTTACATTCATCAGTCCAAATATGTCACTGATGTGTTAACTAGGTATGACTTGCTTAATTGTAAGACCTATGGAACCCCCATTGAAATTAATCATAATCTCGGGCCGGCCATTGATGACGAGGATTGTAAAGAAAAGGACTATCGCTCAATGATTGGTTCTCTCATGTATCTGACCGCATCCAGGCCGGACATCATATTTGTTGTGTCCATCTGCTCAAGATATCAGGCTAGGCCAAAGGTTTCTCATATGAAAGCAGTAAAGCGTATTTTTAGGTACCTCAAACATAGGCCAACTCTTGGTCTATGGTACTCCAATGAAAAATCGTTTGCACTGACTGCTTACTCGGATTCTGATCATGGCGGTTGTAGCATAGATAAGAAGTCAACAACTGGTGGATGCCAGTTTCTTGGATCGCGTTTGGTCTCGTGGCAATGCAAGAAGCAGACAACGGTGGCTACTTCCACAGCGGAGGCTGAGTACGTTGTTGCGGCTAGTTGTTGTTCCCAGGTTCTGTGGATTCAGCATCAATTACGCGATTACAGGTTACTTCTTACTATGACTCCCATACATATTGATAATACTGCTGCTATTTCCATTACACGCAATCCTGTACAGCACTCTAGAACTAAACACATAGAACTTAGGTTTCACTTTATACGGGATTGCTATGAGAAACACTTAATAGACCTTGTCCATATAGATACCCTTAAACAGAATGCTGACCTATTCACTAAGGCTTTTTCTTGTGCCCAATTTGATGAACTGGTCAACATGATTGGTTTGCGCTTCTTTCAGCTTAAGAAGTAATTTTTTGGACTTGGACTATTTTTTATTCAAAAAAAAAAAAAAGACACGCAACAGCCACTCTTTATACTCTTTAGTATTAAAGAAATGTACAGTTGCAACATTTGTAAAAAGACGTTTAGTTGTGTCTGTAAACAACTAGGGAAATGATAGTACATTAGGGTGCATGCACAAAATGAAAATTTTAAGGTTTATCCTTGATGTATCAGTAGGTTTATCTAGCATACTTACCATAGCTTTTATAAAAATTAGATTCATCGTATGTTATACTGGTAGGCATGTTACACCGGCCTTTGAGCAATTAAAAAGTCATTCTAATACATGTCTATTATCATGTGGTCAACATCCTGTGATGTATGACTAAGTGTCTTAATTCCTTAATACAGCTTGGCATACTTCCATTTTAGTTTATAATATGAAATACTTTGGGGGTATATACTTCTTGTTTCCTCTGTTGTACGTAAGTACAGACCTGGTCTCAAGTTGTATATACTTAAAAGTTAAGCAAACGCAAGTCAAAGAACTTGAAAAAGTCTTAAATCATAAGATACCTAACAAGGTCACCAAAATGGTTTGACCAAGTCTGGTTTTGCTTACACCTGAATCAAGCTATGTCGCTTTGTTGTACGTCTGTATAGACCTGTCACCGCTGACTTGATTCTTAAAAATGACTTTTCTCTATTTTATCTATCTTGGAAGATATGTTCTTGTCTAAATTATAGGGATATGTCTATGGTGGGGACCACAGATAATTATTCATACTAACAATAAAAGTCTCGCTCATAGTCGTAGATGTAACATGTTTAGGTGGTCAAACAATAACAGTAATCATCTTGAAATAATATTTATCAATGGTATTCTAAATATGCTAAGTAAATTTTAAGAGGACAAATATACTGATAATCGAGATAACACTTATTATTTTCTAATAATTGTAGGTTATCCTAATATGATCCCTTACCAGACAAAAATAACTATGTCACCAAAAAGAAAATTAATTTACGTTTTATTTTAGGTTTAGTAATTAAGTTTTTTTTATCTTCAATTTTGTATATTTATTTTTCCAAGTCCATTAGTTACTCTTTCATCGGGGTTCAAAACTTGAAATTAATAATCAAGTTTTCTGAGCACTGCGACATAAGTCTTGTCCTGCGACATAAATTATGTCGCTCTCTATGTCGCTAAATTATGTCGCTAGGTGGGGCTGAGGTATAAATACTTCACCCCAGTCGCTTTCTCTGTTCACACTTTTAGCGACACAAAATCAAAAACCTGCGACATTAAAATCACTCCTGCGACACAAAAGCTGCGTGTGAATTCGTTCTTTGATTTCGATCGTCTGGTGTTTATCTTGGCAATCGCTCACTAGTTTCTTTTTCACCTATTTCTACTCGATCGATAGGTACTATTTTCACCCTACTTTACCGTTTATTTGTGCTTTAATCGTTCATTTTAGTTACGGGTTTTTAGGGTTCACGGGTTTGGGTTGATTAGTCACGAATATCTCACTGTTATTTGTTCATATCTATGTTTTCATGCTCCTGTCTAGATGGCGTACCCTAGGGTATGTCTCGTTTTCGAAAACCCCAAATTAGAGGTTAGGGTTTCTGGGTTGGGACTTGCTGTTCGTCACTGCGACATAAGTTTTTATGTCGCAGAGTTTCTGAATTTCAATTTATGTCGCTGACATTTGTGACACAAAATTTATGTCGCTGGCATTTGCGACATAACTTTTATGTCGCCAAGTAACAATGCGACATATCTTATGTCGCTTAAATCAGTTTGGCCTATTCCTCACTTTTGTCCAATTATGGTATAGCCATGGCAGGTGATTTCGTTCAGGACAATGGTGTTTTACACTACTGTGTTCACTGCTTCTGCCCAAAGACTATCATGTCTTGCACTTCCGCGACTTCGAGGATCACCTTTCGGTCGTGGAAGCTTATGTGCACTCAGGTGTCGTGATAGCATTCTTGCTTGATCGATTACCTTTCGTTTTTGGTGGTCTAGTGGGATCCCCTCATTATCCTGGATCTTTGCCTGTCCTTGTCTTGAATTTTGGCCTTTTGTGTATTAATAGTATCCGAGGATACTATCTAGGTTTAGGGTTTAGAATGTGATACCTTGTAATCATAACTATGTATTTATCTTTATTATCAATTAAACCCTTAATTTGTGCGCATTTGATCTCTTTACTTGCTATATATGTGATTTTGCACTCTGTTGTGCGACACAACTTTTATGTCGCCTCATCTTTGCGACACAAATGATTTATGTCGCATAAAATCGATTAAATTCGAATTAATTGCAAAAAGCGACACAACTCTGTCCGTCGCATTAGTCTTTAGCGACACAATTCCTTATGTCGCTTACTTTGTCAAAAATCAATTTTGTTCTGTTAGCGACTCATTCTAATTATGTCGCAGCTTTTCTGCGACACAATTATCTATGTCGCATACAACACAATACTAAATTGATTTATTTGTTTCGATTGAATCTGCTAATGCTAACCGTTTGCGAGTTTCATTCTTATACTTTGTACAGCAATGGCAGATGGTGATATTCTATGGGAGCCACGTCACAACATTGTGGCATTTTTGGATGATTCGAAGGAGACGGTTGCGCCCTACAGGCCAATGGTAGCATTTCTACGTCGGTCTCGTATTCATACTGCTATCACCGCAACAACCACCATTTACAAGGATTAGGTGGGTCAATTTTGGGAAAATGTGGTGATCAACTCCGAGTTGCCATTTACCAGGATTATCTACACTGTGGGTGATCGTCAACTCATTATCTCCAAACATGTTATTCGGGAATTCTTCCACTTTGGTTATGCTACGGAAATGCCTACTCTTTTTGGAAATGAGTTTATAGCTGGGGCTATGACACGTCTCGGTTATCCAGGCATGCCTAATGACCAATACCGAAAGGCGAATCTGCCTAAGGTCTGGAGATATTTGATGCATGTTCTTATCGTCTGTCTTTCTCCTCGTAAGGCGGGTTTTGACGGTATCAGTCGTTCTACGGCCTCCGCCATGCTAGCGTTGATCTACAACAAGCCCTTCAATTTTTTGGGTATATTTTCAGGGCAATGGTCGACAATCTTAACATCGGGGACAAGCGTTGGAATTTATATCCACGCTTCATTCAACTTTTTCTTGACAATCAACTTCCCGGCCTTCCGCAAAATGCTCGAGAGCGCTTGCATCCAACTCCCATGAACGTCCGAATCTGGACGGTTTGTGCGGATGGTGCGAACGCGAACAACAATTTTCCGTTGTTTGGGCATATAATCGATGAAGCCTATGTTGCGCCGCCCAATGACGGTTTTATGGATGTTTTGGTTGCACCTGGGCAGCAACTTCAGGAGGAGGAATTACACCTCCATGATGCACAAATACAGGTCGATGATCTGTGACAGGAAATTGATAATTTCCAAGCTGAAGAACAGGCTGATCAGCCTAATCTTGAAGATCTAGTTGTTGAAGATTCGGATGGAGGCTCTACTCCTGAGACTTCTCCGAGGGATGTTCCCTCAGGAGATGCGTTGAGGAATATTCAACGCTTTGACCCTCGTCGGTTCAAACGAATACAGCATCGTATTCGTGAAGGTACGAGTTATGTGCACCCTGATCAGGGCAAATGACCAAGAAGTGCTGATCTTGATGATGAAGATTGGGTTCCACCTCAGTCTATTCGTCGTACTTCTACGTCGTCTTCGAGGACATGGGTTGACATTCCCCGTGTTGAGGTTCCAATTCAACCTCTGCCTTCGGTTATCCAGGAACTTTTGAAATGGATGGATCAGATGCAGCAGACCATGGACAATCAAGCTCAAATGATTCAGTCTCAGGCATCGGTTTTGGAGGTTCAAGCTGCTCAGATTAAAGCGTTAGAAGAACAAGCAGTTTTAGTTCCTACTTTGAACACTAGGGTTTTAGAATTAGAATCCCTAGCTATTGTTCCGGGGGAGTCAAGCCTGCATGCCATAGAAACAACATCTAGGGCTTCAGCCGGAACACGGACTGACAATGTAGATGATAATGTAAACATTTCTGATGATAATGAATCTCTTCGTTTGGATTATTTCTCTGTCGATGATATTCCAGGTCAACCAAGACCATTAGCTGTAGATTTTTCAAATGCTAATCTATCTTTTATTCAGCGAATGGTAAATGAGGAAAGTCAGGCATCTAAACCTGAATTTGAAATCAATGATGATGTCGAGATTGAGGAAGAGGAGATGCGTCCTGATGATTTCTAAGATGATGCTCCGACAATCGAGACTGATTCTTCGGAAGATGAAGCAGAGCCAGCTGGAACTTCGCAAACTGTTCCAGAAACTACACCGGCTTCTGATACTGCTTCTACTTCAATTTCTGAGCGACCTGTGATAAGTTTTATTCCTGGTGAATCTATTCCTGTTACTTGCAAGACATATAAAGTTAGTGGGAATTACACAGGAATTATCAAAAGCTGAAAAACCTACAAAGGTATTTTCATGATTAAAAGAAGCGATGGCATTCAGTATTTTAAAAGATCATTCAAGAAGTTGAGTACATTGCCAAAGGGAGAAATAAATCGTCTAGCTCAACTGGAACTGATAAATCCAACTAGGGATTCAAGAGCTGATTTTGTACAGACGGTTTTGCATCGTGAAGTGAAGAGCAAAAGATATAACTTTATCAAACCGACACTTGGTACGAGATTCATATTCAAGAAGAAACTTGATCCAGTAACAAGGCAGCCGATTTGCAAAGTGCATTATCCACTATTGAGTCCTGAGCCACTGCTAGATTTGCTCAGAAGACAAGTATTGTGCCACTGCTAGAAGAAGTCTACCACTGTTAGTTTAGTTTTGTATTGACAGTGCCACTGTCAGTTAGAATTAGCCTAACAGTGCCACTGTTGAAATGAATTTGTATTTTGTATTAAGTACTCAACCACTGTTGATAATATATGAGTACTACCCCTGTTAGTAAATAGCTTAACCACTGTTAGTAGTCGGTTAGAGAGAATTATGGAATAGATAGAATTTTCATAATAGTTTGATTCTGTAAAGGACTCTATGTGATATAAATAGAGATCCTGTGAAACCCTAGAAGATAGACGAATTTCTAGTTATTAGCTTCAAGGTTGTAAACCCTAACACAATTGTGTGTTCGTATTGTTGATAATAATATTGAAGCTTTTGATTAATATTCTGTGTTACAAGATTGTTCTTCAAGTTATTAATAAACTATTCCGCAAGCTTATTAATAATTAATCAAAGTAATACATATTAAGATCCTAACTGGGATCAACAAGTGGTATCAGAGCTAGATATTGCTTTGATCTTGAAGAATTCTATAAAAGTTTGTCGCTTTCTCTTCAAATACCAAGATGTCTACTGAAACAATGGAAGGAATACAGGCCACAAAGATTCCTATGCTCAAACCTGATGAGTTTGAGTTATGGCAGACAAGAATCAGGCAGTACATGCTTCTCACAGATTATATGATGTGGGAGGTGGTTATCAATGGACCTAATTATCCAAAGGGTCCAGATGGTGAATGATGCTGAGTATGATAGAAGAATGGTGGTATATGTAGGTGAAAATGTGCAAACAAGTGGTTCAGATAGTGAAAGTGTGAATGTTGCAGATGATAATGCACAAAGAGGTCCAGCTTTGAATGTTTTTCCATTAAACAAAGGATTACCTTTTAAGGCTGTGACTAATTTATATTTCTGGGATGTTATGGGAGAAAATCTTGATATGGGAAAAAGAGTGAGCTTTAGTGATAGGATGGTGTTTGATAAATCTGTTGAAACAGAGGAGATGGAAGGTGGAAATGTAGAGGTTGAGGGGGAGTGTTTAGAGTCCAAATCTGAAGCTAAAGAGGAGGTAAGAATGAAAAATTATAATAGAAAGAAATCAATTCCATTCAGAAAGTCTATCTCTGCCAAGAAAAATACTCCTGTTACATCTCAACCTATGACCACTGTTAGCAGTTTGGTTTCTACCACTGTTGAGGTATCTACCCCTGTTGGTACTTCAGCAGCAACCCCTGTTATATTACCTACCCCTGTTATCACAGAGTCAACCACTGTTACATCAACCCCTGTCAATACTTCAAGTATTCCCACAACTGTCATAACAACCACTGTCACCACAACTACACCAAGATCTATCCTACCCCCTGTCATTATTGAAGAACCTTCATCATCACCCAAACCTAAGTCTGATCTTCCAAAGATTGATTCAAAGGACAAAGGTAAGGGAAAATTGAAAGAAGAAAGAAAGATTAAGAAGGTTGTAGAGCCTCAAATTGATTTAGATGAGGCCAGGAGAGCTTAGGAGGAGCATGATGAGAGAATGTTAAGAATGGCAGTTGAGTCCAAGAGACTAGAAGGTCCTGATGTTGATGTTGTACTGGAAGATATGAGTGTGGTAACCTTATCTCAGAAGGCTGCAAAGATGCTCAATGATATGGCTGTAATAGGTAAAGGGTTGTCTGCACAAAAGATTCATGATATGATCAACAAAAAGGATGGTAATGATGGTTTGAATCCAGGGTTTGCAAAGCTAAAACAAGCTAATGAAGAAAAGGCAAGAAGGAAAACACAAGCTGAGCTTGAAAAGAAAAGAAACAAACCACCAACTGCTGCTCAAAGGAAAAAGGAGTTACTCAGAATTCTTGGTGGAAGATATGCACCAAGAAGTATACTAGAAGGATGGGATGTAGAGAAGTTGGAGAAAGCCTATGAAAGACATCAGAATGAGGGAAAGGTAGATTTTGAGAAAAAGCTCATGCAAGACAAATTCATTGAGAAAAAGTTGTCTGAGGATAGAAAGAGGATTGCTGAGCAGGTGAGAAAAGAGGAACAAGATAAAATTGAAAAGAAAGAGCAAGAGAAAGCAGAAGCTGAAGAAGGAGAATTAAAAAGGCTTTCTGATCGAAATTTAAAAATCAGATGGGATGGAGTTCTTGCTTGTGATAGTGTAGTTCCTGATTTGGAGAAAGATGCAGAAGTGTTGAGAAAATATATCAAAGAGGTGAAGGACAGCAAAGAAAATATTCACATTAATCATGATAGATCATCAAGAATAGTTGAATGGGAAGGACAGAAATCAAAAGTTGCTGATGTTGTCAAAGAACAGATCAAGATTGTCAGAGAGGATGGGAATGAGCAATACTTGACATCTGTAGCTGATGTGCTCAAGAATATGAATAGGTTAGACATTCTAGATCTGTATGAGCTAAACAGTCAAAGAAACAGGAAGGCTTCTCTGGTGATAATGGAAAGAGATTTGGGAAGATGTTTGAATATGCTGTTTGAGCCTGAACCATTTACTAATTTGTTCTTAAACTGCATTGAGTATGTGAATACATGGAGACATTTTGTTAGAGCTGGAGTTCATATGATCTTATTCAGAAGTGGAATCACAATCTACATGCTTGATGAAAGACAATATGTTCTGGGGACTCAGATTCTAAGAAATGTGCTTGCATCTCAATTAAGAACTACAGTGATTTCAGAAGGTGCATTCAATGCTTTATACATGGTGTTCAATCAGTTTCATAAAAGAATGGAGTTGGAAAGATTAAGAGAGGAGGAGAAAAAGAGAAAACAGAATCAAGCTCCTAAAGATGAAAAGAAAGATGAAGAAACTTGATTCATTGCTGAGAATGATCAAGTTTAGGGGGAGATTGTTGAGTCCTGAGCCACTGCTAGATTTGCTCAGAAGACAAGTATTGTGCCACTGCTAGAAGAAGTCTACCACTGTTAGTTTAGTTTTGTATTGACAGTGCCACTGTCAGTTAGAATTAGCCTAATAGTGCCACTGTTGAAATGAATTTGTATTTTGTATTAAGTACTCAACCACTGTTGATAATATATGAGTACTACCCCTGTTAGTAAATAGCTTAACCACTGTTAGTAGTCGGTTAGAGAGAATTATGGAATAGATAGAATTTCCATAATAGTTTGATTCTGTAAAGGACTCTATGTGATATAAATAGAGATCCTGTGAAACCCTAGAAGATAGACGAATTTCTAGTTATTAGCTTCAAGGTTGTAAACCCTAACACAATTGTGTGTTCGTATTGTTGATAATAATATTGAAGCTTTTGATTAATATTCTATGTTACAAGATTGTTCTTCAAGTTATTAATAAACTATTCCGCAAGCTTATTAATAATTAATCAAAGTAATACATATTAAGATCCTAACTGGGATCAACATCCACCAGCTGATTGTTTAACTGAGATTCCACTTGAGACAGTTCCCTTTAACTTTCTAAGAAGATTTCATCATTGGGAACTTGATCCACATACGGGTGAAGCTGTGTTTATATTTGTTCCAGAATCAGAGCATCCAAAGAGAACTTCGCTCTATGGTTTGAAGAAAGCTCAATTCAAAGTTTTTGATCCGATGAGCTTGATCAATTTGTCACAGAAAGACTTGAGGAAGTTGTTTGATAATCCAATTCGCTTCAACGTAAGAAATGTTGTGAATTCGATTCTTGCTAGACAATTCCAGAAAGTTGTGACCGTGTGTGTTAAGCATGGGATTCATGCTGGAGGCAGGTTTCCTGAAGGCTGGGCTTAATTGAAGAAATTTTGAAGACCAAGCTGAAGACACGGGGGAGTTTGTTGGTGCATCTTGGTGTGTCTGTCAGTTGGTCTAAGTTTGTAATGCGTTTGATATGTAATTACGTTAGTTATAACGTTTGTATTAATTACATTTTGTGTTTTGGCGACACAAGGTCTTTGTGTCACAATAGTTAACTTGGCGACACATCTTGTGTCGCATGAGTCGGCTTGGCGACACAGCTTGTGTCACATAGATCAGATTAGGTCTTTAATATAAATAGTCGAGTTCGGCTCATTTGTGAGGGTTGACGAATTTGTGAGATCAGAGAGCATATTGTAACTATTCTATTCAATATAATCTAATCGACTTTTGGTATTCAATTGATATACTTTGTGTTTGATTCGTTGTTTATTCGTTTAACGTTTGTTGTCAATCGTGGGATTTCGCACTACGTTTGATTGTTAGGGTTCAGTTAGGTCCGACTACAGGGGTCCTACAAATAGGAATTGAGATTAACTGTTGGATAATATGGACATGCATTTGAGAGAACTTTTGGTGCATGTTTTAATATATTCTGCAACCCAAGTGACATTCTAATTGCTTGATTGTGGACACCTCCGCGTTAGCCCGATAGAAGGACTGTAGAATAGCTAACATTAACCTACAAATTTATCCTTGTTAGAACTCCTCTTATTTAACTTCACCTAAACCACTTCATAGTAAACAATCGCTTTAATTGTTGAACGCCCGAAATAACCTCCACCTTTTAGTTTATCTTAAATTTAATCTTAATTTAGAAAAAAAAAACCAAAACCAAAACCATCTTTCTGAGCCCCAGCTAAATTCATAAAAGTTCCTAAACCCTCCTAATTTCAATTCGTCGCGCTTTGAAGAACGACTCTAGGTCATACTTATCCTTTGCTAGCCCTTAGATTAGCAATAGTAGTAACCCTAGGCCCCAACCTTATAAATTAAAAACCCACTACTGTGCTGCATCTCCATTAGAAGTTCCAACGACCGGTGTGCAGTGCAACAGGTATCATCAAAGACAAATGACAAAAGAAGACGAAGACAAAACAACCTTTCATACTAATCAAGGTGTGTATTGCTACAAGAAGATGTCGGTCGGTTTAAAAAACATAGGGGTGACATATCAACGTTTGGTAGATCGGGTCTTTGAGAATCAGATCGGACGCAATCTAGAGGCATATGTGGATGACTTAGTAATAAAGAGCCGAACTCCACATGCTATATTGTTAGATACACGAGAAACATTTGATAACCTCAGAGAAATTAACATGAAGCTGAGCCCAAAGAATTGCACCTTCGGAATAGAGAAAGGTCGATTGCTGTCATAACCGAAAAGGGGATGAAAGCAAATCCCGAAAAGATGAAGGAAATAATAAATATGCAATCTCTGAGAACAGCAAAAGAGGTCCAAAGTTTCAAAACGGAAAATTAGCGGCACTGAAGAGAGAGCTATCCAAGTCAGCCGAAAGGGGCATTACCGTTCTTCAAAACTCTAAAAAATTGGTTAACAAAAAGAGACTTCAAGTGCACTACAGAAGCCGAAAAGGATTTTTAGGAGCTTAAAAAGTCACTAAAGATGTTTCCGATGTTTGTTGCACCGACAGTAGGAGAAGTTCTCTTCTTGTATCTTATGGTAGCCAAAGAGGTGGTCAGGTCCTGATGACAGAAATGGAAAGAAAGCAGATGCCCATTTACTTCATAAGCACAACCCTGCAAGGGTCTGAACTAAACTTCCCTCCACTCGAGAAGCTTACTCTATCCTTAGTAAATGTGTCAAGATGACTACACTAATATTTCCTGGCACATCAAATAGTAGTGATCACTAATCAACCCATACAACAAGTTTTCCAAAAACCGGAAGTATCGGGTCGATTGGCAAAGTGCGCAATAGAGTTAGCGAAGAAGAATAGGATCGAATACCAACCAAGGAGCGCCATCAAGTGGTAGATCCTCGCGGACTTCCTGGTAAAAATGCCATCTACAGAAAGACCGAAAATGACTGGCATGAAAACAATGACTCCTAATGGAGCCTCTATACCGATGGAGCATCGAACCAATTAGGCTCCGGTACGGGTCCATACTAACAAATTCGGAAGGCACGAAATACAGTTACATGTTGCGATTCGACTTTCCAGCACCAAACAATGAGTCAGAATACGAGGCATTGCTGGTAGGGCTTCGACTAGCGCTGAAACTAAAAGGAAAAATTTTGAAAGTAGTTGTGGATTCAAGGCTGGTTGCTAGTCAAGTGAATGGGGAATATGAGGCTCAGGATGCAACGATGAAATTATATCGATAAAAGGCAAAGGATTTGATGGGGAAATTCAAAAGGAAATCATCATCCGGATACCTTGAACTCAAAACCACCAGGGCGATACGCTAATCAAACTCGCTTCAGTAGCCTTTGAACACCAAACTAAAAATGTGATGGTTAAATACTAGAAAAACGATCAATAACCGGAAAGGAAGTTAATCCAGTGGTGGAAGAAGAGGGAGACACGTGGATGAACCCCATCACACGGTACCTGGGAGAGGGCATCTTACCTGCCGAAACCGGACAAGCAAGAAAGATCATGTTGAAATCATTGCGTTACATAATGAAAGAAGGAATTCTGTACAAACGGTCTTAAATGGTCCCTCTACTGTGGTGCATAGGACCTTTGCAAGCAAATTACATCATCAGGGAAATGCACGAAGGGTCCTGCAGAAAGCACGAAGGTCGTAGATCGATAGTAGCAAAGGTAATCAATGCGGGATACTTTTGGCCGACAATGCACCCGGATGCCCTGGGATAAATTAGAAGGTGCGATGATTGTCAAATACACACTCCGGTACCAAAGATACCGAAGTAGGATCTGATAAAAGTAAAAGGGGTGTGGCCTTTTCAAAAGTGGGGAGTGGATATATTGGGACATTTTCCTCCAGCCCTAGAAAAGGTGAAATACCTTTTGGTAGTCATGGACTATTTCACTAAGTGGTTCGAGGCTATGCCATTGGCAAAAATCACTAGAAGATACGTAAAAAAAAGTTTGTATGGGATAACATTGTATGTCATTTCGGTTTACCCAGAGAGATCGTAATGGACAATGATAAACAGTTTGTCAACAGTCCATTCTGAAGTTGGTGCGAAGAGCTTAATGTGAAGCAAGTGTTCACATCAGTAGCACACCCGCAAGGAAATGAACAAGTCAAAAGAATTAACTTAAGCATAGTGCAAGGACTAAAGAGTAGAATTGATACCGATGGAATGAACTAGGTAGACCACTAAACCCACGTCCTATGGGTACACCGAACCTTGATCAAGACAAGCAATTGAGAAACACCATTCAGCCTAATGTACGGATCGGAAGCCATGAAACCAGCCGAAATAGGAATCCTAATGCGCTGAACAAGCAGAACCGAAATAAAAAAAAGTCAACACGAATTGTTCGTGAAGCAAAATACAAGAGAAAATTGGAGCGGTATTACAACCAACGCATCCGACCATCCACGTTTCAGCATGGCAACCATGTACTTCGAAGAAATTATGCGAGCAAGGCAGAAAGCCGAGGCACACTTGGATCGAAGGGGAAGGCCCATAAAAGATCACGACAGCTTTCAGTAACGGTTCTTACACGCTTATGGACAGTAATGGAAAAACATTGCCACGAAGGTGGACATATGTACAATTAGTATTCAAGGGTAAACTAACTATTTGCCTAAGTTTTTCTTTGTTTGAAAGGAGTTCTATAACGAATTTTGGCACACGAGGGCATTTCTACTAAAGCATCTAATAATCTAACATTTAAGTGTTGGCTTTTAAATATTTCCAGATATTTACCGAATTGGGCTTCTTACTTTTCCCTTTTTTAGTCTATCAGGATAAGGTATTCTCGTTTGAGGTACATTTTCTGGAGTTTTGGATGGGTCAGATGTTGTTACAGGGATGTCAATTGACACATTTTCACTATGTGTAGGTGTGGGTAAAGAAGTATTTTTGGGGGTATTATCTGGTGGTGGTGGATCAACTTTGGTTACTTTTCCTCCTCTAGTCACGATTAACACATCATCACTTGGTGGATGAGTGGTGTCATTAGTGATTGCCGACGTACTTTCCTCAATAAAACTTAAGTTTTTCAAAATAGATTCCATATTAGAGATTAATTTTTCTAAAATTTTTATCATAGCTTCAATGTTATCTTGAAATCCGGTTACTCTTTTGTTTATAACATTTTCTTCGAACATAAAATCTGAAAAATATTGTTTTGAGGAAGGTAAGTGGCTGTAGGTGGGGAAACAGCCAAAAGTTGGGTTAAAGATCCATTTGGTGTGGGGATAGTTCAGTCAAAATAGGGTGTTGACATGATTGGTCGAAAGTGGTTAAACTAAAACTAATCTAATCCTAAAGGCAAAAAGGTAACTTTTGATCGACATTGATCTCTCAAAAGGATCGCTAAACACTAACATTGCTAAATTCCTAAAATCGGTTGCTGACGCTCCTAGGCAGCGACGCCAAAAACTTGTTGTCTCACACACCGGTCGTTGAAATTTCTAATGGTGATGCAAGACACCAGTGGGTTTTAAATTTGTAATGCTGGGGCCTAGGGTTACTATTATGCTAATCAAAGGGCTAGCAAAGAACAAGTATGACTTAGGATCGTTCTTCAAAACGCGACAAATTGAAGCTAGGGGATTTAGAAACTTTTATGTATTTAGCTAGGGATAAAAAAGTTGGTTTTGGTTTTAGGTTTTCTATTCTAAATTAAATTAAACTAAACTAAAGATTGGAGGTTACTTCGGGCGTTCAGCAATTAAAGCGATTGTCTACTATGAAGTGGTTTAGGAGTTGTTAAATATGGAGAGTTCTAATGGGGATAAGTTCGTAAGTTAAGGTGAGCTATTACTACAATCCTCCTATCGGGCTAACGCGGAAGTGTCAACAATCAGGAAAATAGAATGTTACATGGGTTGCAGAATATATTAAAGCGTACACTAAAAGTTCTCTCAAATGTATACCCATATTATCCGACAGTTAATCTCGAATCCTATTCCCCAATCTCGGTCATCAGAGATGTCTGAATCATCGCATAGTTTGTTGAATAAACAATCTTATGAACGAGGTTTACCCTCACCGGAATAGGTTGGACTAACTGGTCTAGGCGGCCGGATAATATGTCATCACTTATTCGTACGAATTATCAACATTACTCAGGTATGCAAGAAAACAGGGATGGTTTGTGTCAAAAATGGAAACTTAATTGATACGTTTGTTATCCGATTCATAATACAACTACCTTCGGTCGTTCTTGACTTCCATACATTTGTACTCCGCAGTAAGCGTTTCCAGTATTATATCAAAGAACAGTCGAATATGGGCCGTCATATTATTTTACGATGATTAATGTCGTTTGTATTTCACTATTATGATAATCCTATGGCAACAGTCAAACAAGAACATGCAATAAGACGATCAAAGCAATAGTTCAATATAAGCAGGCAAAGGTATTATTTAAGTCGAAGATATTCCGAAAGTTGTCTTAAAAATATCGTCCGTATGAATTTAATATTAATCTACCTCTATTCCCATATTCCGTGTCTCTTCGATCCTATTTTGGTCAAGAGAACACCGGCCATGCCGAGCTCAATGATTCAATCTAACATAGTATAACTAAGTGACCTATACCCTATGAGTTACCTACGTTCATTTTTGGATAAGGTTTTAGCACAACATGAGTTGGGCAGATAAATGATAAAGATTTAATTCCTACATCTATTTGTAATATAAGTCATCCGCAGTCTCATAACATACAACACAATTACATATTTAAAAATTTCTAAACGACTATCATATCAGACAATTAAGTTATCTAGTTAATCATGGCAATTCTAGCATGCATATTTAAATTTATAAAATAAAGAACAAACTTATTTAAATTTGGAAGATAGATTAAAACCTGGAAAGGTGTACAAATAACTCGTAGGTACAATGCGTCCCGGAGCACCTCCACACAAATCTTCGTTAGTTAAGTAATTAGCTATTCTAATTATCTAACTAGCCTAAAGGAAGTACTACAACTAATTTTACAAGATAAGAAAGATGTGTGTTGTGAATGGTGTAGAAATGTTGGTGTATGAGGTGTGTGTTTCAAATGAACAAAAGGCACCTATTTATACTTGAAATTTGGTGCATTTTAGCAAATAGGGGCACATGTTAGCAAAAGGTGGTAAAGTTGCTAGCACATGTACCATAAAGCGCGAAAAGGTCTAGCACGTGTACCCTAAAGTTGCGGAAAAGGTCTAGCACGTGTACTAGGCGAGTACGAGCAAGGACGGAAAAGCGGCCGGGGGATGGGGGGAAGGCAGCCGGCGCCGCCACCCTAGCATCCTGCGGCGGTGGCCTGGTGGCCCGCGGTGGCTGGCAGGCAGCTGCCACAGTTCGCCGTCTTTCGCTTCGTTTCCTAATTCACACGTATCTTCTTTGTTATGCGTCCGTTTTCATTGATTCTTTTTGTATTGGATTCGTTTTTCAAAAACGAAGACTTTTATGAAAGAAAATCCCTGAAATGCATCTCTGATCTTTAGATGTCTCGTACGAATCATTTGAACCTTCCGGTGTACGTAGAATCTTCATTCCTCATCCGTTTTTACTGATTCTTCTTCTGTTGGATTCGTATTTTGAAAAAAAAAATCTTGGATAAAATGGATCTTGGTGATGGGTACTTTGTCTCTAAATCTTATTTCAGATGCCTTGAATCTTCAACTGTGTGTGGATCATTTTTCGTCCGTTTTGCTTGATTTTTCTCGATCAACTTCATTTTGATCTTCTTGGCAAGGTTTCTTTAATTTGTGCATTATTTGAGTCCAAATGCCAAGTATTGCTCCAGAATGAGAGAGATATCATTGGTAAAAATATGACTTTTTACGCGATATCAAGTATCCCACACTTAGAGTTTTGCTTGTCCTCAAGCAAATTTTCAGAAAAACTGCTTTGAAATTCTGGAAGGGTGTCTTTGTATCCTGGAGAACTTTGGTTCCTGCAGGCTGGGTGAAAAGATTTCAAATGGGGTTTTAACCCTTGATGCTTTCCCAAACTACTGATTCTAACAAGCTCTCTTTTCAATCTTCATGATGTAAGATATACATGTCTGTGGTCCTCACAGGTGGTCACTCAATTCACTCAAGTGTATCGGGTTTCCTAACTTCTAATTCACTCAGGGGCCATTCATGTAGCTCTTTTATCGTCAAACGCTTAGTCGAGAGTCAAATATGCATTACTTAAATGGGGATGGTGCCAATTATCCCTAGACATTTGTAAGAGGGTGGAGATGGTTATGGAAGAAGGGTTTTGTAGGTGGTTTAGTGGGGTTTTGATATAGCCTAAGAGTTTGTCTGTGATGACTTATCTTTGACGTTTTAGTGATACCTCTTTTTGGATTCCTCTCTTTGAGAGCCTTCTTTTCATGCTTTCATTTGAAGAACCTTCCCATTGGCATTAAATGATCCTTGGGTCTCTTAGTTCTTTGGTTCCTCCTGGAAGCTTTGTTTTTTGCTGAATTATGCTTTTCTTCGGAGTTCCCCTTCTCTTTTTGGATGGTATTTTTATCCTTCGGGGATTTCAATGTGTTTCTTGCAGTAATTCTTCTTGACAGAACGGAAACTTAGGCTATGGCCAAGAGATGGAAAGCAAGGGTTGGTTTCTTGAAGTGAGTTTTTGAAATGAAAAGGCTAAGGCTCAACAGGTTTTCTACTTGATCTTCAATGCTGAAAGTGAGCATTAGTTGGGTTAGGCTTGAAAACAGGGGTTTTCGAGAGAGTTTTATCCTAGGAAATGTCAAGATCCTCTAATTGCACCTTCGTCACGTATGACGCCCATCTTTGTAGTTTCGAAATGCATTGCTCGAGCAAGATCTAACTTAAAAGGCATACATCGGCACACTCTCAATCTAAAAGTGAAGCATTAAAGATAAATGGTTTTATATGGCTCAAGATTCCTCACTTATTTTGGTGGTTTAATGCCTAGTCATGCGATTGCTTGTTTTGAAACTTAGTTTGAAAATTTTTCAAAGAGTTTTACCCGTTATTATCGATTTCCCAAACCTTTGAACTTTCGTTAACCAGAAATACCCTTTTTTTTAGACTTTCTTTGATTCAAAAATTTAAAATTTTTTGCTGAAAATCTGAGTTTGCTAAAAAGATTGATCAAAAAAATTTTGGTGCACTTCAGTAGTGAATACTACTGTTATCCCACACTTAAAAGAACATCGTCCCTATTGTTCAATTTCTAAGTTAGGTTAATCCCACACTTAGATTTTTGAATGAGGGTCAATATTTTTGAAGTTATTCTCTGTTCGTGAGTCATAATCCCACACTTTAGAGTTTTACTTAGAGTTTTAGTGTGTTTAATCAAGCAAAGTAAGGTTAGAAGAGATACTTCCTCGTGCTGCGTGCGTAGCCACTGGATTTTATGGACCAGATTCAAGTGTGTGAATTCGCTGGAAATGGACCAGGCTCATTAAAAATGAACTTGTTCCATAATTTCCACGTCGAGTTCTGCATAATAGATATCCTTCAGGAAACACAGATGTCAATACACTTTAATACTAAACAGAAATAACATAATTACTAATAGCTAATCTATATCAGCGTAGAGCGCCTCCCAATCGGTGAAGTCATAATCCATAAAGATCGTGTTTTCAATGACCGATGTAGGTGACGCTGACTCCACGATGGTATAGACTGGAGATGCAGTGCCATCCTCTGGATCCTGAATCCAAGCATCTACTGCAGCGATCTCCTCCTCTAGTGGGTCCGTAATAGTGAGGTGGTCCTGCGCAGTCAGGTTCCAAGGCGGGAATAGGTCCCACGGTGGAATGTGTGGAGCGGGGTCAGGTCCCATCTGAAAAGGGCACACAGGTACGGAAGGAAGGCACAGAGCGGTGTGGATCTCAGTGATGGCAGTGTGCTGGACCTCGAGGGCTCTCAGTATCGACTAAGTGACAGCAGGGTCCGCGGTAGTCACCCCATGATGAAAGGTGGGTACTCTGGAGGTCCTTGCGGTCTATCCCTCTGATCGGCGAGATGAAGGTAACCTGGCATGGATGGAACGTAAAAGGAATGTCTCTTGAACGTTCACCTCCACCAAGTCTGCCAAGGTCTCGTCCAATCGAGGGGGCGGTGACTGCGATCCCCTAATGGTCCTCATGCTACTGCCCGATGATGAACTCTGGGAGTGATACATGGCACGTGAGCGTCTCTGACTGGGGGCTCGTGCTCTAGCTAGCTACGAAATCATCCTGCAAAATACAAAAGGTTGGAGGTCTAACATAATCATTAGCCTTTTATAAGGCGAGGTACTGCATAATAATGGATTAGATCAAACACAAAAGAAAAGTTAATGCTGAAAATATAAGATAGGCCTGGGATGCCTCCCAAGAGCGCTTTGTTTATCGAGTCTCGTAGCTTGAATCATTCATACTTACTATTCCATTAGGGTGGTTCGTAGTTATAGACTTTCTCGGTTGTGGAAAAGTCTTCTACGTAGTGTTTTAATCAGTGACCGTTTACTTTGAAAATTCCGTCTGGAGCCTCGAGTTCGATGGTACCATAAGGAAATACTTTAGAGATTGTGAACGGACCCCTCCACCGTGTTTTGAATTTACCATAAAACTTCTTAAATCGGGAGTTAAAGAGTAGAACTTTATCACCTGTATTGAAGTGTGTGGGGTGGAGCTTTGAATCGTGGAGCAACTTAGTTCTTTCTTTGAATTTGTAGGAGCTTTCATAAGCTTGATCTCTTAACTCTGCTAGCTCGTTTAGTTCTATTTTCTGGTGCGTTCCCATTATTGTAGGATCTAAGCTACAGTTCTTCAGCGCCCAATAAGCTTTGTATTTGAGTTCAATCGTGAGATGACATGCTTTTCCATAAATGAGCCTATAGGGCGTTTTTCCTAATGGCGTTTTATAAGCTATTCGGAAAATGCCCATAGAGCATCGTCTAGCTTATCTACCCATCTCTCCTTGTGTTGACCAACTGTTCATTCCAAGATCCTTTTTAGTGCTCGGTTTGTAATTTCTGCTTACCCATTCGTCTGTGGGTGATAGGCCGTAGAGGTCTTGTGGGTAACACCGTATTGTTGCAATAGTTTCATAAACTGAATATTGCAAAAGTGTGTGCCTCGATCGCTAATGATCGTCCGAGGGATTCCAAACCGACAGAATAGTTGTTTTAAGAATTTGGTTACAACCCTTGAGTCATTTGTTGGAAAGGCTTGAGCTTCGGCCAATCTGGATACGTAGTCGACAGCTACAAGAATGTATTCTTTTCCGTATGATTTTGGAAATGGTCCCGTGAAATCTAATCCCCATATGTCAAATATTTCACATGCTTGGATATTCATCAACGGCATTTCGTTACGTGTTGTGATATTTCCAAACCTTTGGCGAATATCGCAACGTTTCACCAAGTCTTGTGCATCTCTGAAAATAGTAGGCCAGTAGAATCCTGAGTCGTAAACTTTCTTTGCTGTCAAATTGGCTGCGTGATATCCTCCGGTGGGTCCGTGATGACTTTGGTGGAGTATGTGTTCGGCTTCTTTCCCATCGACACATCTTCTTACAATTTGGTCAGGACAGACCTTGAACAAATATGGATCATCTCAAAAGTAATGTTTGGCGTCGCGGAAGAATTTTTGTCTTCGCGATGATATCAACCCTTTCCTTTTGATCCCTCCAACTATGAAACTGGCAATGAGTGCAAACCAAGGATCGTCAGTGAATTGCGAACCTTGCATTTGTTCTCTTGAACTCATTAACTGCTCTTCTGGAAATCGATCTTTAATATCTCTTTCTGAAAGTTATTCCATTGAAGGATTTTCAAGTCGACTTAAATGATCTGCGGAGACATTTTCTGCTCCTTTCTTATCTTTTATCTCAATATCGAATTCTTGTAGGAGTAGAATCCATCGTAAAAATCTGGGCTTTGCGTCTTGCTTTTTGAAGTGGTATATTAGAGCTAAGTGATCCGTGTACACTATCATTTTGGCCAGTTGTAGGTAGGATCTAAATTTGTCAAAGGCAAACACTATGACTAGCAGCTCCTTCTCGGTGGTTGTGTAGTTCTCTTGAGCCTCCGTGAGTGTTTTGCTAGCGTAGTAGATTGGTCGAAAGTGATTATCCTTCATTTTCCATAGAACTGCCCCAACTACGAAATCACTAGCGTCGCACATGATCTCAAATGGTAGACTCCAATCTGGAGCGACCATGACTGGTGCATTAGTTAGCTCCTTTTTCAAGTAGTTGAAGGCCTTCATGCAGTTCTCATCAAACACAAACTTAATGTCTTTTCCTAGCAGGTGGGTGATAGGTCGAGATATCTTGGAGAAATCCTTGATAAAACGGTGGTAGAACCCAGCGTGTCCTATCAAGCTTCGAATGGCCTTAACGTTAGTTGGTGGTGGTAGTTTGAAAATGGTTTCGACTTTTGCTTTGTCTACTTCGATTCCTGGCCTTGATATTCGATGTCCTAAAACTATTCCTTCCTTCACCATAAAGTGACATTTTTTTTCCAATTCAAGACGAGATTTGATTATTCACACTTGGCGAGCATTCTATCGAGGTTGAATAGACATGATGCGAAGGAGTCTCCAAAGACCGAAAAATCATCCATAAAGACCTCCATGCATTGTTCAATCAAGTCATGGAAAATTGCAACCATGCATCTCTGAAATGTCGCAGGTGCGTTGCATAATACAAAAGACATTCATCGGTATGCGAATGTTCCGTATGGGCATGTGAATGTTGTCTTCTCCTGGTCCTTTGGATCGAGCGGGATTTGGAAATACCCGGAGAAACCATCAAGGAAACAGTAGAATTCGTTTCCTGATAGCCTTTCGAGCATTTGGTCAATAAATGGAAGCGGGAAGTGATCCTTACAAGTTGCTTCGTTTAACTTCCGGTAATCGATGCAAACCCTCCAACCGGTAACCGTTCGAGTTGGTATAAGTTCATTTTCTTCGTTTGTAGTGACCGTCATTCCTCCTTTCTTTGGGACGACTTGAACAGGGCTAACCCAAGGTGAGGCGGATATTGGGTAAATCAATCCAGCATCCAAGAGTTTGATAACCTCTTGCTTAACCACGTCCTGAATCTTAGAATTTACCCTTCTCTGCCTTTGTACGGATGGTTTGAAATCGTTCTCCATTTGTATCTTGTGTGTGCAATAGTTGGGACTGATTCCTTGTATATCAGAAATTTTTCATGCGATTGCCTTTATGTGCGATTTCAGAACCTCGATGAGTTGAGCTTTCTCCTCGGGTTTTAACACTTTTGATATTATCACTGGGAGTTGTGATGTTCCATGGAGGTAAGCGTACTCAAGGTGGGGTGGTAATTCTTTTAATTCAAGGTTTGGTGGTTCTTCAATAGACGGCTTCATTCTAGTTGTCTTGTCTCTGTTCAGCTTCTCATATTCAGCTTGGAATGGCACATCGCCTATCCCGGGTTCAGATGTGGAGATTGATGTTATTTCAACCCTCTCAGTTTTATTTGAGAATTCATCCGTCTTTAGCTCGTATTTGTTGACTGATGATGAGGAAACTTCATCATTTCTGGTGAGGATGATCTCTCCGTCGTCGGTGAATTGGAATTCTTGAAATTGAGCGGATGAAGATTGGTTTATGGTGATTTCAGGGTTTAAAAGTGGTAGTGGTACGGATTGGTTGGCTAATTGTGGTTCAAATGGCGGTGGCTCAACACTCATTCCCTTGAATGAATCTAGGATATCTTCAATTGAAGGAAATGGGTTTTGTTCGTTGAATATGGGTTTATCTCTTTTTAGCCAAGGTATCGGTGTACCGCATCCTAATGGATCAGCGATTGTTTTTCCATCAGTACGAGGAGATTTCTTTTCAAACTGGGGAAATAGTTCGTCAGTTGTTGCTGGCGAAGTGATTGCGGAATGCAACCTAGGGTCCTCATGATAAAACTTATGATCGTTTAAGCTCAGATTGTTTATATCTTGATCTAGGATATAATGATAACAAAGATAATAATAATAATAATAATACGCAGCGGAATAAGAACAAATCAGTGTTATCACAACAAGCCTCAATTTTTATTTGATCAAAATAAAACGGTTACACGATTATAACAGGATCAAGAATACCTTGATCTTGAGGCTAAGCAAAAACTCTAGACGTCTACATATTTTCTGTGCACCCATTTTCTTACACCTAATATCTCTTTATATAGTAGAGACATCTAGGTTTACAAAGAAACCCTAATTGGAAGGAAACTAATAAAACAATCTTCACTTCTAGTCCCTCGTCTTTAATTATTTTGTATCATCAAATAAATAATTCCCTACAATCTTCCCCTATTTGATTATGACAAAATAAACATCGTCTTGCACAAACTTCCTCTTAATTCTTGATTTCTTTTAAACCATGTCATGCATAACAACAAGCTGCAAATTTTGATCTTCAATTCTTCTTCCCTTTTTTGTCATAATCCAATAGGGATCTTCTTAAAGATAAGCAACTTCAAACTTTACAACTACATGCTATATAATACACCACTAATCCAACCTTCTAATGTTTCAAATTACCCTCCATGACGCATACTAAGAATAATGAATTTGAACAGTAGAAACTTATACTAATAGTAGTAATATATACCTAGCAGTAGTAATAAAACCTTTATCCCTAAATAATTATGCATGAACATCTTCTGATGGTTAAACACTTAGTCGATAAGCTTCCCCTCAAATCAATATGTTAACCATCTCTTGACCAAAAGCAATAGAAACAATCATAAGAACTGTACGAATAACTAACCAACAATAGCAACGAATGCCATGTAGTACCATCCATGACGAGCATCACTAATTCCGCTAGTGTTTAAAAAATGACTAACAGTAGTAATCAGCACCAAGTAGCAGTCATAACGAACAATACAAACGATTAATACTCTAACAGACATAACTTTTGTCAAACGGTAGTAGATTCCTTCGAATAATACTAGCAGTTGTAACCACTTTCCAATAACAGTGTTAACAGTTTTTAACTAACAGTTTTAACTATTTTTAACCAATTGTGGTAATATTCTCTCAAAATCCACAAAGAGTGGCAATCTCCTACAATCAGTGGTAATCTTCACAAAATTCACTAACACAAACAGTTTTAATTGCTTTTCAAATTCAAGAGCACTAATAACTTGTCTTCAAACCCAAATACAACAATCGAAACTTGAACCACAAGAAAACCCGCATTTCTTTAATCGTTCTTTTAAAAATCCAAAATTGTCAAACCAGAAGAATTTTAAAACTCGAAAACCTAGACTTTCTTGTGTTATTCACGTGAGATATATTTAGATTATATCTCTGCCTTGATAATAATAACCACGAGACACTTTCTTAGTATCTTCACATGTTGGCTATCAATAAAAATCAATTATTCCCATGTCGGCTACTAAGGATGTTAGCCTTCTATGCCTTTTCTGCTCCAATTCCAGGTCGAAACAAAACATTCATTAACACAAACTTAAGCTCAAACTAATAATTAAAACAATCCAAAATCGCTATCAAATCCAACGTCGGCAACACATTCCCAAACGAACAAAGTAATTGATTTAATGATGTATTGTGCTTGTGATAACGGCAAGAATTAATGTAAGCCGTCACTCACAATTGACTTTCACATCAACATGAATAAATAAACAATTGAAGATCTATATTTGCGATTTAAAAGTACCCTTACAAAAAATTTACGAATGAACTTTAAAGGGCTTTTTAAAATCCAACGCCTCCATGCACAGATCTTTACGAAACTCATATTCATCTTCAAACTTATCTTATAAACTCGAACACTATGTCTATCCTACATCATGAGTCACCTTGCTCTGATACCACTTGATAAAACTTATGATCGTTTAAGCTTAGATTGTTTAGATCTTGATCTAGGATATAATGATAACAAAGATAATAATAATAATACTACGCGGCGGAATAAGAACAAATCAGTGTTATCACAACAAGCCTCAATTTTTATTTGATCAAAATAAAACGGTTACATGATTATAACAGGATCAAGAATACCTTGATCTTGAGGCTAACCAAAAACTCTAGACGTCTACATATTTTCTGTGCACCCATTTTCCTACACCTAATGTCTCTTTATATAGTAGAGACATCTAGGTTTACAAAGAAACCCTAATTGTAGAAGGAAACTAATTAAACAATCTTCACTTTTAGTCCCTCATCTTTAATTATTTTGTATCATCAAATCAATATTTCCCTACACCTCATTATATAGCTTCCGAACGGTGATTACGGTGTTGAGTATCGGATCCCGGCTAGATAGTGCTAGTACTTCGTGGAGATGTTCATCAAAAATATCCTGCATGGTATCACACAAACCAAGATCCTCTTCCAGAGGTTGCTTCATTAATCGATCGACATTAAAGGTGACCTCCTCTTTCCCAATTCTTGATTTTAAAGATTTTTCTTTCACGTCAATTACGGCCTTGACAATATTTAGGAATGGTCTGCCTAGGATAAGCGGGATATGGGTGTCTTCCTCTATGTCCATGACACTAAAGTCTACTGGAAAAATGAACTTATCGACTTTGACCATGACATCTTCAGCAATTCCTCGAGGGGGCTTAACGGATCAGTCAGCTAAATGGATGGTCATACGAGTAGGTAATAGGTCATCTAGTCCTAATTTCTTATAGAGGGAATAAGGCATAAGATTAACACTAGCACCTAGGTCTGCTAAGGCGTTACTAATTTGAATTCCTTGGAGAAAACAGGGTATAGTAAAGCGTTCAGTATCGCCTAATTTAGTTGGGAGACCATGTTGTACAATTAAAGAACATTCAGCATTCAAGGGTAAACTAACTATTTGCCTAAGTTTTTCTTTGTTTAAAAGGAGTTCTTTAAAGAATTTGGCACACGAGGGCATCTCTACTAAAGCATCTAATAATCTAACATTTAAGTGTAGGCTTTTAAATATTTCCATATATTTACCGAATTGGGCTTCTTGCTTTTCTCTTTTTAGTCTACCAGGATAAGGTACTCTCATTTGAGGTACATTTTCTGGAGTTTTGGATGGGTCAGATGTTGTGACAGGGATGTCAATTGACACATTTTCACTAGGTGTAGGTGTGGGTAAAGAAGTGTTTTCGGGGATATTATATGGTGGTGGTGGATCAACTTTGGTTACTTTTCCTCCTCTAGTCACGATTAACACATCATCACTTGGTGGATGAGTTGTGTCATTAGTGATTGCCGACGTACTTTCCTTAATAAAACTTAAGTTTTTCAAAATAGATTCCATGTTAGAGATTAATTTTTTTAAAATTTTTATCATAGCATCAATGTTATCTTGAAATCCGGTTACTCTTTTGTTTATAACATTTTCTTCGAACATAAAATCTGATAAAGATTGTTTTGAGGAATGTAAGTGGTTTGTAGGTAAGGAAACAACCAAAAGTTAGGTTAAAGATCCATTTGGTGTGGGGATAGTCCCGTCAAAATAGGGTGTTGACATGATTGGTCAAAAGTGGTTAAACTAAAACTAATCTAATCCTAAAGGCAAAAAGGTAACTTTTGATCGATGTTGATCTCTCAAAAGGATCGCTAAACACTAAAGTTTCTAAATTCCTAAAATTGGTTGCTGACGCTCCTAGGCAGCGACGCCAAAAACTTGTTGTCTCACGCACCGGTCGTTGAAATTTCTAATGGTGATGCAAGACACCAGTGGGTTTTAAATTTGTAATGCTGGGGCCTAGGGTTACTATTATGCTAATCAAAGGGCTAGCAAAGAACAAGTATGACTTAGGATCGTTCTTCAAAACGCGGCAAATTGAAGCTAGGGGATTTAGAAACTTTTATGTATTTAGCTAGGGATAAAAAAGTTGGTTTTGGTTTTAGGTTTTCTATTCTAAATTAAATTAAACTAAACTAAAGATTGGAGGTTACTTCGGGCGTTCAGCAATTAAAGCGATTATCTACTATGAAGTGGTTTAGGAGTTGTTAAATATGGAGAGTTCTAATGGGGATAAGTTCGTAAGTTAAGGTGAGCTATTACTACAATCCTCCTATCGGGCTAACGTGGAATTGTCAACAATCAGGAAAATAGAATGTTACATGGGTTGCAGAATATATTAAAGCGTACACTAAAAGTTCTCTCAAATGTATACCCATATTATCCGACAATTAATCTCGAATCCTATTCCCCAATCTCGGTCGTCAGAGATGTCTGAATCATCGCATAGTTTGTTGAATAAACAATCTTATGAACGAGGTTTACCCTCACCGGAATAGGTTGGACTAACTGGTCTAGGCGGCCGGATAATATGTCATCACTTATTCGTACGAATTATCAACATTACTCAGGTATGCAAGAAAACAGGGATGGTTTGTGTCAAAAATGGAAACTTAATTGATACGTTTGTTATCCGATTCATAATACAACTACCTTCGGTCGTTCTTGACTTCCATACATTTGTACTCCGCAGTAAGCGTTTCCAGTATTATATCAAAGAACAGTCGAATATGGGCCGTCATATTATTTCACGATGATTAATGTCGTTTGTATTTCACTATTATGATAATCCTATGGCAACAGTCAAACAAGAACATGCAATAAGACGATCAAAGCAATAGTTCAATATAAGCAGGCAAAGGTATTATTTAAGTCGAAGATATTCCGAAAGTTGTCTCAAAAATATCTTCCGTATGAATTTAATCTTAATCTACCTCTATTCCCATATTCCGTGTCTCTTGGATCCTAATTTGGTCTAGAGAACACCGGCCATGTCGAGCTCAATGATTCAATCTAACATAGTATAACTAAGTGACCTATACCCTATGAGTTAGCTACGTTCATTTTTGGATAAGGTTTTAGTCACAACATGAGTTGGGTAGATAAAGGATAAAGATTTAATTCCTACATCTATTTGTAATATAAGTCATCCGCAGTCTCATAACATGCAACACGGTTACATATTTAAAACTTTCTAAATGATATCACATCAGACAATTGAGTTATCTAGTTAATCATGGCAATTCTAGCATGCATATTTAAATTTATAAAATAAAGAACAAACATATTTAAATATGGAAGATAGATTAATACCTGGAAAAGTGTACAAATAACTGTGAGTTCTCTAGAGGTTGGACCTAAGTGATGATTGACTGCTATTGAGAGGCGGAAACACTCAATTGCACAAAACACTAACAAACACAAACCGAAATAATTGATTCAAACAAAGTAAAAGTGTTTATTAGCTTGAATAATGTATGGAACTTGATTACAGATGGTTTAGTCGACAAATGGTGCTAGGGTTTCGTCAACCCTAGCCAAAAACCCGTAGGTTCTATTTATACACAAAATTCTGGCCGACATGCGTCACTTGTGGAAGTGTCGCATGTGGCCGCCTTAATGCGTCACTTACCTAAGTGTCGCTATGCGTCACTTAGGCAAGTGTCGCCTAACCTAAAACTTAAGTGTCGCATTATATAAAATCTATATTTCTATCAAATGACTAACGACACTTTTACAACTCGATAGACCAACTGACAGACAAACTGATATGCATCAACAATAACTCGTAGGTACAATGCGTCCCGGAGCACCTCCACACAAATCTTCTTTAGTTAATTAATTAGCTATTCTAATTAACTAACTAGCCTAAAGGAAGTACTATAACTAATTTTACAAGATAAGAAAGATGTGTGTTGTGAATGGTGTAGAAATGTTGGTGTATGAGGTGTGAGTTTCAAATGAACCAAAGGCACATATTTATACTTGAAATTTGGTGCATTTTAGCAAATAGGGGCACATGTTAGCAAAAGGTGGTAAAGTTGCTAGCACATGTACCCTAAAGCGCGAAAAGCTCTAGCACGTGTACCCTAAAGTTGCGGAAAAGGTCTAGCACGTGTACTAGGCGAGTACGAGCAAGGACGGAAATGCGGCCGGGGAACGGGGGGAAGGCAGCCGGCGCCGCCACCCTAGCAGCCGGCGGCGGTGGCCAGATGGCCGGCGGCGGCTGGCAGGCTGCTTCACCGGTTCGCCGTCTTTCGCTTCGTTTCCTAATTCGCGCGTATCTTCTTTTGTTATGCGTCAGTGTTCGTCGATTCTTTTTGCGTTGGATTCGTTTTTCAAAAACGAAGACTTTTATGAAAGAAAATCCCTGAAATGCATCTCTGATCTTTAGATGTCTCGTACGAATCATTTGAACCTTCCGGTGTACGTAGAATCTTCATCCGTTTTTGCTGATTCTTATTCTGTTGGATTCGTATTTTGCAAATGAACATCTTGGATAAAATGGATCTTGGTGATGGGTACTTTGTCTCTAAATCTTGTTTCGGATGCCTTGAATCTTCAACTGTGTGTGGAATCTTCATTTTTCGTCCATTTTGCTTGATTTTTCTCGTGCAACTTCATTTTGATCTTCTTGGAAAGGTTTCTTTGATTTGTGCATTATTTGAGTCCAAATGCCAAGTATTGCTCAAGAATGAGAGAGATATTGTTGGTAAAAACATGATTTTTTACGCGATATCTAGTATATCGTCAGTTTTTTTTCAGAAGGCAAAACGATATATACTTTTTAAAAAAGTGGCATTTTGATTAATTTCCCATTTTGAAAAACCTAATACAAAGATATCATGGGATTATTGTTTTATAATACACTCAATTTCACAATTATTATTATAATTGTATGCGTTCAACTTACATACCTTCTATTGTATGAGGTGACTCATCTAAAACTCCATTGTATACTTCCAGCTTTCATACTTATTATATGAGTCAAACCTCCTAAACACTCTAAGTAATATGATGTAAGCTAGACATTCTAAAACTTTATTAGAAAGGTTCATCTCATGCAAATAAAGATTATGGAAGTTACGAGTATACAATATAGTTTTTAGAAGGTTCATCTCATACAATATATGGTACGAAAGTTAGGAGCATACAATAATAACTAGTGTAAAGTTGAGCGCATAACGAAACAATAAACCCAAATAATATTTATGGTGTTCATCACTTTTTGATAGGGTTAAAAGCTTTACTAAAAACAACTAAATTTTTTTACACTACATGCATGTTGGAGCCACTTGCATACCCTTCATCACAATCCGCCACTGCCCGTACGTTGTAAAAGTAGTTTATGAATGCGTACGTATCACAAGGAATTACAGCGGAAACAAAAAACCTATAACGATTCAGCCCCAAAAGTTTGATATGTTTTCTGTTTACAGCCAATTCTTACTTAGAAGTTTTAATTTAACACATAACTTTATAATTTATTTACTTTAGCCCTAAAGTTAAACATACAGTTGTATTTTTTATTTATTTATTTAATATTATCGTGAAATGTATAAATCACATCATCCTTATCGATTCTTAAAATATGATATAATAGTTTCATTTGTATTTTATAATTTTGGTATAAACTGGATGTCCATATCATGAAAGTACTCCGTAATATATATTTAACATTTAACATTATAAGTAATACATTACTCATTCAATTTCAAATTTATTGTCCACAAACAAAAACTATACACCCTAAAAAAACACAATTATTGCATTGTAATTTTATGTAATATGGCATGTTAGACTTACTTTTTTATCTATCTTTTTATAACATACATATAAATTAGGAGATAAGATCGGAAGTTTAGTTAATTATACTTTTCTACTTTTAAAAGTGAATACTCAATTTGGAACATTTAAAAAAGAAAATCTAGACCATAAATTCGGGATGGAAGTAGTATAACTCATTATAATTAAGGAATATATCTTAACCAGCATAATATCATCGAATTTCACAGAACGACTTCATTTATTCATCTCAATTGTTATAATTCATCTAGGTACAAGCTAACCCCTAAAAACCCATAAACAGATACATCAATAATTGGTATCAGGCACTTTAAAAAGGTATAAACTGTTTGTTGTTTGTTTACAAAATTTGGAGAGGGCACTAATAAACTTAACAGCGCCCTGATAGTCATACGTACATGTGTATAAATTGTGATATATTATGTGCATTGATACAATAAATTTAGTTACTCTTATGTCTTTGTTAATTGTTAACCTTTTAACTTATAGAAAATTAATCAGACTATTGATAATATAGGCCATTTGTATATATAGAACAATTAATTAATGAAATATAAATATATATACACTACTTAATATACTAGTATACTACCGATATTGATCGAGTCACATACCATAATTTGAGTTGATCGTTATTATGTCGTCAGGTACGTCTTAGAATTCTTTGTCATTCGTCGTAACAATTCTCAACCACAAATTCTGCGAAAACGACGTAAATTATAAAAAATGGTCACGAAAAGGGACAAACAATATTGTATCCGGCCCCTATGTCAAAAAGAGTGGCGCTAGCTGCATTCTTAGACCTCTCCCAATGGTAACGGAAAGTGACAGAAACTGACGCGCCACATCAGCGACACGTCAGCTTTTTCACCCAACTGACAGAAACTGACAGGCCCCTCCCAACAGTCATCCGTCAGTTTCCTGTCAGTTTCATATTCCATGGACCCACACCAATAAACTTAATTAAATAATACACAATAATTAAAATAAAAACACATTTCATTAAAATTAAAAACATTACAATCCTAAAAAATAAAACTTTCATTTGTTTGATTGCTCGTTAGTTGGTTGAGGTTACGTTTCGTCGGGACAATCGAATTGTAATCCGATTTGACACTTCGCCAAAAACTTTCATTTGTTTGATTGTTTCCGATGACGCCGCTTTCGGAACAATGTATCCACCGTTCGGCCAAGATTCTCGCTTCGTCGTCGGACCACCTAACTTGCGACCCGAAGTGGTGCGTCCGGATTTTTTCTTGGTTTTTTACCCTTTTTCTTAGGGGCCTCGGGTTGGGTATCGGGTTCGGACTCGGGTTCTTGTTCGGGTTGGAATTGGTTTTCGTGATCGGAATCGTCGGAGCTGTCGAGAAGGTTTTGATGTTGGGTTTCGGGTACGACGAAATTTTGAGTTTGTGGAGGTTGTGAGTAACGGGTAGGTGTTGCTTGGTAGCCGTGTGGGTTTGATGAGGAGGTGCCGTGGTATGTGTTTGGTGAATAATCCATGGAAGGTGTGAATTGCGGGTTTTGATACCACCCGGGATGTTGGTAATTTCTTCGTGGGTCGTCGGGTGACATTTGATACGGGTTTACAATTGGTGCAAAATGAGCAAAACCCGTCGGTGGAGGTTGATAGTTATTTGGATTTGGTAGCGGGTTGTTCATCAAGTTTTGCCACATATCGTAGCCAACTTGTTCTTGCTCATTTTGGTTTGATTTGGTTTTGGATTTGGATTTGGATTTGGAATTGGTGTTGTTGTTGTTTGACATTTTTTGAAAGTGAAAGTGATAAAAGATAAGAGAATTGGTGATATTTGAGTGTGAAAAATGTGATAGATATGTGTAGTATTTATATAGAATTTTTTTAAAAAAAATCAAAAAAAAAAAAAAGTATCCGTTGGTACCATTTTTTAAATTTTTTTTTTTTTTTAAATCTCCAACGGCTCAATTTTAAAAAAAAAATTTCATTTTTTTAATTACCTCAAGGACCCACCGGCCCTACCTTCCAAACCCAAACACCTCGTCGGAAATTCGACGGAAGAAACCGACGGACCGAACCGATGGCGCCGTGCCATCGGTGTCGGTTCCGTCGGTTTCAACCGACGGAAACCGACGACACCCGTTGGTACCCGTCTTAGGGGAGAAATTGTAAAATTCTTACTGGGTAAAGGAAGTGATTCGTACACTATTTAAAATTATTCGTACTCCGTTAATTATGTTTTATGGTATTGCATGTACAATACAACACTGTAAAGCATAATTAATTAATGATGTACGAAATTTTTTTAATAATGTACAAATCATCACTGTTTGACACATAGTATGAGCCAATCATATCAAAATTTCTTTTCATACTCATACAACGCTTATTTTAATTGTGTATATCATTGAATATTATTTTATAAAATTTATGTGACTTCATCATTTTTCTAATCGTAATTATTAAGCTATAACATGTGCCATATATAAAGGGTACATAAATGTAATTACTAGTAGTATACCTGTAATATCCTATAAAATTAAATACTATAAAAATGAGAATTTATAAAACATATGAATTGAGGAGGGTAATCATTAATAAATAACTAGTTATATTTTATCCTAAGTTGTTAAGTAAAGTTAACATAGTTAAATACAAATTAATTTGTCACATGATTAATGAATTCTTAAACCATGTACTACTTAGTAAATTTACTTTAAAGTCTAGAACTTTCAACATTGGATTCTTTCTTTGACCATAAGCTTAAAGTCTAACTAACTAGATACAATATATTATTAACATTGCATCTAAAATATGTCTAGCTTTATAAGAAAACCTTTTGATACCATATGGTTGTAACCTACTCATAACTAGAGTTTAATCACCATTTACTTACAAACTTAATCACCATTATTCTCTAAACTAATGACACATTAACATAAGACCATCCACTACACTTAATCTTATGAAATTCTTGAGTTTTCTCCCTTTCTCCCATCAATTTTTAACCCAAAAATTCTGCTATCTTTTTCTTTCTATTTTTCTAAGTCTTTGATGCATTTGGTGGAAAAACAAGGTTGTTTTAGTGTCCAAGTGTTAAGGTAATATTTCTATCTTTTGTTCCACATTCCTAAGAGTATATTATCATTTTACAAACTCTAAAATTCTGAAATGAAACCACATAAAAAATCATGTCTCAACAAAGTTTAACATTTCATACTTTTGGTGATTAAAATACAAGAAAATGGATGAGTTTAAATCACACTCTTAGCTTTGAAATAATAGGAATAAACACATGGAAATAATATATTAATCTCAGAAAATAAAGGATATTACATACTCCCTATTTGAATGTGTTTTATGCTCATACGTTTTGTATTTATTAGATTCGGTTCGGTGATCGCATTCCTTTGATGGTTCTTTCATTTTTGCTATTGTTGTAATCGGAAATAAGGTACGGATATTCTAGGTGGAACTAGGATAATTTCTCTAAAATTTTCCTTTCAAATCTTTGTTTAAATTGTGTATAAACATTATAGGTATGATATGCTTATTGAAATTTTGTTTGTTTGTTAGTCTTTGAAGTGTGTTATGATTTCCCTCAATATTAATGTACTAACGAATTTGCTAATCACAATTTGTGGATTTGGAAATCATTATATTTTTTCTTGTAATTGTGTCAAAACCGTCTCTTGAAACCCGATCCAAAAACAGTCTCGAAAGAGGTGTGTTTGGGTGTTACATTGTATACGGTGATTCGTACGAGCGTTCCCCAATGCGTACGCTCATTTATGTCGCTCTAGTATCCGTTGGCTCTAAAAATTTGATACAATAACAGATTATGAGTTATGATGACTCAGTTAAAATTTCGTGAAAATCGGATGGTCGGAGACGTGATTTTTAAGTCGAAACGTAAAACTGAAAAATTCAGATTTTAAACAAGTTTTTAGTTCTTTTCAAGTGTCCGAGTGTTGTTATCATAATAAAACTTTAAAGTCAATATTTTTAAATAGTTCTAAAGGTCCAAGAATCCATTTTAAACTTTGAAAACATATTCGTATATTTTTAACATATAAATCGGTGTAAAACTGTTTCTTAAAATATGCCTAAGAGTAACCTACCCATGGAGGTCCGATGGGCGCATTATTGTGACACCGATAATGTGGCATCGACCGTAGCGGTGTATTTTGTTGTATCTACGGCGTCTCCTTTTGATTAACCGTTAGTTGGTACGAGCTATTTATTATTACATTATTATAGGAGGCGTATGGATCGGTCCTAGCTATTTTGTTTTGTTTTGTGGTGGACGTTTATCGTAGTGTCATACGAAACGTTTGGCACATAAATGGATGATTAGTGGAGTAGCTACCCTATGATTTCATTTGATACTTTGTTATTTATTTGCTCACTCTTAGTGTATTATTTTATAAAATTTGACTTTATAACATGTTGATATATGTTGGTAACACTTTGATATAACGTATTAGGTATTGTGAAATTATATACCTTGCTTTGAAATAAGTTTGTTTTAAAAATAAATTTGTGTTGAAATAAGTCTTTGAATGTCATACTATACTCGTGTCTTTGTTATATCCGCTCATTGGGCTTTGGCTTAGTCGTATTTCTTTTGTTTTTTCCCCTATACAACATGTGATCAAGTGGGAATTGAGAATGAGGGAAGAGTGTAGAGTGAATTGAACTTAGCATCTTTTCCTTAGAGTTTTTCAAGCTTTAGTACTATATTTTTGGTTTATTAGTACTTTTTTTTAAATATTGCGGTTGACTTTGACTTGAATTTGTTTTGACTTTGAATAAGAATAATACCCTTTTGTCTTTTAAGTTCCTTTTGATATTATTTTGTTTGATTACTAAGATATGAGTGTTACAATACCTACGCGTTGCGGCGGCAATATTATACCAGCGCGTTATGACAGCAACATTATATGTAAATTTGGTGATGGTCTATATTGCAGTCGTAACTTATGATATCGTCGATGTAATTCTAAATAAACTGAAATATAAGTTCTTTTATAAAAAGGAATTTACAATCACTTAATTTTGTACATCCCGTAAAACTTCTTGATAAACCACAATTAGGGTGTAGACTCCAGGTTGTTTAATATTTTTTACCTGCTCGACCAACACCTTCGTAGTAGAGCGTGATATCCCTCTAGATAGTGCCACGTACAGTTGCCCATGGAGAATACCGATTTCCGGAAGATACACACCAACGTTTGGAATCGTTTGACCTTGAGCTTTATTGAGGTCATTGAAAAACTAAGTCTAACGGGAAACTTCTTTCTCATCAATTTGAACAGGAACATAGCATCTTCAGATTTATACATAGGTATCCTGGGCAAAAATACTCTTTCCTTAGATGTGCTGACCAACAGCTATCTCCGCATCAAAGGCAGTCGGTTGAAAACTTTTTCATATCACTCTTGTGCCATTACACAATCCATCTGACGGATCGATATTCCGTAATAGTATAATGGGACATCCAATTTTCAGTCGAGGGTAATGAGGGGGGAAACCGATAACATTTATTGAGTTCAGTAGTTCAGGTGGATAGAAACCGTGTTAGGATATATTAATAATATATATGTGAAGATTAATTAAATTAATTGGTAATAACTTGTTCCCAAAGTTAGGTTTAGCATATATAATTAAATCCTATGTACATGTAACCCTTGAGCCTTAATCTACACAAATAAAAAATAAAACTCTCTAGGTTTGGCCTCGTGGACTAAAACAATCTCCAAGTTGGAGATTGGACATAACCACGTTAAATCCTTGTGTCGTTTACATTCTCGTATCGTATTTATTTATCTTGTTTTGTTTGTTTGATTGCTTTGTTAGCAATTATTATTCGTTTATTGTTGTGTGTACAATTATGTTCAATTGTGTGCGTTGTTTGGGTTCTAAATTCCTAACAATTGGTATTAGAGCTCAAGGTTGAGCGATTGGGAACAATAGCGGATGGAAGCATGATCAAGATGGATTGTTGATGGTTAGGGTTTTATAGAAGGATGGAGAGCTAGGGTTATTGTGGCCAGATAATCATAGTTGTAACACCCCACAATTTTGACATAATTATAAACGTTAATTGCACGTATTTTTAGGCTAATTCCCTAACTTAAAGTGAATTCACAACATATTTTAGAGGTAAGTCTAGCAAAGTCCAGCTAATTAATACGCGTAGCATTACATAAATCATAATTGGTCGTAATTATGTACAAAACAATTGGAACAAACGCGACAAAAATATACGACTGTTGGTGGACAAAAATATTTAATAATAGGAAATTATTAAATAATGTCATTATTTATTAAATATTATGTTGATACTATTTACGAAGTATTTCGTATCATAATCTGCGCGATGAAACACATTCGTCAAACTAAATTAAAACGAAGTCATAATTTTGTAACTCAACTAAATTATTTTATAAAATGTTTCAACTAGAAATATATTCCATAACGCATTTACAAGTTTATCGTTTTAAAATATTTGAACATTTAACGATCGGGTAAATGAACACGGGTTAAATACCACAAAAATTGGGACAAAATCACCTCCCCCTTTTGTTGACCAAAACCGGCCCACACCCACCACCCCATCCCACTTCTCCATTTTCATTTCATTTCACCAAAAACACACAAACACCAACCCATTTCTCTCTCAAAATCACTCATCAAAAATCACCAAATCATCACCATTTTCTTCATATATGCGGACCAACAACAACAACAAAACTCATTATCAACTTCATCTTCAAGATCCAAGCTCAAGATTCATTATTTTCTTCTCCATCTTCAATTTTCACCTAACTTTCGGTTTCACTCGAAATTGGTAAGAAAAACTACTTTCTTTTCACTTTTACTTCATTACTATAGCTTACAATCATGTTACAAGTCATTATACGAAAGATCTAAACGTTTTTGGGTTAAAAAATTAAGATTTTGTTCGAACAGCCCGTTGTGTCACACGGGGAAAAAAACAGTAGTGCGACACAAGCTTTTGTGTCACAGTACCACTTCTACTTCGCACTAAGCGACACAACGTTTTATGTCGCACAATCTACCCTATGTCGCATACTTGCGACACAAACACTTACGTCGCAGCATTTGCAACACAAATACCTATGTCGCATTAATTGTGGATGTCGCACATAGAGACACAAATCATTATGTCGTACCCAGTGTCGCAGGAGTCAGAATCTGGAAAACACAAATTTTACGAAGTGTCAAGACTCGAAATTTTATCACTTAACGATACCCGAAATCAAATTTTAGATGCGTTTTTACTACAGCAACATAGTAAAAATAAAATTTTTCCAAGCTGACTTGGCAGCTCGACCCCAACCAGGGGCTCTGCCCTTGGACCCCGCCAGGGGTTTCCACCCCTTGGACCCCGCTACCAGGGGCGTTGCCCTTGGATCCCCATACACAATTTCATACCTTATGAAACACTATGAAACAATAAATTACACTTTGAAACGTTTCACGAAATGTCACCAACGTCTCGTGTCGAATTTACAAAATAAACAACGATCTTTCATGAATGAACGAGTAACATGGTTAGACTATTAGCCAACCGCTTATATGATTATTCCTACGTTTAGGACGTTAGTGACCTACTTGGATTTAGGCTTTGCTAGCACTCAAACATACTTAGCTCATCAGGTGAGTTCACAGCCCCTACTTTTTACTGCTTTACTACTTTTGAACAGGGGTGGAAAACATAGTCAACTCTTTTGCTACGGGTGCAAACTTTTATATAACTGATTTTATGTATACTATATAAATTTTTTATGACTGTGGTCAACTGTTACAACTCTTGTTTATGAAATGGTATTTCATACGAAAACTAAATTGGAACTCGCTGGAGAACGACCAACTACACATTTTTGCTAACTATCTTTTATGAAACAACATTTTCATAAATACTTAAAAAGTCCTTACGTCTTGGGAACACATACAGAAAGTCCCTACGTTTCCCAACACACATACAGAAAGTCCCTACTTCTTGGGCAAGGTTCCATCCTACGACTTGGGTGAAGGTTCTACTTCTTGAGCGGTGGGTCCTACGTCTTAGATGTCAGTCCTACTTCTTGGACACAACTTGAAAATTCCCTATGTCTTGGGCGCATAGAAAGTCCCTACTTCTTGGGCAGATATTGTTAAGTCCTACTTCTTGGACAAATGTTTTAGTGTCTACTACTTTGGAAAACATTGAAATGTCCTACTTCTTGGACAAGCTTTTCTAACTATACTTTTGGGTGACATCCCCACGAAACTTCATGTTGATGAACTTTACTGGTTTTGGCAAAACATTACAAACATACTGGTTGATCAAACTTTATACGCGAACATAAAACCTGTGAATTCACTCAACCTGGTTGTTGACTTTTACTATGTTTTTCAGGGAATTAGCTGCACGTAAGAACCGCCTGCGCATATGGAATTCTAGGCGACCCGCGAAGCATTTAGGATGCCACTTTTGAAAACGATGGATTTCTTTTATATAACTAAGTTTTTTTTAGTCATATTTACTAAATCTACTTTTCTAAACTTAACTTCTTTACACTTATACGATTCGATGAATCGTAAAACTTTGTAACTTTTACTCTTGGCATCTTAATATATATGTTCTGTTGTAATCATATGCTCTGATACGTGTGCATGTACAATGTTGGTGTCATTAACCCCATACTTAAACAAATGCTTTCGCTAACCACAATCAACGGATTTGGGGGTGTGACAATAGTAGATCTAGATTCGGTTAAAGATAATCATCGGGGGGTAACTTTTGAAAATGATACGGTTTTAGGATTTGTTTGCAACATGTGATCGAGATCGATAGACTCGTTTTTTATGTTAGATCGCAACAAACTCGAAGGTTTTTTTCCGGATTGAACAAGATTAGGGTTTTATCTGCTGGGTTGTGACGTGACAACACGGCGAGAGACCGGTTACGTTGTGACGATGACTGTTCGCGATGGCGGTAATAGAGTCGATGATCGGGTTCGATTGGTGGTTTTGTTGCAGAGAGAGATTTTGGGATCCAGGTTTTGGATTCGAATTTATCATTCTTTGCGATCCTGTGCAAAAGAATAGATGAACATTATCAAACTCGGGGTTTGATGGTGCGAGTGTAAGGACGTGAAGTCTCAGAAAATTCATTGATACGGACTAGGTTATTCAAAGATGTGAGGTTTGTTACGGTGCTCCAGAGAATGGTTTTCTCGGTTGGGTAGATGGGTAATAAGCGTTCCCACATCCATTTTGGTAATCGATAATGATGAGTGTCAGAGGGAGCTTTGTTTTTCGCTCGCGGGTTGAAATGGAGACCATGATTTTGATTGAGTATTCCATGTTCTTGGAATGATTAGGCGGGTTAGAGCTACTACTCTTGAAGATATTGGTTGTAGAAGCTGTCGGATAGAACGCGTTCGACTGGGTTTGGGTATTGTTGATGTTGGTTCAATGATAGAGCGATTCTTCTTAAGGAACCAATTGTAAATCTTCAAGTGGGTTAGAGGCGGATAAATGTGTAAGTCCTAATGTTTGAGCTTTCAAATATTGTTGAGAGTGTCGGGAACTCTTGGTGGAGTTTGTTAACCGAATGAAGTATCGAAGCTAGTGGGAGTTTGGCGACTAGTGGGAGCTTTGGAGATTGGTGTGCAACAATTGGATCTCAGTTTCTACGGGTTTAGTTTGTGAATTCCGGGTAACACTGGAGCGTTCAGATCTTTGTTTTTTACTCTCCAATGGCAAAAAAAATTGTGACTGACCGTGGGTTATGAACCGGAGTCTTCTCCGATTGCCGTAATTGTTATTTTAATCTGTATAGTGGGAGCGGGCTGAGTGGGAGAAGATGTGTTCATATAAATCATAGCTATGTATTTGGGTCGGTGTACCAGCGGGAAAGAGAAAGTTGGTAATGTAGGTTTTCAAGGTTGTGACTGCGTTCTCATAGGTAAACCTTGATGATGATCTACGGGTTTGTTCTATCGGCGGTTTTCTAATTGCTGGGAAGGAAAATCCGATGGATGAAATTTTGTACGTGTTGGTCGATGACATGTCGGTGGCAGGATCCGATGTGCCTGCAAATCGATGAATTGAAGAGGCGGTTGTCTTCTTGATAGAATCTTGTAGTTGGAGTCGTTGCACACTTCAATGAATCTTCTTGGGCCTAGAAGATGATGATGTTTAGAGAGTGGTCCTAGTTTCATGATGTGAATGTTCTGGTAGCTTTGTGTCGAAAGTCTTCCGACTTTGTGTGGTCGAGCGGCGTGTCCCAAATGGTATTTCGGCGATATGAAGTTTGAACGGGTAACATTGGTGAAGGGACGAGATTTGTGAAGGGTTACTGATTTTGGGGTTTGATTAATCTTCAAGTGGGAGATTGTTGGGATATATTAATAATATATATGTGAAGATTAATTAAATTAATTGGTGATAACTTGTTCCCAAAGTTAGGTTTAACATATATAATTAAATCCTATTTACATATAACCCTTGAGCCTTAAGCCACAAAAATAAAAAAGAAAACTCTCTCGGTTTGGCCTCGTGGACTAAACCAATCTCCAAGTTGGAGATTGGACATAACCACGTTAAATTCTTGTGTCATTTACATTCTCGTATCGTATTTATTTATCTTGTTTTGTTTGTTTGATTGCTTTGTTAGCAATTATTATTCGTTTATTGTTGTGGGTACACTTATGTTCAATTGTGCGCGTTGTTTGGGTCCCAAATTCCTAACAAACCGTTCTCATCATCCACTGCTTCATCAAAGCTGTAATAAACTGCTTCTTCTCCGCAAAATGTGTCAATCAACTTCTCGTTAATCACGTCAACACTTTCTATCTTCGTTGATAATATCGCCCCATAAATTATATTTCCCGAAGATCCTCCATTTTGAAAAGAATGAAAGATTGAATCAATCAAAGCATCTTTCGATTTGTCTTTTTCGGTGTACGGGATAACCATGTCATTAGGTATGCGAAGAAAGCTTTCGTCGATCAATTCTTCTTTTCCGTCACCGACTCGCAATAGAAATTCTAAAAACCATGGATCTGACCGCGCCCTCATGTTTATTGTCAAACTCATCTTTTTAATTACTGTTCATAGAGGCGACATTCGTATGCCCGAATCAACAATCTGTGCGCTCGTTCCCCTTTTCACAATCGGTATAACTTGTCTATAATCTCCTCGCAATGCCATTATCATGCCACTGAAAGGGAGTTTAACACCAGTTATGTCTTGCATCGTTCGATCTACTGCTATCACTGCCTGTCTTTTAGCCATCGATGCTTCATCCCATATGATCAATTTCACAGACCGTTGTAGTTGAGCAAGCCCGCTTTGTTTACTATTGTTACAAAAAGAGTTATTTCGAAGAACGATTGGAATCTTAAATGGTGAGTGACCTGTTCGGCCTCCTGGCATGTTATTAGCGGCAGCACCTGACGAAGTGGTAGCGAGTGCTATATGTCCACAATAATGGACCTCAGCAAGCAAAGCTTTGTACAAAAATATTTTTCTAGTTCCCCTAGCACCATTTATGGAGAATACGCCCGGGCCATTATCATTTATGTGCCTTATGATGAAACGCAAAATTTTGATCAGGATTATGAGAATGTCGAGCATGTAGCTCTTCAACTGGAACCGGTATGGAATACTCTTGTTGTAACTCCCGACAAACTCCAGGTTCTAAATTCATATTTTTGATTACTTTTGGAAGATCAAAAGCATCGAGAGTCTTACCCATAGACCGAAGAAACTCTACTTTATATTTACTTTGGAGAAATTTTTAAAAATTGTATTAAGCTGAGGATTAGGCTATAATCAAGTTAAAGAATATCACATTCGTAACTACTGATGTTTATTTCTAATCTAAATCACAATTTTAATAATATCAAATTTCCTTATTTTTCGGGTAACTCATACGTTGGTTTGCAAAAATATATGAGTTGCTATACTTATAATATTAACTCCTATTTTTTTTTTTTACCTATGAAAATTAGAACTATAGCTCATATTTTTTAGAACTTTGATACCAAGAGACATTAGAACGTGTACAGTAAACTATATCCTATTTTTTAGAACTTATCCTTTAAATTTATATATATATCTTGTTTATTGTAAATAGTTTTCAAAAATAACATTGTTATAATGACGTTTAAATACATATCTTTTTTAGTCCTAATGATTTATTTGATTAGTTGAATGTAGTGGAATTTGGATTGGAAGATGGATATTTTTTATGGATCTTGAAGATATTTAGGATCTTGAAGATTGATGTAGGTATACTTGTAAGAACCCACTAATTATTAGTATTACAACCCACTAATTAAAGATAAATTGGACCGAGGTAATAAAAAGTCGTATATGACCGTTATGACAACAACTGATTTATAATTATAGAGCGAAATAAATAATATTATGATGAGAAAATATAAATATTAAAACAACGAAATCAACAAATTACAAAGTACAAGATAATAATTTACAAGATATCTCCTAACATACATATTAGTTTGATATATGTTTAACAATTTGACCAAGTTTTGTAACTAACGTTGTGGATTTGTTGACCATTTCTAAAAGGGTATATGAATAATAAACGCATACATTTAATAAAATAATGTAAGGGCATGTTTGTCATTTCAAATGAGTTTCTTGAGACATTAGTAGTGGATCAGGGGCATTTTTGTATTTTTCCTCTTAAGAAAACATGGGAAATGTGTTATATATAGTATATAGATATAGATGTATAACATCTAAAATAACTTAGCATACTACCTCCATCCCATTATAAGTGTTTTGTTTTGACTTTTCAAAGTATTATCTTTTTGACCTTAAATTATTTTGTTTGTGTTATATAATATTTGATGAAAATTATACCAATAAAAAAGTATTTAAAAGTCAATCCATTTCATATATATTGCATCAAATATTATACAACACAAACAAAAATAATTAATATCAAAATCGAAAAAGAAATACTTCGAAAAGTCAAAACATAATACTTGTAATGGGACAGAAAGAATAGTAATAAATGATAAGTAGGCTAAATAGGTAAATTGATTAATTATTTCTAAATAAATAAACACGTATTATGTACACAAATGCTCAGATTAATTAAACTGTCATTTGATCTTTAAAATCCAACCGAAAATTGATGAACTACATTTCTCCGATTCGGACGAAATCATCGATATTCGTACCAGTTCCCCGGCCCTCTCAAAACCACCAATGAAGCTCCTCAAAGTTGTCGTTCAAGCGGCACCATGTCTAATTTGGAGATTAAAAAAATGACGTGATTATTAGTTTATAAAGTCATATCTACCGTGATACAAATGGTAAAAATGAGATGAAACATATATCATATACTCTATCTGTCCCAAAATAAGTATCTCATTCAAAATTTACAAAGTTTTGTAAAAGTTACTAAACTTTTCCAACTAACTGTAATATAACTTAGACATCTATATTGAGATAATTCAAATCAGTAACTGAGACACTTTTTCAACGATGGAGGGAGTATGTGGATAGTACGTAGAAACAACAAAATTAACTTGTATTTATTGAGTTGTTTGATCATGTAATTCAACATTGGTGATAAAAGTGGTCTTTACTCTTTAACCTTCTAAAGCTCGACCAGTTAATAGCAAAAAGCCCAAATAGAAAGTGGCCGGATGGAAAAACAACGTGCCCCAATAATTAACTTCTCTGGAGTCTGGACTCTGGACAAATGAGCTTAAAACGAGGTTATATTATCATTACTAAAAATATAAGCCCAACAAATGGGGTCTGTCAACAACTTTGGCCCATGTGAATTACTCCGCACGAGTCCACATCTGTACCTATACTATATTATTTACAAATGGTAATTTTTGGCCGTGCATATGCACAGCCCAAAAAGGCTGAAATCTATCTATCTTATTATATATTAAAAGAAAAATCTTGATAAAATAATAATAATTAGATGGAGATCAACAATTAACATTTAATCATTCATTTATTTAATGACATCATTAATCCTATTTTAACATGATTAAAAGACTAATATACCCTTATATATTTACAATATAGACCCTTCAATATTTACAATATAAATCCTCTACTTTTTTTAATTGTATATAATCCTTCAAAAATTTTATGTAAATTTTAATTTAATAAATACTTAATTATTTCTTACATAATTCAAACTCTTCTTACAATCTTCTTTATTTTATTTTTTCCAAAAAAAGTCATAATAAGTTATTTTCAATTCCAAAAAAAATATGACTTCATTCTATCGCCCAATGATTTAAATTCTTATACGAACGCCATTTTTTATTTCTTTTATGAATTTCTAATTTGCAATTGTTAGATTATGGATGCCCACGGGTCGGGTCCGACGGGTTTTAGTGTATCTGACCTATAATATTGTCTTTTTAAATTCTTTTATCATTTCTAATTTACAATGCTTAGATTATGGATGCCAATGGGTCAAGTTCCGTTGAGTTTTGATGTATTTGTATCCATACACGTTTAAAATATTTGTACCCATACCTGACCCGATAACCGCTGGGTACCAAATTAGTATTACCTATCGATTTTTCATATTTATTAGTGGGTTTAGATTATCCCAATGTATGTAACTTTGGCCAGAAAAAACAACAATTAATTGTTGAAAATACAACGTAAATTTAAAACATGACAAAAAAACTAACCAAGATACCATAAACTATTGTATATTCAAGATTTAAAATCTTATAGCTAACAATTTAACTTTTTAATTAACTAACTCAAAGTTTCAGGTGGTTCAAAATAACGAACAATTTCATATGTTCATTTAAATTAAAATCTAATACTCATGAAAATTTAAATATAATTGCATATGGTACAAGGTTCACTCGTTGATATGTACATTATTTTATTATATACAAATAGTTATTGTATATATAACACATAAAACTCAAGCTAATAATAATAATTATACGTTTATGGATTACTTAAGTATTTTTCATGGACGATTCCGTGAATTTCGCGGGTCCTAAACTAGTTATACTATTATAGTGCAGTTATTCTAAATTAAGACATATTATTACGAATAGACTTTTCAAGATATATAAGAACGTCTTAAAGTAAAATAAACTACTAAATGTATACGCTAGCCAAATATTATTTGTATTGGGATATGATTTATAGGAATACATGTGCTAACATAATTAACTTTTTGGATGCTTATAAGTAAAGCTTGTGTCAAACAAACGATGTTTGTACATTAGGTACTACTATAAGATCTTCATAAATTGTTTAAAAAAAGAAGTATGAGTAGTAATTGCACAATAGTTGTATAATAGTCCCAAAAATCGATGTACAAAGGCAGCTTAGGGTGATTGACGCGATCTTGTTAAGCGTCTCACATATTTATTTACTAGATATCAAACCTGTGTATACACACGGACCATTGAATGTGAATTTGATTTTTATAATTACGCGAATTATGTATACGATAAAATTCTATTTCGTAAAAGTTAAAAAAGATATTCAATGAAGTTCAAAAGTCCTAAACGAAAGTAGTATATTAGATTTATTGCGTATATTAATTAATAATTGTAAACAATACAAGTCTCCTAATGAAATTAGAAACCTAAAATAATGATAATTATATTTATAAATTAATATATAAATATATTCAATACAAAATATATATTTATGACATCATCTCATCTTAAACTTTAGCTAATTGGACAAAATTAAAGAATTTAATGGATTTTGATGATGTTATTGTTTGCTTCTTATATATAATTTAAGATATGTAATTTATAGAAAACTTTAATAAGATGTTTGGTAATAATTAGAAACCATTTAAGTGGAATTTGTTATGGTTAATCTTTACAAAAATATTTGTTAAGGTTTTGAATCATTATCTATTATTACTCTATTAGAATAAAATCATCTCAAATGCATCTTCATTATGATTGTCAATTTTACAGAATTTCTTGCTTTGCAATTCTATCAAAAGTTTAGGGCCGACACATCTAATAATTTCTAAATATTACAATTTTGACGATTTATATGACATCTGTTAGTATGTAATTACTACTTTTTAAACTTCTTACCAATATTTTAACTTTTAGTGAAACTCTTCTCATCAATAAATTTATGTTGGACTCGATTGATGTTTTTGTTAAAATAACTGATATGTGTTGTTCTTATTTAGAGAACTATAAAATTAAATATTCATACACATATACTAATATACACATATTAAGAATTAAGAATAAAAATAGTAATGGAAAAAAATAAAAAATAAAAAGAAAAGACTAAAAGCTGGTAGGAAAAAAAAAAGTTGTGTTATGTGTAAAAGAAAAGAAAACAAAAAGGCGTCAACAAACAAGATTGAACATGTGAACTTTTGGAGAGGAGCTAAAGAATCTAACCACCGAGATTGCAACTTTCATTTGTTTCCTTTTTCATTATATTTATTTTAAACTATTAAACAGGTGATTTTAAACTATCTAACCACCGAGTCTGGGGAAGTAGATGAATAGAAAACTGTCACGTGTCAAGTAATGGGGTTGCTCAGTAAAACAGCCTCTCTTTAAGTAAGAAGAAGATATATCATTTTCATCGGTCAGCTCTTGTTTCATACAATAGCAATTTGGTACTCCGTATTAGGCCAGTAATAGATTGGATCATCATCCAAATCCTATCCAATCCAATGAAATTATATGGCTAATTGAATTGAAAAAATATATTATTCAATTCAATTATTGATCCAATAAATCCAAATATTCAATTTCACATACGAATAGATGCATTTATTATAAATAAAAAAGAAAAAAAAAGGAAAAAAAGTTTAAGTCATTCATTATCAATTTTTTATCATCTGAGACTCTACGCTCCTATTGTTAAGAATTTGCAACGGAAACATCCAACTAACTACATTTATCGTTAGCAAAAATCTAACACTAACAACGCTCGTGTAATCGCGTTACACCCACAAACAATAAACGGATATTTAAACAAAGAAAACAAGATAAATGAACAATACAAACACAAGGATTTAACCTGGTTATGTCCAATCTCTAACTTGGAGATATGTTTAGTCCACGGGGCGAAACCAGAGAGCTTTTACTTTAATTTTCGTAGTCCAAGGGTTACACAAATACATAGGGTTTGTTAATATAGGAAACAAGAAACTTAGTGAACAAGAAAACAACCTTCCTGACCGTCCAGACTTCGCGTCACGACCAGCAAAGATCGCGTCGCGACCTTGCTCGAAATAACCACTAGTCGCGTCGCGACCCTTACCCATCGCGTCGCGATCTACCACTTCGTGTGGCGATCTATTTCCGTCGTGTGGCGATCTCTTGTCTGTCAGCAAATACGTTTTCGTTCGTTAAGTTTTACCACTCCTAACAATCTCCCACTTAAAGATTAACGAACCCCAAAACCAGAAACCCTTCACAAATCACGTCCCTTCACACATGTCATCCATTCAAACTTCACACTGCCGGAATACTATTCGGGACATGCCGTTCGACCACACCACACAGAGCCTGAATACTTTCGGCAAAAAGTTACTAGAACACTTACATCATGAAACTGGGATAACTCTATAACCACCACCATCATCTTCTAGGCCCAAAAAGATTCTTCGAAGCGTGCGAAACTCCAACCACGAGATTCGTTTAAGAGACACATATCTCTTCAACCCGTCGATTACGGCCACATCTAATCCTGCCACCGACATGTCAACGACCAACCGTATAGAATTTGGTACGGTCCATTCGATTTTCCTTCCCATCAACCAGAAAAGTGCTGATAGAACTAACACGTAGATTACTATCAAGGTTTTCTTGTGGAGCGCAATCACAACCTTGAAATCTACTTCTTCACCATTCGCTTTCTCGCGGGTACATTGACCCTAAAACATAGCTATGATTTCTATGAACATATCTTCTCTCATTCAGCCAACTCCCACTGTACGAACTAAAATAATAACTTTGCTATTGGAGAGTAACAACGAAGGTCCGAATGCTCTAGTGTTGCCAAAATCCGCACACTAAACCCATTGGACCCTTGAGATCCATCAATTAAACAACCGTCTCAAGACTCCCACTAGTTGTCAAACTCCCATTAGCTTCGACACTTCCCTCGGTTCCAAACTCCATAGAGTTCCTGACAGTCTCAACAATATTCGAAAGCTCAACGGGACTTACAAGATTATCTGCCTCTAACCCACTTGATAATTCCTAATTGATTCCTCTAGAAGATTCGCTCTATTGATGAACCAAACATCAATTGATACCCGAGCCCAGTTGAACACGTAATATCCGACATCTTCTCAAACTAATATCTCCAAGTGTAGAAGCTCTAATATGACTAATAATTCCAAACCATGGAATACCCGGCCAAGGAAAACATGGTCTCCCGTTTAACCCGCGAGCAACAACAAACTCCCTTGATAACTCCCATTGTCGATTACCAAACGGATGTGGTACCACTTATTACCCATCTACCCAAAACCGAGAAAACTATCCTCATAAGCACCGTAACAAAACCTCACATCTTTGCATAACCCAATCCATATCAATGAAGTTCCCGAGATATCATGTCCCTACACTCGCAACATCAAACCCCTCATCTGATAACATTCACTTATTCTTTTACACGGGATCGCAAAGAATAAAGGATCTGAATCCAAAACGTAGGATCCAAAAACTCTCTCTGCAACAAAACAATCAAAGCCCGATCACCGACTCCATTACCGCCATGAACAATCACAGTCATAACTGAACCGGCCTCCCGTCGTGTCGTTACGTCACAACCACCATAAATCAACTCACCGAGTTTGTCGCGATCTAGCAAAAAAATGAGCCTATCGATCTCGATAACATGTTGCGAAC